>JAODJX010000002.1:3071626-3092151 GCA_026776945.1 Isichthys henryi
AACCGGAGTACCCGGAGGAAACCCCACAACGACATGGGGAGAACATGCAAACTCCGCACACATGTAACCCAGGCGGAGACTCGACCCCGGGTCCCAGAGGTGTGAGGCAACAGTGCTAACCACTGCACTACCATGCCAATGTAGGCCTTATTAATGGTAGCTAATGTATGCAAGCACATATAGTAATGTAATGCTGGTCTGGTATCTACTGTCAGAGGTGTGTATAAATACACTCATAAACCAGCACAGACAGATGAGTGGTGCATTTTTAGCATTTTAGCAGCATTTAGGGCTCTTACAAAACATGGACGCTCCTCATAGATCTGATAATACAGTTAATCCATTACAGAGTCTTTCCCGGGCTGTACATTCTTTAGGGTGGAGAAGATAGCAGGGATTGGATGACGTTTCTTGCAGAAATCTGGTCCCCACAATGGAATGATTAAAAAAACACAGATTCACACATGCATGCACACACACAAAATGCATGAACACACACACAAGCGCACGCACACACACACCACACACAAACGTACGCACACAAATGCACACAAACACACACATACACATGTGCAAATTATGGTCAGTCCAGAAATGCCAATCTGTCTGGTGGCACTTTAGACTTCTGGGGGGAACCAAAAGGCCCAGAGGAAACCAGCCCTACAGGGGGGAGATGTGCAAAGAACACATGCGATTGCTTCCCCCATCCCAGGAGGTGCGAGTTAGCAGCACGACTCACTAAGACACCATGCTGCTCCTCACTGACACAAACGTTAATTGATAGTATCAGTGACCATGCTACTCTAATTACCTATCTGCAAAGAGTGGGAAGGGCGATCTAAAGCTGTACCTGACCAATGACTGCCGTACATGTGTGTCAAAAAAGAGGGAAGGGAGGATTTTGAACTTTGCCCTGAGACATAGAGTCACACCTAAGCAAGACCTTCCTTTTCCGGTTCATTTTTTTGTTAGATCAAAGTTCCTCAAAGTACACTTTGTGTAACAACCAGAATATGCCAAACATTGTCTACAGTGGTCTGTCATGGTTTTTTAAATATGCAATTTTTATAAATGTTTTTTTGTTTTGTATTTTAAGTGTCATCTGACTGCCCAGCGCGTTAAAAGTAAGGACAATGCTTGTCAGAACCCATGTTACATCCTATTCAAGCTTCACTGGTTTTAATGCATAATGCATAGGCCAGCACTGGAGACAGCAGTTTGCATACTGTAGCCCAAAACTGAAGACAGCAATGTGCATTCTGTGAATCAGAACTGGAGAACAATAGTGTGCATTCTGTAGGCTGGAACTGGAAACAGTAGTGTGCATTCTGTGGGCCAGAACCGGAGTCAGGTGTGTGCATTCTGTAGGCCAGAACTAGAGACAGCAGTGTGAGACCTGTAGGGCAGCACAAGAGACAGCAGTTTGCATCTTGTAGCCCAGAACTCATGACAGCAGTGTGCATTCTGTAGGCCAGAACTGGAGATAGCAGTGTGAGACCTGTAGGGCAGCATTTGAGGCAGCAGTTTGCATTCTGTAAACCAGAACTGGAGTCAGGTGTGTTCATTCTGTAGGCGAGAACTGGAGACAGCAGTGTGAGACCTGTAGGACAGCACTTGAGGCAGCAGTTTGCATCTTGTAGCCCAGCACCGAAGAGAGCAGTGTGCATTGTGTAAGCCAGAACTGGAGACAGGAGTGTGCATCTTGTAGCCCAGCACTGGAGACAGCAGTGTGCATTCTGTAGGTCAGAACTGGAGTCATGTGTGCATTCTGTATGCCAGAACTGGAGACAGCAGCATGCATTCTGTAGGCAAGAACTAAAGACAGCAGTGTACATTCTGTAGGCCAAAACTGGAGACAGCAGCATGCATTCTGTATGCCAGAACTGGAGACAGCAGCATGCATTCTGTAGGCCAGAACTGGAGACAGCAGTGTGCATTCTGTAGGCCAGAACTGGAGATAGGAGAATGCATTCTGTAGGGCAGAAGTGGAGACAGAAGTGTGCATCCTGAAGGCCAGAACTAAAAACAGCAGTGTACATTCTGTAGGCCAAAACTGGAGACAGTAGTATGCATTCTGTAGGCCAGAACTGGAGTCGAGTGTGTGCATTCTGTATCCTTCACAATACTAAGCCATACAAAGGTCCCCAATGAAAACCCTGCATTCCTACATCACCAAGACTCCAGTCTCAATATTTATAAGATTACATTTGTAGTGCCTGCAAATTTTTGTATTAGATGAGAAAAAAAAATGAGAAATTTCAATAGGTGCAAGTAATTTTTCCTCATAAAAAGTATATCAGGATTGTGTCAGCATAACAATAAGTTTAAAATCAAAGGAATAGAAAAATGCTCAAAAAATAGACAGGGTTCTAAGGGATACAGACTATTGATTTCTAAAATCAGCTCTGTGCCCCAGACTATGTTACAAACAGTGTTAAGATGCTCAGATGTTCAATTTGACATTAACGAGAATTTACTCTGCTGTCTCCAGTTCTGGTTTGCCACAATATCAAAAAGGCCTAAATATATCATAGTTTAATAATGGGTACATTCTTGTTATGTGACTCCAATCACAGCAACATCACAGCAGTTACACACAATACACTCCTTTTCACATTAGTTGCATGCAGATCACTACTGTAATACAATGCACTTTACACTTTAGACACAGACATGTGCTTATATGCAGGTGAATTTAGCAAATTTGGTATTCACTACAACAGACTTATAAACCAGATGGAGAATAGCTACAGGTCTTATGTGCATCCTAACATAGATTTTAGACTTATACCAAGTGTCTATAGCTACAGGCTAATTGTGTGCAGTGTTATAAAGTCATGGTGGCTCACTGGGTACCTTTGGGGTCTGGGTGTTACCTGTGTTCTGTATGTGTGTGGAGAGTGTATGCTATTCCAGTGTCACATGGCTTTCATCTAGGTACCTCCAGTTTCCAGTTACAGTCCAAAGACATGCAGTTAGGCTAACTGGCACTTCTAAATTGTCAGTTGTACCTCTGCCATGTGCGCCATGGCCTGGGATGAGCTCCAGGCTGGCCTGTGACCCTATCCAGGATAAGTGGTTGGAAGATGTATCAGTAGTACACTACAGTTGTGTGCCTTATACGTGTTTAGTGGAACAGACTTTGGACGTACATAAAGCACAAATACGGGATGCTGTTCCCAGTGCAGTGTAGAACATAGGCATGGATTTAAGCACACAGGGATATATATCATGGTTTAATGCTTGCCCTGGAGTGCAGTGTTTACTGGTCACAGTACAGAATCTGCACGACCGGTAACAGGAGCAGTAACCACTGTCAGAGGTGCATAGAGTTACATTCAGGCAGCTGCAAAAATTGGTGCTTTTATTGCAGTTTGGAAGCGATTTAGGGGTTGGGAAACATGGCTGTTCAGCACAGAACTGGCCTCAAGGTAATTCTTTATGTAACATGTTAATTAGTTGATGCTATTAGTAGGCATATTACTATAACGACCATATTTGGAATGAGGGGAGAAGGTCAGCTGAGGCTACATCTTGCCAGTCATAGTGGATTGGAGTTTTCTGACCGGGGGGCGGGGGGGGGGGTAAAGTTTACTTTTCGTTGGAGGTTCAGCTTTCTGTGGAAACCCATGTAAATAGTTTTCTTCCTTTGGTGAAAGTCAATGGCGAAATCAACTGTAAATATACTGTAGGTTAGCAATGGACCAGTGAATAGCCTCATAGGCCAGAACTGGAGACATTAATGGAAACCCTGCACATCTGAACAGGAGACAGCAATGTGCTCCCTGTCAGGCAGAACTGGAGACACCCGTACAAACTCTGTAGGCCTGAACTGGAGACAGTAGTGCAAACCCTGTATGCCTGAGCTGGAGACATGGGGTCCATGCAAACTCTGTAGGCCAGAACTGGAGACACTAGTGCAAACCTTGTAGGCCAGGAGCAGAGGCGGGAGAATCCACCCTGTAAACCAGCAGCAACTGTATCCCGTATGGACTCAGATACAGTAATGACTAGTAGATGTTTTGTGTCTGTTTCAAGCGAGAAGTATGTAGGGTTTTTGTGATACTAATAGATTCTCTTTCTGTGCAGTTAAAGCCTATGGTTATGATTCTGGCACTGCAGAAAGGTACCTTATGGACCGAGTTCTCAAATATAGGGTCAGTTTGAACCCAAATTGCACACAATTTTGCTCTGTCAAAATTGCATAAAGGTTCATCATGTGTGAATGAACATATGAACATATATGGGGTTGTGCCCTCAAGGGTCTGCCAATTGTACCCTTACCTGTAGGTAGTTGTACCTTTTAAGATACAGGAATGAACTTATTCCATTAATGCCGTTTGTACCTTTGGAAAGTGTCTCAGATTTAATTTCTGCACCTTAAAAGGTACAATTACAAGGCTACAGCCCCAGTGACTAGCAAAGGAACATTTTTTACCCTTTTTTCTGAGAGTGTATACATTATTAAGAAAGATGCATAAGGTCAGGTAACGTTTTACTGTATATGGAGTACCACGCTGCGATATTTCTGTACCATTTAATAATTTCCTATAGTTATCTGAGTTATTCTACTGCTAATCCAGTGATACTTTAGGTGTTATTCTACAGTTTCTCTCTAAGGGCCGCTGTTGTCCTGGAAAACCTCAGTTTATGGACCTATTAAACGTCAGATCCAGCAGCGCAGCGTATCATAAGCTGGGATGGGAGTGATATGCGCACCTCGCTCTTAAATTAAAGGAATTGAAATAGGCGATCGAACATAGGTTACATTTTATGTCACCCTGTAGGGTTTTGAGTAAAGTTTTGTATTTTTACATGATTTATTTTGATAAATTTTTGTATTAATGGAACTGGAAGCATCTGCAGAGGAATAATGGGTGCGTCTTTGACTTGGCAAGTATGGGCTTCCGTTTTTGTTTTTTGCTGTAATGTCGTCTGTGGACAAATTCGATATTCCATACCGGAGGAAATGAAAAAGGGTTTGTTAATTGGTGATGTTGCTAAGGACTTGGATCTGGACGTTAAGCGTTTGATGTCTGGCCGAGCGCGTCTTGTTATTGACGGCAGTAAGCAGTATCTAGAACTACATAGAGACAAAGGATTACTGGTGGTAAAGGAAAGAATTGACAGAGAGCAGCTGTGCGGTCAGAAATCTCCATGCAGTTTCAGCCTTGAAATTGTTCTGGAAGACCCCTTAGAATTGTATGCGATCACGGTTGAAGTTCAAGATATCAATGACCATGCACCGGTATTTTCAAAGAATGAAATACGGTTAAAAATTAGCGAATCTTCGCCAATCGGAACACATTTCTTACTAGATAGTGCCTTGGATCCTGACGTAGGTATAAATACGCTGCAGAGCTATACGCTAAAGCCCACTGACAATTTTGTTTTGAAGCAACACAATCGTCCGGATGGCAGAAAGTACGCCGAAATGATCCTGCAGGCACCGCTTGATCGAGAAAAACAAAGTGAGCATTCTTTAATTTTAACAGCGGTCGACGGTGGAAACCCACAGATGACTGGAACAGTTACAATACACGTTACCGTGCTGGATGCAAATGACAACTCGCCAGTCTTTACAGAGGCTATATACAAAGCTAGCATTAAGGAAAACTCCATGCGGGGTACGCTTGTGACGAAAGTGAGTGCAGGAGATCTAGATGAAGGATATAACAGTAATGTTAGCTATGCCTTTACCCATGCTGATGAAAACATTAATAAAATATTTCGGTTAAACCCGGATACAGGTGAAATCAAAGTTATAGGTGAAATTGACCATGAAGTTCTTCAACAATACGAAATCAACATACAAGCAAGCGACCCTTGGGGTCTGACAGGATCATGTAAACTGACTGTTGAAATACTGGACGTGAACGACAACAGCCCTGTAATCACACTGCCATCATACTCTGGTAAAATTCCCGAAGACTCTTTACCTGGTACCGTCATAGCTTTAATTAGTGTTCAGGATCTGGACACTGGCAAAAATGGCCAAGTCAGTTTATCTATTGAAAGGGGGCTTCCCTTTAAGATAAAGTCATCACTCAGGAACTACTATACTTTAGTAACGGAAACGGTTTTAGATCGTGAAAAAGTTTCCAAATACAACATTACGATAATTGCGAGTGACGAGGGTCTGCCTTCTCTAACCAGCATCAAAATGATAAACCTTGAAATATCTGATGTCAATGATAATGCCCCTGTGTTTGACCAAAATATGTATAGCGCTTATGTGATGGAAAATAATACCCCCGGGATGTCTGTACTGGCGCTGCGGGCAACAGATCTAGACTGGGGCGAAAATGCTCGCGTTTTGTATCACCTCATAAACACTGACATTAATGGGGCGCCCATCTCTTCATATTTTACCATGAATTCTGATACGGGAGTTATTTACTGCACAAATTCTCTTGACTACGAGCAGAATAAAGAGTTCAAAATACATGTTAAAGCGCAGGACGGAGGCTCGCCTCCTCTTTGCAGTAACGTGACTGTTATTATATACATTCTGGACCAGAACGACAACGCGCCTCAGATTCTCTACCCCGTACAAGCTGGCGCCTCTCTGGTGGCTGAAGTGGTGCCTCGTTCAGCAGACGTCGGCTATCTTGTCACGAAAGTGGTGGCTGTTGACGGGGATTCTGGACAGAATGCCTGGCTCTCATATAAACTGTTGAAGGTTACTGACAGACCTTTGTTTGAAGTTGGTCTACAAAACGGCGAAATCAGAACTGTACGTCAGGTCGGTGATAAAGATGCTGTCAAACAAAAGCTAACTGTTATAGTGGAGGACAACGGACAGCCGCCTCGTTCAGCGACAGTCAATGTTAACGTGGCGGACAGCTTCCCTGAAATACTCACCGAATTCAGCGATTTCACTCAAACCAAGGATTATAACGACAATCTAACCTTTTATTTAGTTTTAGCTTTGGTTGTAGTTTCCTGTCTTTTTGTCGTTTCCATCACAGCCATCATATCTCTGAAATGCTACAGACAAAGGCGAGAAAAAATGTTTGGCGGGAATCTGCCAGTTATCCCTTATTACCCACCGCTTTATGCCGACGTGGGGGGGACAGGAACTCTACAGCATGTCTACGATTACGATATGTACAGAACAACAGACTCCAGGAGGAGTGATGTGAAATTTCTCAGACCTATCAGTCAAAGCCTCGTGAGTGTTGAAGCCAGCGGTGCAGAACCGACTCAAAGAAAACAGAAAACGTACGAAGAGTCGTCAACGTTGGTAAGTCGTCTAATTCATTGTGTTTTTAATGGAGAAACGATTACTTTACATGTGTATACTGTGCTTTTGATCATTGAATTCTCGGGTTCGCCAAAAACGCACTGGAGTGGTAAGCTACATATACTTACAGAATATTCGTGAGAAATAAAACGCTGTCGTCTCTTGCTCCTCACATGCTACTTTTATCTCTCTCATATTGATGTATATAATCTCATGGTGGGAGTCAACACTATAAAGGCACAATACATAAAGCAGTTTTGAAGTGCAATAGTTTGTAAGGTTTGGTAGTCAAACTATGTTGCGAGGTGTGTATTTATCAGAAAAGCTATGTTTGTGGACTTTGCCAACTACTGCAGTACATGATGGGTGTGATATTTGGATATTGCTACTTAAATTTCGTCATCTGCAACGGGTGTAGATAGCCACAAGCTGTGAGTTTGGAAAGGGGGGTATTGTGTATTTTTGCCGCAGGACCAAGTGTACAGTTGTTACATCACTGTTGATATACAACTATAAGGTTTTGTCTAACCACTTTTTTAGAACAGAATTTTTTGGTATTTTGGTCTGATTTCTGGACACTCTTCCTTAGTTTGGGAAAAGATAATTAACATAGAAATAAAACTGCCATTTTAATTGTTTTCATTTATTGTATGTACTGTAGTCCTACGATATTTAATTAGACATTATTATTTGTGTTATTTAGAATGTGTGTGTACTCTAGAAGCTCCTGCATTTCCTACTTAATTACTTAAGCCAGTGCTTCAACATGCCGCTGTGTACGTCTCTGGTCCTGAAGAGAATCACAGGTGTTAACGACAGTGCACCCACGTTTAGCCAAAGTATGTACACTTTCAGTGTGGTATATAGAAAACAATACTCCCAGCATAGTGATAGCTTCTGTCTAAGGTAGCAATGCAGACTGGAATCAAAATGCTCGAGTGTCTTATTTTTTTACGAGTCACTTGTCAGTGGAACAACAATTTCAAGCTTAATATCTGTTCATTCCGAATCAACAGTATTGTAGTGAGTTTGCTCATTTGATTGTGAAATGATTAACGGGTTCGATATTTACATAAAAGCCCCAGACAGAGTGCATTCTGCTGGCTCATTGGTAACTGAACTGGTTCCTTGTTCAGCAGATGTGAGATGTCTCGTTACAAAAGTTGTAGCTGTTGATGTGGACAGAATGCCTGGCTCTCATACAAATTACAGAAAGCTACCGACAGACCTTTGTCTGAAGTGGGTTTACAGAACGGAGACACCAGAACTATATATATGCCAGATAAGTGACAAGGACATGATCAAACAGAAACTGACTGTTACAGTGGAGGACGATGGGAAGCCCTCTTTTTCAGCTGTGGTCAATGTTAATGTGGTAGTGGTAGACAGCTTTCCTGAAGTGCTTTCAGAATTCAATGACAATTCACAACAAGAATTACAATGACAACCTAGCTCTTTATTTAGTTTTGTTTTTGGCTGTAGTTTACTTTCTGTTCATTTCAACTTTAGTAGTTATTATCAATAAAAATCTACAGTTGTCGCTAGTCCCGGATTTTCTACCAGTCTAATCTCCCAGTTATCCCATATTATCCAACACTTTATCCAGACAATGACTTTTGTTTACACGTTAATTTTGCAGTATGTCAAAGTTTGTTTTCATAAAGTATCCAGTTATTTTACAAATGATATTGTAGACTTTTTTATAATTTGTGTGTTTGAGATTCACTGAGTAGGTTCACTAAACCTCTGAGGGCTACTGTGTTCTTAATCTTACATATACAATGATTTTAACAGTATATGAATAACAAGTAAATTTAATGCTGCAAGTCAGATTACATGTTTCCCCCCCCCCCCCCTGGTGGGAACAAATGATCTTAGTTCATTTAAAAGAAAGTTATCTTGGAAATGTAGTAATGCAACTACAATAGCAACAGTAAAAGTTTATAAACTTTCAGTAAAATTAAATGTGTAGGATTCTTCTCAATCTTTGTGAAAATGCTTCCGGACCCATGACTCATAACTATGTCTGCTTCTACACTTTGTACTGAAAATTAATAATATTCTTCAGATGTTGTTCGATTTCGTTTTATTTTTATTGGGTTTTTTGGATAGTATCCAGATATCCTTAAAATGTATATTTTATGTTGATAATCTTGCCAGGAAAATAAATTCATTATCTGAAATTTCAACCAGAACTGTACATAAGTATGATACAAAGGTTTGAATTCATGAACAAGGTTGCATATGCTTTGTACCATTTGTGGTAGCACTGTTGCCTCGCGCCTCCAGAATTGTGGATTGAAATCCCACCTCTTTGTATGTAGTGTTTGCATGTTCTCCCCCTATTGCATGGGTCACCTCTGGGTGTTTCTGTTTCCTGGATGGGTGGATGGATGGATGGAAATAGCCCCCTGACCTATATAGCCATCAGTCTCATTTTAATTATGTGAATAGGCGATACTCCTAAATTTAAAATAGTTGGACATTGACGATTCTTATGTGATTCTAATATGGTCTAACCGACAATGAGCCTATAAAATTGGTCTATTTTTATTAATTCACTGAATTCACTTGATTCAGGGTGAGGGTACATAGAGGTGTTTGCTGTATATATTAGGTGAAACTCACACACACACACACACACACACATTTTCCGTTAACAAAATTTATGCTAAATGTACTCACAGCAGTATAATTAAATATATGATGTATTATGTTGCTCCTATCTGCATTTTCGAAACGGCCTTTTTAAATATTTGAACGTCTCCGAAAAAATAGATTTTTTTACCAGGTTTGGACTGTAAGGGCCGCTGTTGATCAGGGAAATACGTCCCCATACTTGAGATGTTCTGTGGTAATGCTGCACGACTGAAGAGAGAAGCTTTCCAGAAAAGGAGGTGGTAAGGGTGGAGGCCCCTTTCTTGCGTAGGATCATAATCGCAGATGATTTAATCACTTTACTTCGTTTTTACTTCAGTTTCACATTTTGTGTGGAAAATTGCAAAATGTACGAAGAGAACGAGGGAATCGGTGCAATTAATACATACAGGAGACCTTTTTCGAGACTTCACTGGCAGGCACTGATTGTTTTCATGTCGTTTTTGAGCCGTTTTGCACACAGCCAAATTCGGTATTCCATACCGGAGGAAATGAAGAAAGGAACATTTATTGGGAATATCGCGCAAGATCTGGGTTTAGATCTGATACGACTTAGATCTGGCAACGCTCGCGTCGTTACTGGAGACCATATTCAGTATACAGACCTGGACACAGACAAAGGAGTTTTGGTCGTCAGGGAAAGAATCGACCGCGAGGAACTCTGTGGTGAGGTATCTCCATGTAGCTTTAGTTTTGATGTTATTCTTGAAAACCCAATGGAACTACATCACATCACTATAGAAATACTCGATGTTAATGACAATGTGCCGATGTTTAAGAATGATGAAATTAAATTAGAAATAAGCGAATCGGCTGCACCAGGAGCGCGCTTTGTACTGGGCAGCGCGGATGACCCTGACGTGGGGTTTAACACACTTCAGAATTATGTTTTAACCCCCCTTGATAATTTTATACTAAACCAACACGCGAATCCAGGCGGAGGTAAATATGCCGAAATGATACTTCAGAAGCCATTAGATAGGGAGCGGCATCCACAACTTTCTTTAAGGTTGATTGCGTTAGACGGTGGCAATCCGCCGAAATCTGGGACCATGAATATCGAAGTCACTGTTCTAGATGTTAATGATAATGCACCTATATTTAACCAGTCTTTGTACAAGGCGGTTGTATTCGAAAATGCTTCGAAAGGCGCATATATCACCACTGTTAAAGCAAGTGATGCAGACAGTGGATCCAACGGAAGAGTTACTTATTCATTTTCCCACCTGAAAAAAAATGTGGCCGACACATTCAGTATAGATGAAAACACCGGCAAAATATTTGTTTCAGGACAAATAGATTACGAGAAAACTACGAAATATGAGATTGGTGTTGAAGCCAAAGATAAAGGAGGCTTGGCCGATTTAGCTAAAGTCGTTGTGGAAATAGTAGATGTCAATGACAACTCACCGGTTATAAATATCATGTCATTTTCGAGCCCCGTAGCGGAAGACGCTACACCCGGAACAACAATAGCAATACTGAATGTGAAAGATATTGATTCAGGCGATAATGGTCAGATCAGCTGTTCAACCGATTCAAATTTGGCCTTTAAGATTACGTCATCTTTAAAAAATTATTACACGTTAGTAACTAATTCTGAATTAGACCGTGAGAAAACTCAAGAATATAACATCACTGTAGTTGCGAGTGACTCGGGTGCACCACCGCTACTTACTAAAAAGGTGTTGAAGCTTAAAGTATCGGATGTGAATGACAACGCGCCAGTATTTTCCCAAGAAAGTTATTTGTCTTACGTTATAGAGAATAATTCCCCGGGAGCTTCTATTTGCGTTGTTCTAGCTCAGGACGCAGACTCAGGGGCTAATGCTCGAGTCTCGTATGTTCTTGAAGAAACTCATCTGGCCGGTACTCCTATATCGTCTTACATATCAGTTAATTCTGAAAGCGGAATAATATATGCGGTTCGTTCTTTAGATTATGAACACATTAAACAATTCAAATTAGTGATTAAAGCACAAGATGGCGGAGCTCCCCCATTAAGCAGTAATGTGACTGTTAATATTATTATCCAGGATCAGAACGACAACACACCTCAAATTCTTTACCCCGTTCACTCTGGCGGCTCTCTGGTTCCCGAAATGGTTCCTCGTTCAGCAGAAGTTGGATATCTTGTCACCAAAGTGGTTGCTATTGATGTTGATTCTGGACAGAATGCCTGGCTGTCATATACCCTGCTGAAAACACTAGACAGACCGCTGTTTGAAGTGGGCTTACAGAATGGAGAAATCAGAACAATACGCCAGATCAGTGATAAAGATGCTGTGAAACAAAAACTTACTGTTGTAGTGGAGGACAACGGACAGCCGCCTCGGTCAGCTACAGTCAACATTAACGTGGCGGTGTCGGACAGCTTCCCTGAAATGCTCTCGGAATTCAGTGACACGACTGGAAACAAAGATTACAATGAAAACTTGACTTTTTATTTAGTTTTGGCTTTGGCTGTAGTTTCCTTCCTATTCATTTTATCTTTGTTAGTTATTATATCTGTGAAAATCTACAGATGGCGCAAATCTCGCCTTTATTACCAGTCCAATCTCCCAGTTATTCCGTATTATCCACCGCTTTACGCAGACGTTGGAGGTACAGGAACTTTACAGCGGGTGTATAATTACAACGTTTCCAGCACTACCGATTCGAGGAAAAGTGATTGCAGATTCGTCAGACCTTGCAGTCAAAGTGCATTATTAGCCGACAACATGTGTACAATGAAGATGCAACACGTGAATACTGAGACTAACTTACAGAAGGATCCGGATCCGCTATCTGCGGTGAGTATCTTATATGCTTTTTAGTTTTCATTACGGGGCAATTCAAGAAAACTAACCTTAAATTAATGGGGGAATTATTATGAGATGTCGTATATTTATTTATTTTAAAAACGTATTTGCTACTTTTCAAAAGTACGTACAGTTTCAAGGCAAATAGGTACAAAAATTAAAACGCATATGAAAAAAACAGTGTTAAGTACTGTATATGAATGTATGAAAACAGAAACATAATGATTTATTTGAATTTGCTTGTAACGGAATAGGGGCCGGCATGGTGGTGCAGTGGTTAGCACTGTTGCCTCACATCTCTGGTTTTACTAAATTGCCCATAGGTGTACTACATGTGTCAGTGAATGGTGTGTGAATGCGCCCTGCAATGTGCTGCCACCCCATCCTGGGTTGTTCCCTGCCTTGTGTCCATTGCTTCCGGGACAGGCTCCGGACCCCCCGTGACCCAGTAGGATAAGCGGTTTGGAAAATGGATGGATGGATGTAATGGAATAGTGCTACTTTAAGTAACATCGAATCCTTTCAGAAAGCGAAAAACCTGGGTTCCTTTAAATCAGAGCTACAGATAAGATTTAAACAACTCTGAGCTATTAGTTAAGTTCTCCCCAAACGAGCTTGATGGGCAGAATGGCCTCCTCTCGTTTGAAAATTTCTTATGTTCTTATGTTCATCAATCCACACCGCCCCCCCAAGAAAAAATAGAATATTTATCTGCCCTCACAGCTGATTATTGATTGTTTGTGTATATTTAGAATTAGAATGTGGAATGTAGGAGGTGTAAATGTAATATGTTATTGTGGAAAATCGTCCTACATATTTCGAATATATCTTCCTCTCCATTCACTGGAATTGTGCAGTTTCTTGTCCTGTGATTTTCAGGACCTTGGAGAGTGCCCCTTTAAACAAAGCGGAATTTCTCACCAAATTTGTCATTTTTTCTTGTATTTTAAAGAAAAGTTTGACATCACCGACATTGTATTCATTTTCAGTTCCCTGGTTGTTTTTTTCTGCTATTTTTACTGGGTGGCTGCACTTACGTGCTTCAGTCCGCATAGTACTTAACGCAGTCGTCCGTGAGCAGATATGTGCTGCGTGAGACATTTCTTCTCCAGGACTGCAAGTGCCGCTGTTGATTAAGAATTTGAACTGATGGTCAGGAAAAAATCGTAAAGCACGGTCCATATTATCGGACTGTGAAAAGAGTGTTTCTATGTGTTTATGTGTTTCTTTACCTCCGGATTGTAGGCTTATATAGTCTAACTATCTTGCAACCATCTTATCACTTAAATGCTACAGATGGGAAAAGCGTGTCTTGCTTACCTTATGTGTTAAAGCACGTATCTGATTCACACATAACCTATTATTTGGTCTCCCACTTGGTACCAACAAACTGCTTATGCAAAGGTACAACGTGTCAGCCTAGAACAGAACGCAAGGCTGGTCCTTCCGATGAATTGCAATTTCGATTCAGGTGACTGGGGGTCACTGCCCAACCAAAAAAAAAAAAAGAATAACTCCGCCCATGGCTGTATATCAATCTTCCATCTTGATGAATTCAGTTAAAGTGGATTTTTTATTTTTATAGTTTTCTCAGTCCTGCGAAATATCTTTGTTTACTATTTTGATGTTCATGCATCATAATAATAAACAAGTTTTTATTTTTTTGTATAAAATGAAATATCTGATAATAAAACTAATATTAGGACTGAATCATTTTAATCTTTATTGCGCCTTTACAATGTCGCACTCTCAAAAAGAACGGTAAAAATTAGTACCTTTGCTTGTCACTGGGGCTGTACCCTTGTATTTGTACATTTAACAGTACAGACATGGACTCAGAGGACCATTCCAAAGGTACAAAGAGCATTAATGTACCATCAATGGTATAGAAATGTTCCTCAGAGTCCATTTCTGTACTTTAAAAAGTACTGTTACCTACAGCAAAGGTTACAATTATTGGCAGACCCATGAGGGTACAGCCACAGTGACAAGCAAAGGTACAAATATTTTCTGAGAGTTTGTCAGAATACAACAAATTTTCGGTTTACTTATTTGGATGAAATACATAAAAAAGCAGGTTGGTAGATAAGATTTTTAATTGTTCATACAATTCCTCGCCAACCAAATCAACCATTTTCTTGAATTTGAGAACAAACTGGTATTGTATGCATTGAAGGTTTTATTATATGCAGTAGGCCTATATAACAAAAAATACTTATACACACTGCAGATAGAAATCAGCGCCTAGTAGCCCCCTCGTTGTTGCTGTACGGTTTATGGTCGTACGGGTTGAGCTCCGTTTCAGTCATTTGACGGCCTCTAGTTCAAGTCCCGTGATAAGCCGAGTATTTTTTATTACCGTTTTACTTGTGCGTGTATGTAGATATTTGCAGTTCTGGCTACAGACTCATCGCGCCGCTGTTGATCGTGATATTGCTAAGATACACTGACGCATGACCTACCCCTTTAATACAAGCGAATCTGAAAGAGGTGGTCCAGTACACACCGGAGACTTCGAGAGATTCGAACGTATATATTCGCACGATAATAATAGATTTATTATTTTTGTATTATTGTCTTAATTGCCTGCTTATTTTTCAGCAAGAAAGAGTGATAAATAGAGTCGCTCGCTCAGGAATATGTCGCCTGCGCACACTATGGTGATGGAAAATGCGACATGTAAAAAGAAATGGCGTTTGCGAATCTTCATTGTAACACTCTGTCTCATTAAGTCTGCTTTTAGTGATGTTAGATATTCTATCCCGGAGGAGATGATAAGGGGATCTTTCATTGGAAATATTGCTCAGGATCTCGGGATGGATATTAAAAGACTTTCCGACGGCTCTGCTCGTATCTTTGCAGGAGACAAAAGTGAGTATGTTGAGCTTCTTCGTAACAAAGGGACGCTTGTTATCAAAGAAAGAATTGACAGGGAATTACTCTGTGGGCAAACATCCCCATGTTCCATACATTTCCAGATTGTACTTGACAATCCCATTGAATTTCATCCGGTTACTATTGAAATTTTGGATATAAACGATAACCCTCCTGCTTTTCCCAAAAATGAAATCCGTCTTGAAATTAGTGAATCTGCTCCTCCTGGATCAAAATTTGTTCTGGAGAGCGCTGTAGACCCAGATGTGGGTATGAACTCGCTGCAGACCTATTCCCTCGAGTCCACCGACCACTTCGTGCTGAAAATACACTTACAACCTGACGGAAAAAAACACGCGGAATTGGTGCTACAGACACAGCTGGATCGGGAGAAATCAGAGGACATCCCCTTATTGTTGACTGCTTTAGATGGCGGCAATCCCCAAATGTCTGGTACTACAAATATACGCATAAGAGTGTTGGACACAAACGATAACCCCCCAGTTTTCACGCAGAAGACGTACACCTCTTCCGTTTCGGAAAATGCTGGAAAGGGAACTTTAATTGCCACTGTAAGTGCCTCGGATGACGATATAGGACAAAACGCTGAAGTTGTTTATTCGATTTCCAACAGCGCGGAAGGGTTTGACGAAATATTTGCCATAAATGAAATTAGTGGACAAATAAAATTAATAGGGCGTATTGACCACGAAAAGTCTAAACAGTTTATATTGAATATTCAGGCCAGAGATGGAGGAGGCCTTACGGATAGCGCAAAACTAGTAATAGATGTTATTGATGTTAACGATAACATACCAATGATAGCCGTAATGTCCTCCTCCTCTTCTATAGCAGAGGATACATTGCCTGACACAGTCATTGCCGTAATAAACGTACAGGATTACGATTCAGAAGATAATGGCAGAGTCTATTGCAGCATTAACGATAACATTCCGTTTAGAATAACAACAACATCAAATCATTTCTATAGTATTCTGACTGAAACAGCATTAGACCGTGAAACAACTCCAGAATATAATATTACTATTACGGCCACTGATGAAGGTATTCCTCCGCTTTCAAGCAATATTACAATATCACTACGGGTTACAGATATTAATGATAACGTGCCAGTGTTTAGCAAAACCATATACGAGGCATTAATTTCGGAAAATAACTCACCGGGACAGTCTGTATTATTGTTAAAAGCTAGTGATGCTGACTGGAATCAAAATGCTCGTGTATACTACATATTGGAAGACAATGCAGTTAATGGCGTGCTTGTGTCTTCATATGTTTCAGTTAATTCAGAGAGTGGAGTTGTCAGTGCTAAACGGTCGTTTGATTATGAGCAGATTAAATATTTCCAGTTTATTGTAAAAGCAAACGATGGAGGTTCACCTCCGCTGAGTAGTAATGTCACGGTTAAAATCAATATTCAAGATGAGAACGACAATGCACCTCAGATTCTTTACCCAGTACACACGGGCGGCTCAATGGTAGCTGAAATAGTGCCTCGTTCAGCAGACGTCGGCTATCTAGTCACAAAAGTCGTGGCTGTTGATGTGGACTCTGGACAGAATGCCTGGTTGTCCTATAAACTTGTGAAACCTACAGACAGGGCGTTATTCGAAGTGGGATTACAAAACGGTGAAATCAGAACAATACGCCAGGTCATTGATAAAGATGCTGTCAAACAAAAGCTAACTATTATAGTAGAGGACAACGGACAGCCGCCTCGTTCAGCGACAGTCAACGTTAACGTGGCGGTGGCGGACAGCTTCCCTGAAATACTCTCCGAATATAATGGTGCTACGCACGAAAAGGATTACAACGACCCTCTGACTTTTTATTTAGTTTTGGCTTTGGCCGTGGTTTCCTTTCTTTTTATAGTCTCCCTTGCAACTATCTTATCAGTAAAATGTTACAGATGGAGGCAGGAGCGGACGTTTCATAAGTCCAGTGGAAATCTACCAGTTATTCCATATTATCCACCATTTTACGCAGACGTTGGGGATACCGGAACTCTCCAGCATGTGTACAATTATGAAGTTTATAGGACCAATGACTCCAGGAGGAGTGATTTCAAATATGCCAGACCTTGTAGTCAGAGTGTCGTCAGTCTGGATGCCAGTGGAACGCAGACACTGACGAAAATCGGAGGAGAAAGAGACGCTCATGAAAATTCAGAAATACAGGTGAGCATCAAATTGCATGATTCACATTTGGATTTCATTAACATATGCATTTTATTTCGACTTCATAGTCAATTCATATTGTCGTTTATTTTACCCTATCGCATTTTTATTTTCTGTAATAAGAAAGTATTCATTCAAGACAGTAATTTATTGAGTCATTTTTGAGGTTCAGTGAAAACGAGAGGGATTGAGAACCAAAAGAAAGTCGGTTTGTGGTTGGCAGTAAAGAAAACAACAATGACAAAGAAAAAGGTAATATGTGGTGCAAAACGGGGTAAAGTACGTAATTAAAAGTGATGAATATGTTGTCAGTCCAAAAAGTCCTAAAGAAAGGTTGAAGCACTTCTACCAAACAACAAGGAATACAGTTCGCCATTATGATCATTATTCCGAAAAAATACCGCTTACGATTCCGTGTGAAATTGTAGTGCTGTCTCTTATCTTTCATTATTCATAAACATGTTCACCGCGATCCTGCATTGGATAAGCGAAAGTAAAGATGCATGTATACATGTATGAATGGATATAAAGGTAGAAAAACGATGTATTGAGAAGCTCTTCAAATTATTGACCTGTGCTATGCTTTAGTTTACGGTAGGCTTACATTTCTTCATCTTCTTACCCTCTTAATCTGTATTTATTTTGTAATTGTAAACGGGATGGATGGTATGCCTCTTCAATTTGCCGGTCTTAAATATTTTGTTTTTCGTACGTGGAGGTTCGCAGAATATTGAGGTTTAATTATCGATTTATAATTCCAACTGCGGTGTTCAGATAATATAAATAGATTTACCGCATTTCGTATTAGTGCAATGATTTATGAGAAAAACATGTTTTCAATTATTTGCGTGTTTTTTTTAGAACTACTTGTTTAATGTTAAGGTGATCAAATAATACCTAACTTGTATTATTTGCAGTTCTAAATTTAAACTCAAAGTGCCGCTGTTGGTCAGGATGACGTTTTTTCCCTGATCTGGTTTCGAGCAGAACCTCCCCCCATTATGATGTGAAACACAAAAAGAGGGGATAGAGAGAAAGCAACCCATTAGAGGACAGCGAATAACAGACATTTAA
Organism: Isichthys henryi; assembly: GCA_026776945.1. Lineage (NCBI taxonomy): Eukaryota > Metazoa > Chordata > Actinopteri > Osteoglossiformes > Mormyridae > Isichthys > Isichthys henryi. The sequence goes on from JAODJX010000002.1 coordinate 3,090,478, forward strand.
TGGTGGACATTTGAGATTGCGTTTATATCATATGTGAAAAAAATATTCGAATCATCCTTCTAAAATGAACTGGAATGACAACAAATTGTTATAACCAATGAATATTCATCAACGGATGGTATTAAACGACCGGTTTGTATTGCTAGGAAGAATGTCGGATTCAAACAAATGGCAAGTAGCAGCGTTTTTCTTTTTCATGTATCTGAGTTCGGTTGGTGGACAGGTTAGCTACTCTATGCCAGAGGAGATGGCGAAAGGGTCATTAGTCGGTAATTTAGTTCAAGATCTAGGTTTAGATATAAAGCGACTTAAATCGGGAAACGCCCGTATTTATTCTGGAGGCAGCACTGAATACATGGAGGTAGACAGAGAAAGAGGAATCCTCGTTATTAAAGAAAGAATAGACCGAGAATCGCTCTGCGGCAGAATATCTCCGTGCTCGTTACATTACCAGCTCATTCTAGATAATCCGATGGAATTATACACAGTCAATATGGAAATAACGGATATAAACGATAATGCGCCCAGTTTTAAAAAGAGTCAGTTTAGGTTTGAAATAATTGAGTCAGCATTGATAGGAGCTAAATTCGTGCTTGAAAGCGCAGCTGACCCTGATGTTGGTCTTAATGGCCTTCAAAACTATTCGCTTAAACCAACAGACAATTTTATCTTGAAATTACACACTCAGAAAGACGGGAGCAAAAACGTGGAAATGGTTTTACAGAAATCGCTGGACAGAGAAAATCAGGATCAGTTGACGCTGGTGTTAACCGCTATGGATGGTGGCGAACCGCCGATGTCTGGTACAGCGCAGATACATATTATTGTACTTGATGTTAATGACAACGCTCCTCTTTTTACGCAGCCTATATATAAGGCATCTGTAATAGAGAATGCAGCTAAAGGTACTATTTTAACAACAGTGAGCGCTTCAGATTTAGATGAAGGTTCTAATGGTAAAGTGGCATATTCTATTACAAATAGTATGGATGATGCGACTGATTTATTTGAAATCGACGACAACAGCGGAGAAGTGAGATTATCTGGTGAAGTCGATTATGAAAAGGCCAGACACTATCAGATTAATATAGAAGCAAAAGATTACGGTGGACACTCGGATTCTAGTAAAATAATAATCGACGTCGTTGATGTTAATGATAATACACCGTTAATTGATTTCATATCAACATCTAAATCAATATCAGAGGACTCGGCGCAAGATACTGTGATAGCCATGCTGAAAGTACAGGATCCCGACTCCGGAAAAAATGGCGAAGTTCATTGTCTTATAGAAGGAACGATGCCATTTATTATCAGGTCAACATTAAATGCCTTCTACAGTCTTGTTACTGCAATGTCTTTGGATCGCGAAACACAGTCTGAATATAACATCACCGTGATCTGTACTGATGAGGGAATCCCGTCACTTTCTAGCAGCGTCACTTTAAGCTTAAAGATATCAGACGTGAATGATAATGCGCCGGTCTTTGACAAAAGTTTATATGACGCATATATAACTGAGAATAACGCCCTTGGATTGTCGATATTGTCAATCGCAGCAGCTGATCCTGACTGGAATCAAAACGCTCGTGTTTCCTATTTATTGCAAGATACATCGGTAAATGGATTATCTGTCTCCTCCTTCGTGTCCGTTAATTCAGAGACCGGAGTTGT
>JAODJX010000002.1:3106997-3126108 GCA_026776945.1 Isichthys henryi
CTACAGAAAGAGCATTATTTGAAGTGGGCTTGCAGAATGGAGAAATAAGAACAATAAGACAGGTTAGTGATAAAGATGCTACCAAACAAAAACTAACAGTTATAGTTGAGGACAACGGACAGCCGCCTCGGTCAGCTACAGTCAACGTTAACGTGGCGGTGGCGGACAGCTTCCCTGAAATGCTCTCGGAATTCAGTGACATTGCGCAGGAGAAAGAATACAACGAAAATCTGACTTTTAATTTAATTTTAGCTTTAGCTGTAGTTTCATTTCTTTTCATCATCTCAATTACAACTATTTTCTCAGTGAAATGTTACAGATGGAGGCGCGAGCGATTGCTTTATAAATCCAATGGACATTTACCTGTTATTCCGTATTATCCAACCCTTTATTCGGATGTAGGAGGTACAGGGACTTTACCACATGTGTACAATTACGACATCTGCAGGACAACGGACTCTAAGCGGAGTGATTTAGGTTATGTCAGGCATTGTATTCAAGGTGATTTCAATGAGAACTCCAGCGAAGCTCAGACACTTCCACATATGGCAAGAGAAACGGGGATTTCCGAAAACCAGGTGAGTCTTTTGAAGCAATTAACTTCTAAAGTTTTAATCAGCCTCTGGTTTTATTTAGGATAATTTGTATTTTGCTATTTTATGTTATTTTTGGTCTTGTTAATTTATTTATTCTTATTAATTTACCAACCCATAATCATGACAAAGGCAACCAGAGCATGGATGGATGCATGGATGAAAGGATGGATGGATGGATTTTCTTAGTTGTTAACGAAATTGGTTAGCTTCTAGAAATTTATCATGCTTTTGATTGTAATTTACAGATACCGATTTCTTCAAAACCTTGTGTGCAATGAAAAAATAATACATATTAAAACAGATGTGAGCTGCGGGTCTCGCTACTGAAGGAAACCACATTTAATTATGACAGTTCAGTTTCTTTGTATGTAGACGAATTTAAGCATCGCAATTCCAATGCTTGGTGAAAAACAGCCTACTTCAGCTTGAGGCTCCTCAGGAGGTTTAATTTTTCCATGTAGACAGTTCTAGTAGTAAGCCATGACAATTTCAATTTTCTTTGTTTTAATTGGCAGTTTGTGTTTTGATTAAGCTGTTTTAGTTTTAGGTAAAACTGCTTAAACTAATCTTTATTATTAATTGCATTGCACTTCCTTACATGCACTCAAAGTGACGCTGTTGATCAGCGTGCTGCAGTTTCGTCATCAGATTTCCAAGAGAACCTCCCCTTGTTGTCCTGAGATTCGAGAAAGCACTGGGAAGGCACGCTTCTCCCCGACAGCACAATAATATATTGTGCAGGATTTATGGAGATTTTTGATTGCGTTTCTTCGTCATTGGACATTTTACACCGTATCCTCAGCCTGTTTTAATCCGGAATATCAATTCAATTTTAATCAGAACAACATTGCTTGACTGCTTGTTGAGGTGCTGGGAAAATGCCGGGCAAACCAGTAACATGGCAAGTAGCATGCATCTTTCTCCTTTTTGTCGTTTCTGTTAATGGACAGGTGCGTTTATCTATACCAGAAGAGATGGAGACAGGGTCATTAATAGGTAATATTGCGAAAGATCTTGGTTTGGACATAAAGAGACTTAGATCAGGAAACGCGCGTATATATTCTGGAGATAGTACCGAATACATAGAGTTAGATAGAGAAAGGGGGCTCCTCCTTGTTAAAGAAAAAATTGATCGCGAATCGCTTTGTGGAAAAACAATTCCATGCGCATTACATTTTCAGGTCATTTTAGAAAATCCGATGGAATTCTATACCATTATTTTGGAGATTACGGATATCAATGACAATGCACCAGTTTTTAAAAAGAGTGAATTTAGGTTTGAAATAAGCGAGTCAGCTGTGACCGGAGCCAGATTCGTCCTGGATAAGGCCGTGGATGCGGATGTAGGTGTTAATGACCTACAAGCTTATTCTCTTGAACCAAAAGAGAATTTTCACCTAAAATTGCACAGCCAGCCAGACGGAAGTAAAAAGGTTGAAATGGTTTTAGGGAAACAGCTTGACAGAGAAAAGCAGGATAAACTGACGGTTCTGTTAACCGCTATGGATGGTGGCGATCCGCCGATGTCTGGTACAGCGCAGATACATATTACTGTACTTGATGTTAATGACAACGCTCCTCTTTTTACGCAGCCTATATACAAGGCATCTGTAATAGAGAATGCAGCTAAAGGTACTATTTTAACAACAGTGAGCGCATCTGATTTAGATGAAGGTTCTAATGGTAAAGTAACATATTCTATTACAAATAGTATGGACACTACGCTAGATTTATTTGAGATTGATCAAACCAGCGGAGAAGTGAGATTATCTGGTGAAATCGATTATGAAAAGGCCAGACATTATCAAATTGATATTAAAGCAAATGATTACGGAGGGCTTTCGGATTCTAGTAAAATTATCCTCGATGTTACTGACGTGAACGACAATAGTCCGTTAATTAACTTCATGTCGACATCAAAGTCAATACCGGAAAACTCGCCCCAAGACACGGTAGTAGCCATACTGACAGTGAAGGACCCTGACTCTGACAATAACGGAATAGTTCATTGTCTTATCGATAATATTTTTCCGTTTTCTATTAGATCAACCTCGAATGGTTTCTACAGTCTTTTTACGGCGCAGTCTTTAGATCGGGAAACAGTCTGAATATAACATAACAGTGATCTGCGCAGATGAAGGAATCCCCTCACTTTCTAGTAGCGTCGTTTTGAACATTAAGGTATCAGATGTTAATGACAATGCGCCGGTCTTTGACAAAAGTTCATATGATGCATATATAACAGAAAACAACGCGCCAGGAGTCTCCATATTCTCAGTGAAAGCCAGTGATGCAGACTGGAACCAAAATTCGCGAATTTCCTATATACTGGAAGATTCGTATGTAAATGGGTTGTCAGTATCGTCTTATGTGTCTGTTAACTCCGACAGTGGAGTAGTTCATGCCTTGCGCTCCTTGGATTACGAGCAAATAAAGGATTTTAGGTTTCGCATAAAAGCACAAGATGGTGGATCACCGCCGCTGAGTAGCAATGTGACTGTAAATATTTTAATCTTGGACCAGAATGACAATGCACCTCAGATCCTCTACCCAGTTCCTTCAAGTGGCTCAGTGGTGGCTGAAATTGTGCCTCGTTCAGCGGAAGTCGGATATCTCGTCACGAAAGTCGTCGCTGTGGACGTGGACTCTGGACAGAATGCCTGGCTCTCATATAAAATGGTTAAGCTATCGGACAGGGCGCTTTTCGAAGTGAATTTACAGAATGGAGAAATAAGAACTATGCGCCAGATCAGTGATAAAGATGCCTTCAAGCAAAAACTATCTGTTATAGTGGAGGACAACGGGCAGCCGCCTAAGTCTGCTACAGTTAATGTTAACGTAGCGGTGGCGGATAATTTCCCAGAAATGCTCGCGGAATTTAGTGACACTACCACTGACAAGGATTATAATGGCAATATGACTTTTTATTTAGTTTTGGCTTTGGCGGTAGTTTCATTCCTCTTTATTGTTTCCATAATTACCATAGTATCCGTGAAATGCTACAGATGGAGGTGCGAACGAATGTTTTATAAATCTAGCGGGAACCTGCCAGTTATCCCGTACTACCCACCGCTTTACGCCGACGTCGGAGGTACAGGGACTCTTCAGCATGTATATAATTATGAGGACTGCGGGACGACTGACTCCAGGAGGAGTGACCTGAAATACGGCAGACCGTGTAGTCAGAGCGTCATCAGTCTGGACGCCAGTGGAAAAGAGACCCTGATGCATAGAGAGAAAGACGTAGAAGTCAACAGGAATTCAGAAGAAAAGGTGAGAGTTGTAAACTTCTTTTTAAAGTCTTATCTTCTTTTTATACGTTTGGTATACTAATTTCCGTGTTAAATGTTTCTTTATTACATTAGTTTTGCTATCATTTAACACTATATAGAAATTTCCATGATTTTAAGATACATAAAGCTATCCAAATATCTTTTAATTTCAACATTACAAACGCTATTTTATCTTTGAAAGAAAATGCTTCCAGTGTATGAGTAAAACATCAAAATTTATTTCAATCCCACTGGCGTAAACCAACATCTCTATATCTATTACCGACAAAACCTCTAACTCTCTCATCCAGTGTCTTGAACAAGGTGGTTATGTTGCTTTGCAACATGACAGTGTGTAACTATATTTTACAATAAGCTCTGCTCACTGAGGTTAGAGTGCTGGAACTGGATTTCCATGTATGATTTCATCGACCATATCAGTAGCGTTTGGTAGGGATGTGGATTTTATTTTTGAGAGATTACTTGAATAGTTTTTTCTTCATCAGCAAAAAGGCTTTAGATGACCTGCTTATAACATGTATATCTTGAGTCTTTTCATCACGTCTGACATAATAACGTGGCCATGCATATACTGTATATTATCCCCATCATCTTTGATGCAACAGCAACAAAACTAATGTTAAAATAGTTGCATATTGGCTCAGTCGGTAGCACTGCTGCTGCTGCACACATGCAAGGATGAATCCCTCTTCCGCTATTTGTGCATGCAGATGTTTTCTTATTGTCACATACGTTTGACACAGGTACTCCAGTTTCCTGCCATTACGCTAATAAGCATCTTTGAATTGCTCATAGAAAATGTATATATATGCCATGGAATGCACTCCCTTCCCATACAGGGTGTCCCCTTGCCTTGTGCCCAATGCGGTCTGAAATAGGCTCCAGACCCACAGGTTACCCTGCTTAGTATGTGCTTTTGATGGGTAGATAACTGAACAGTGGATCTTGACATGGTACTGCTTTCCTAGGAACTTCAGGGTTGCATATCCGGAGATTGCAAATTAATCCTGCATTGATTTTGACATTTATATGGCAGATATATAGAACAATTTTTATGAATGAATATATGATTAACAAATATTTAATGTTATTTTATGTTAATATCTGTTATGCTCATACTGAATCACAGAAAACGATAGCCATAAAGGGTGACAGCAAAACAGGGAAAGCAATATACTGCATTTATGACATTAACGGTCATAACAGCAGGTGACATTAAGGATAGTGCCAGAATGATGCGTATGCGGGGAGTTATTTTCTCTGGAGGGCTGCTTTTTTTAACCATTTGATCTAGGAACATAAAACACAGCAGAATAATAACTGAATTCAGTAATATTAATATACATTTCAAAGAAAGGTAAATTAAAAGTTCAGTCTTGTCTAATGCCCATTATTTTCTCAATAGAAAATATGTATTGTGTCTTTTTGAAAAAAGTATAATTCCATGCCAATGTTTTCGACACAATAAGAGACTTGAAAAATTGCTTAATGAAATGGATATTTTTTTTTTATTAAGTTATTCAAAAATTATCTAGCTAAGTGGTTTCTTACCGTTTGCTTTTTTTGTTTAGGATAAAGTATATGAGAAAAATGTGAAATAGATTCCATCCATCCATTTTCCAAACCGCTTATCCTTACTGGGCTGCAGGGGGTCCGGAGCCTATCCCGGAAGCGATGGGCACGAGGCTATGAAATAGATTAATCCCCAAAATGTCATATCATTCAGCTTCATTATTTAGCAGCTGCTACACCCGTCGTTTTGGGAAACCCTCACCGGCTCTGCAATCTGGCTGTGTCATGAATTTGACTGCTGCAATAGACAATGCACAGGGATTGCTAATGGACAGTGCTTATCAATGGCGTTTATGCAAATTTCTGAAAATTATATCGACCATTCTAACACATTCAGTTCTTTACTCTAGCGGGCTAAAGAATGCAATGAGCTAATTCTTAGGGTGGCTTCACCATTGCACTATAGAGATGAGCTTTGCTCCAATAGAAATAAATTGAGCAAAGTACAATCGGTAAATGCAGTATTAAGAAAGAAATGCTTAAAAACAGCTTTCAGAGAAAAACTAGCCTGTACACAAACATTAGCATTCACAAATAAGAATATATAGGTTACTGGGTTAAGTAAAAAGTGTCTAAAATTGTGATGTTGACAGAAAGTGTAATATATACACATACATTAATAATGTAATTCTGAAACTATGTGTGTGAGTGCAGTTTTTGTTCAGTGCTCTGAGTGCCGCTGTTGATCGCTGTGTGAGGTTTAAACCCTTTTGCCGAGGCCCACCCTTATTTAGCCGTATTTCATAATGCACGTAGCATTCAGCGCCCGGAATACAACAAAACACAGACAGAACATCGCAGTGGCTTCTGTAGAATATATATTCATTTGTTTTGTTCTATCAAGCTGTTTGGAGTTGAAAACTATAACAGTATCGGACGCCCTTCATGTTGATATCAAAACGTTTTTGTTTTATTGAGAGAGGATGATATTTTTTCGTTTCCTTGTCAATTCTGGGGACACCAGTCAGGTTTGGAAATGGCAGCTGCAGGTTCTCGTCCTGTGTGTTTACATCGCAAACGGTGTTTATGGACAAGTCCGTTATTCTATTCCAGAGGAGATGGTGAAAGGCTCTTTTGTGGGGAATATCGCACAAGACCTCGGTCTGGATATACAGCGCATGAAATCTGGTCGAGCTCGTGTTTTTACGGAACATGGTCGTGAGTATATCGGTCTGAATACTGATAAAGGGACGCTGGTTGTGAGAGAAAGAATAGATAGAGAAGAGCTTTGCGGCCCAGTGTCTCCGTGCTCTCTGCACTTCCAGATCATTCTGGAGAATCCTATGGAGCTACATCGTATAGATGTAGAAATAACAGACATTAACGACAACGCTCCGGTTTTTTCTAAAAAAGAGATACAATTAAATATCAGTGAAGTGGTCGGGTTAGGAGCTAGATTCCAGTTAGAGAGCGCCGAGGACCCTGACGTAGGAGTAAATACAGTTCATGGGTACAAACTTAGTCCGACCGATAATTTTTTGTTAAAACAACAATCCACTCCTGATGGTGCTCAGTATGTAGATATTGAGCTTCAAACCGCGCTCGACAGAGAGAAACAGGAGGAGCACACGCTGATCCTCACCGCGTTAGACGGAGGAAGTCCACAGAAGTCTGGCACAATGAAAATAATCGTAATAGTTTCAGATGCAAATGATAATGCTCCGGTGTTTCGCCACGCGGTTTACAAAGCCCATTTACCCGAAAATGCATCTAAAGGCACTACGGTACTTAAAGTCACTGCGACGGATGCAGACAAAGGAGTGAATGCTGAGGTGACGTATTACTTTTCTGGACGGAGTGCTACTGATTTATTCCATATTAACGGGTTTTCCGGTGAGATTACGGTAAGCGGATCACTAGATTATGAAAAATCTAGGCAGCATGAAATCAATGTGAAAGCCGCCGATGCTGGCGAATTAACGGGATCCTGCAAAGTGATTATTGAAATTATCGACGTAAACGATAACGCACCTTTAATTACACTGATGTCTTTTTCTAGCCCCATACCCGAAAACTCGGCATCAGGTACTGTTATAGCGTTACTAAACATAAAAGATTTAGATTCCGGTAAAAATGGAGAAATTTCTTGTTCCATTAATTCACATCTACCCTTTAAAATTACGCCGTCTTCGCCTAATTTTTATACAATGACAACCGAAAATGTGTTAGATCGCGAGAGAGTCCCAGAGTATAAAATAACTATCACGGCTGTGGATAAAGGCTCACCTTCATATTCTACTAACAAGACCTTAACTCTAAAACTGTCAGACATCAATGATAATGCGCCCGCATTTGAAAGTAAGACATACACTGCTCATGTTATGGAGAATAACGCAGTGGGGGCGTCCATATTTACCATCAAAGCGAGCGACGCGGATTCGGGTAATAATGCGCATTTATCATATTTTCTCATGGACACAGAAATTAATGGAATATTAACATCATCTTATATCTCAATCAACGCAGAGAATGGCGCTCTCCACGCAATGCGCTCTTTTGACTACGAGCAAATTAAAGAATTACAGATTCATATAAAGGCACAGGATGGAGGCTCCCCGCCACTTAGCAGTAACGCGACTATTACCATCGTTATTACAGACCAGAATGACAACGCGCCTCAAGTCCTTTACCCAGTATATGCCAGTGGATCTGTGGTGGCTGAAATGGTGCCACGTTCAGCAGAAGTCGACTATCTGGTTTCTAAAGTCGTGGCTGTTGATGTGGACTCCGGACAGAATGCCTGGCTCTCATATAAACTGTTAAAACCAGCTGACAGACCACTATTTGAAGTGGGCTTACAGAATGGAGAAATCAGAACTATTCGCCCAATCAGTGATAAAGATTCTTTAAAGCAAAAGTTAACTATTGTAGTTGAGGACAACGGGCAGCCGCCTCGTTCAGCATCAGTCAACGTTAACGTGGCGGTGGCGGACAGCTTCCCTGAAATACTCTCGGAATTCACAGATTTTACGCATGAGAGGGATTACAATGACGACCTGACTTTTTATTTAATTTTGGCTTTGGCTGTAGTTTCCTTCCTTTTTATTGTCTCCATCATAACCATATTGTCAGTAAAGTGCTACAGGTGGAGACATGAGCGGATGTTTTATAAATCCGGTGGGAATCTCCCAGTTATCCCGTACTACCCACCGCTTTACGCAGACGCCGGAGGTACAGGAACTCTTCGACATGTATACAATTACGACGTCTGCGGGACGACTGACTCCAGGAGGAGTGACCTGAAATACGGCAGGCCTTTTAGTCAGAGCGCCATCAGTGTGGATGCCAGTGGAACACAGACACTAATGAGGCTTGAGAAAAAAAGTGAAGAAGATGTAATTCAGGTGAGGTTTCGTACTTTATACCTGATTTTGAGTACTGAGTTCGTGTGTATTTGTGTTTATAATTGGCTTATTGTATCATTATTTTACTTTTTCAAATGTGGCTTAACGTTGTTAAAATTCATAGGACATCGTTTCTTGGATACAGTTCTTGGTAGTGTTATTGCAAGCGCTTAACGTTTACATCTTGACATTACAATAAAAATGTTCTGCTGATGACTTGTCCTTTGGAGAAATTTTTCTTTCAGTTATAATTTGGCGCTTTTCTGCTTTGACACAAACGTTTTAAGCAATAAGATTGATAGCAATCGACAAATACTGTAACTGTAATATTCTTTACATCTAACTGCCTAAATTTTCAGTTTTTGTTCATGGTAATTGTATAACATTAATTTTAGCATAATTCTCTGTCATTTATTCTATGTGGTTTATTCAGTCAGGATTCACGTTTAGTGATTCAGTCTTAAGTTTAATCATGAATATATTTTGCACTTCCATGTATGAACTCAGAGTGACGCTGTTGATCAGTGTCCTGCGTAAAGCGTACTGATTTCGAAAAGAACCTCCCCCTTTTATCCTGAAGGATGGGGAGAGAAGTATAGAGTCAGTTATATCTCAGTATATCGTGCAGGATTCCTGAGTAGTCTGTTTCTAAATGCAGAAAAACGTGTTTAATGTTGTTAGTTAAATCCGGTTTAGGATTATACTTAAGATTCAAAGCTAATTCATTGTCAGGTACGGAATATATTGTACTACTGATCTGGAGGTGAGGGGAAAATGTCGGGCAAATCAACGACATGGCAAGTAGCATCTGTATTTCTCATATTTGTTTTTTTCGTTAATGGCCAGGTGCGTTTATCTATCCCAGAGGAAATGGCGAAAGGGTCCTTAGTAAGTAATATTGCCCAAGATCTTGATTTGGACGTAAAAAGGCTTAGATTAGGTAACGCCCGTATATATACCGGAGACAATACGGAATACATCGAGTTGGATAAAGAAAAGGGCCGCCTTCTTGTTAAAGAAAGAATTGATCGAGAATCGCTTTGTGGTAAAACAATGTCGTGCTCGTTACATTTTCAAATCATTTTAGAAAATCCGATGGAACTGTACAGATTCGTTTTAGAGATTTCAGACATCAATGATAATGCGCCACTGTTTAAGAACAGCGATTTTAGAATTGAAATAAGCGAGTCAGTTGTAACAGGAGCTAGATTCGTCTTAGAAAAAGCCTTTGATGCAGATGTAGGTATTAATGACCTACAAGCCTATTCTCTTGAACCTAATGAACATTTTATCCTAAAATTGCACAATCAGCCAGACAGAAGTAAAAAGGTTGAAATGATTTTAGAAAAACCACTTGACAGAGAAAAGCAAGTTAAATTGACACTACTGTTAACGGCTGTGGACGGTGGAAATCCGCCGATGTCTGGTACAGCGCAAATTCATATAACTGTACTTGATGTTAATGACAACGCTCCTGTTTTTACGCAGCCTATATACAAGGCATCTGTAACAGAGAATGCAGCTAAAGGTACTGTTTTAACTACAGTGAGCGCGTCAGATTTAGATGAAGGTCCTAATGGAAAAGTGACATATTCTATTACAAACAGTTTGGATGATGCGTCAGATTTATTTGAGATCGACGAAGATAATGGGCAGGTGAGATTAGTTGGTAAAATCGATTATGAAAAAGTCAAACATTATGAGATTCATATTGAAGCAAAAAATTACGGCGGCTTCTCCGATTCTGGTAAAATCATTGTCGATGTTATTGACGTGAATGATAATAGTCCGTTAATTAACTTCCTGTCGTCGTCAAAGGCAATTGCGGAGGACTCGCCTCAAGACACGGTAATAGCTATGCTGACAGTGCAGGACCCCGACTCTGAGAATAATGGAGTTGTCCATTGTCTTATCGATAAACACCTTCCATTCAGCATCAGATCTACCTCAAATGATTTCTACAGTCTTTTTACTGGATCGTCTTTGGATCGAGAAACACGGTCTGAATATAACATAACCGTGATCTGCGCAGATGAAGGAATTCCCTCACTTTCCAGCAGCGTCATTTTAAACTTAAAGATATCAGATGTGAACGATAATGCGCCGGTTTTTGACAAAGGTTCGTATGATGCGTATATAATAGAAAACAATGCACCAGGGCTCTCTGTAATCTCAGTGAAAGCCAGTGATGCCGACTGGAATCAAAACTCTCGTATTTCCTACATACTGGAAGATGCATCTGTAAATGGAGTGCCTATTTCCTCTTATATTTCTGTTAACCCTGAGAGCGGTGTGGTTCACGCTGTGCGGTCAATGGACTATGAGCAAATAAAGTCTTTTCAGTTTCACGTAAAAGCTCAAGATGGAGGATCACCTACGCTGAGCAGTACTGTGACTGTAACAATTTCAATCCAGGACCAGAATGACAACGCGCCTCAGATTCTCTACCCTATACACGCTAGTGGCTTGGTGGCGGCTGAATTACTACCCCGCTCCGCTGAAGTTGGATATCTTGTTACTAAAGTTGTGGCTGTTGATGTGGACTCCGGACAGAATGCCTGGCTCTCATATAAACTGCTTAAACCAACGGACAGACCCCTATTCGAAGTCGGCTTACAGAATGGAGAAATCAGAACTGTACGCCAAATAAGTGATAAAGACACTGTGAAGCAAAAACTAACTCTTATAGTGGAGGATAACGGGCAGCCCCCTCGTTCAGCATCAGTCAACGTTAACGTGGCGGTGGCGGACAGCTTCCCTGAAATACTCTCGGAATTCACTGATTTTGCGCACGACAGGGATTACAATGACGACCTGACTTTTTATTTAATTTTGGCTTTGGCTGTAGTTTCCTTCCTTTTTATTGTCTCCATCATAACCATATTGTCAGTAAAGTGCTACAGGTGGAGACATGAGCGGATGTTTTATAAATCCGGTGGGAATCTCCCAGTCATCCCGTACTACCCACCGCTTTACGCCGACGTCGGAGGTACAGGGACTCTTCGGCATGTGTATAATTATGAGGGCTGCGGGACGACTGACTCCAGGAGGAGTGACCTGAAATACGGCAGACCGTGTAGTCAGAGCGTCATCAGTGTGGATGCCAGTGGAATACAGACGCTGCCACATACAAAGACAGACATAGAAGGAAATGAAAGATGGGAAGACAAGGTGAGAATAGATATGTTACCGTTGTCTGTTTACGGTGATTCTGATGGATAGATGGAGGAATGGGTGCATTTAAACTGACAGCTATTTCGACTGCATATTCCCTCTCTGAAGCTTTTGTTATCGTCACAGTGAAATTATAAGGTGAGCTTTTTTGGTGAATGCCTTACTAACTGCAGGTTTGCATATAATGACCCTGCATATTCACCCTGCGTCGATGATTTTTTTTTTACGCAAACCTAAGTGGATTGAAAATTATTTTGAATCCATAGGTAATTACTAGTATATTACTAATATATTGTCATATTAAAATTTAAACAAAACATTTTATTGTTGATAGTATTGTTATGACTAGATCTGGTGTTTTATCTTGTAAAAAGGTTTTGTTGTTGGAAATCGTTAATAATAAAATAGGAAAATGAGTATAAATATATTAAGTAGTATTTTAGAATTCTAACATTATGATCCTATAGAACTAATAGTTTCATATGGAGTCCTAAATTTCTATATTATTTTTATGAATTTCCTGGCATGTGCATATATTCTACATTGTATGAGTATGCAGCATAATTTTATCATCAAAAGCTATTTGCATGTTTATGTGTTGCGGTTGTTTTGAATGATACTGCTCTTTACAATAGCTTTAGACACTAAGAGTGTTGTAAAATTCAGAATTTAGGGCACACATTTTAAAATCAGCATGTTTTCCAGAAAATTATTCTCAGCATCGTTTTAAAAATCATTTCCACAAGTTGCAATAAGAATAATGCACAGGACTGTTTTCAGATTGAAGAGGCATTGCAATGGAGTTCCTCATTTGTTTTCATGGTGGCTGTCATGATGGTACAGTTACCTTGGAGCTCAGGTCTGCATGTTCATGCTGCCTTTCAGTTCATTTCAAGCAGTTGCAATTCGGGTGACCTGACAGTTGTAGAGAGTTTGATCTTCCAGAAAAAGACTGGAACTCTCCATGGTGTCATTCAGTCTTACATCTTATTATCATTGAAGCATTGTATATCTAGTTTCAGTACTATATTATAATAAGAGTTATGCTGTATATCGAACCCTATAATATTTCAGGTGGCACTTTGAGTAGCACTTTTGCCTCACAGCTCCAGTGTTGGGATTCATATCTGGTCTCATCTTTGTTCGTTCGGAGTTTTCATGTCCTTATGTGACACAAGTTTCCTCCTGTAGTCTGATGACAATCCGTCAGGCTAATCTGCCCATGGTGTATAATTGTGTGTGTGTATCTGCATGCATGTGTATATCTGCGCGCGTGTGTGTGTGTGTGTGTGTGCGTGCCCTCAGGATGGAGTAGAATACTGTCTGGGTTGTACCCCAGCCTTGTGTCCTATGCTATCTGAGGTAGGCCCCAGTTTCACCTGTATCACTGATGAGGATAAGCAGTTAGAATATAGGTGGAATAAATGGTACAATGAAGCAATCATTTGATACTACAAAGACATATTAATATGCAATAAAAATGAATGGAAATACACAAAATAAAAGGCATCCAGTACCAACCAGCATATACTGGACATATACAACTGGACCTTAATGAGCTAATTGTTTATCCAAGTCCTGATATTTCAGCATTTAAAATGATATAAGAACATAATATAAATTTGACATTGTGGTAATTTTACTATGCACGTTTGTAGAATTTTTAAAGGAAATTAATTCTGTGCTGATTAAACTTACTACACTGGAATGTTCTCTCTGGTCTCATAATTTTCATAATTTTCCAACGTAGCCAGTATGAGCTGCACTCTTCTGGGAGAAAAATCCTTTATTTTTTAAAATTCAAAATCATAAATCATCAAAAGCTTTTCTGACTTATTTGATGATTACGTTCTGTATATTACTCAAAAAGTTATTAAATGAGTGACATTCTTTGTGTGAGATTGCATTTTGTATAATTTAGAAGAGTTCTTTTTTATAGAAGCTCACCTTTGGCAAATTCTGCAATTGTGTTTACTTCAGTTTTCACTGCTATCTATACATCACTAAGAGGTTGCTGATGAATGATTGTTTTCAGCAATTTCATCGGATTCTAAGCCAGATGATAATAATGACTTTACACGGAGCTCTACATACCCCTTGCGATGGGAATAGCAGCAGTAGTGAGTCTTGCCCAGTGCTTCACATTGGCTTTAACCCCTGCTGCTACTGTGCTACTTTAAACTTCATGTTTTTTTTAGTTTAAAGAGATTTAGCTTCAGACGGCACCGTATTATATTGCATGGGCCTGTCCTTCTGAAATAGACCTACAAGGCAGAAAGGAAGAAAACTGAGGAAATAACCAGTGTAATGATGTAGTATGACTGTACTGGGATATTATTGAAAGAATCAACTGAACTGAAAAATGTTAGCAATGAAAAATGTAACTTTTTCCGACAACACAATTATTCAAACCCTATTGTGACTTTGGGCATTTCCTTACATGTAAAACCATATATTTCGATGATATATTTTGAGTTCGATATGAAGAATTGCAGTTTCTGCTGAGTGCTCTGAGTGCCGCTGTTGATCGCTGTGTGAGGTTTAAAGCCTTCTGCCCGGGACCCCCCTTATATACTCTCACATAATACGCAGGGAACGGATAGGTGTATTCAGCGCATGGAATACAACAGATCAGCAGAGATTCTTGTGTTTTTCTTCCGTTTAATCAGTACATCCTGGATATACAACAATATCGGATTCTCTTCTTATTAATACAAAGAAGTTTCTGTTTCATTACGAAACCATGATATTTCTTTGTCTCCTCGTCACTGCTGGGAACATTGGACAGGTTTGGAAATGGCAGCTGCAGTTTCTCGTCTTGTGCTTTTCAATCGCAAATGGTGTTTACGGACAAGTCCGTTATTCTATTCCAGAGGAGATGGTGAAAGGCTCGTTTGTGGGGAATATCGCACAAGACCTCGGTCTGGATGTAAAGCGCATGAAATCTGGTCGAGCTCGTGTTTTTACGGAACATGGTCGTGAGTATATCGGTCTGAATACTGATAAAGGGACGCTGGTTGTGAGAGAAAGAATAGATAGAGAAGAGCTTTGCGGCCCAGTGTCTCCGTGCTCTCTGCACTTCCAGATCATTCTGGAGAATCCTATGGAGCTACATCGTATAGATGTAGAAATAACAGACATTAACGACAACGCTCCGGTTTTTGCCAAAAAGGATTTACAATTAAACATTAGTGAACTGACTGGTTCAGGAGCTCGATACCTTTTGGAAAGCGCCAAAGATCCTGATATAGGAGTTAACACCATTCAAGGATATAACCTCAGTCCTAGTGACCATTTTGTATTAAAACAGCAATCCCGGCCTGATGGTGCTCGTTATGTAGAAATGGTGATAAGGTCCGCGCTGGACAGGGAAAAACAGGAGGAGCACAATCTCATCCTCACCGCGTTTGACGGAGGAAGCCCACAGAAGTCTGGCACAATGAAAATACTTATAGTGGTTTCAGATGCAAACGACAATGCTCCGGTGTTCAGCCAAGCCGTGTACAAAGCTCATTTACCTGAAAATGCATCTAAAGGTACTGCAGTTCTTAAAGTAAGTGCGACCGATGCAGACAAAGGAGTGAATGCTGAGATAAAATATTCGTTTTCTGATCTTACTGTTGCTGATCTATTCTTTATAGACGTCTTTAGCGGCGAGATTATAGTAAGCGGAGCACTAGATTTTGAAACAGCCAAAAATCATGAAATTGATGTGATGGCAACAGATAATGGCGAATTAACTGATTCCTGTAAGGTGACAATTGAAATTACCGATGTGAATGATAACGCACCTGTAATTACACTGATGTCTTTTTCTAGTCCCATACCCGAAAACTCCGCACCGGGTACCGTTATAGCGCTATTAAATATAAAAGATTTAGACTCCGGTAAGAATGGAGAAGTCACTTGTTCCATTAATCCACACCTGCCCTTTAAAATTATGTCTACTTCGTCTAATTTTTATACATTGACTACTGACAATATTTTAGACCGAGAGAAAGTCCCTGAGTATGCTATAACTATCACGGCTGTGGATAAAGGCTCACCTTCATATTCTACTAACAAGACCT
Organism: Isichthys henryi; assembly: GCA_026776945.1. NCBI lineage: Eukaryota > Metazoa > Chordata > Actinopteri > Osteoglossiformes > Mormyridae > Isichthys > Isichthys henryi. Next base: position 3,123,047 of record JAODJX010000002.1, read on the forward strand.
TAACTCTAAAAATGTCAGACATCAATGATAATGCGCCTGCATTTGAGAGTAAGACATACACTGCTTATGTTATAGAGAATAACGCAGTGGGGGCGTCCATATTTACAATCAAAGCCAGCGATTCGGATACGGGCAATAATGCGCATTTATCATATTTTCTCATGGACGCAGAAATTAATGGAATATTAACATCATCTTATATCTCAGTCAACGCAGAGAATGGCGCTCTCCACGCAATGCGCTCTTTTGACTACGAGCAAATTAAAGAATTACAGATTCATATAAAGGCACAGGATGGAGGCTCCCCGCCACTTAGCAGTAACGCGACTATTACCATCGTTATTACAGACCAGAATGACAACGCGCCTCAAGTTCTCTATCCGGTACAGACTGGTGGATCTTTAGTGGCTGAAATGGTGCCACGTTCAGCAGAAGTCGGCTATCTGGTTACTAAAGTTGTGGCTATTGATGTGGACTCCGGACAGAATGCCTGGCTCTCATATAAACTGTTAAAACCAGCTGACAGACCACTGTTTGAAGTGGGCTTACAGAATGGAGAAATCAGAACTATTCGCCCAATCAGTGATAAAGATGCTGTAAAGCAAAAGTTAACTATTGTAGTTGAGGACAACGGACAGCCGCCTCGTTCAGCATCAGTCAACGTTAACGTAGCGGTGGCGGACAGCTTCCCTGAAATGCTCTCGGAATTCACTGATTTTACGCACGACCTGGATTACAATGACGACCTGACTTTTTATTTAATTTTGGCTTTGGCTGTAGTTTCCTTCCTTTTTATTGTCTCCATCATAACCATATTGTCAGTAAAGTGCTACAGGTGGAGACATGAGCGGATGTTTTATAAATCCGGTGGGAATCTCCCAGTTATCCCGTACTACCCACCGCTTTACGCAGACGTCGGAGGTACAGGAACTCTTCGACATGTATACAATTACGACGTTTGCGGGACGACTGACTCCAGGAGGAGTGACCTGAAATACGGCAGACCGTGTAGTCAGAGCGTCATCGGTCTTGACGCCACTGGAACACAGACATTAAGGCGCGTTGAGACGGAAAGTGAGGATCAGGTGAGTCACGAATAAGCGACTAAGTGATTAAAAAAAATATTTTGTATTAAGTTAGATTAAACTGTATTGGACTGTCTTGGCTTGCGCTGCGGGGCAGTGTGTCGCTCAGCAGGATAGGGCGCTGTGCTAGGAATCAGAATGGTGTTTGTTCAAATCCCATCTTCGACAGAGTGATTTTGCTTTTGAGCCCCTGAGCAAGGATTTAAACCCCCAGTTCCTCCAGGCCCTCTCTGATACGCCTTTCTAAAAAACGTCACTATGTATAAATGCAGATATGCTAAATAAATAGAATATTTTTGGGCGAAGTGCAATGTCCTTTTCAGAGATATATTCTAAATATTTATGTACGCATCTTATTTCTCACTTTTTTGCGTGTTTTCATTTATGTTGATTTCTATGGCAGACGTGCGTTAAATTCCGGTGGCTACATAGATTCTTTTGGTTCTGTGATTGTAAAATATGAACAAGATTATAAGCAGCGTCATAAATTATTGTGCAATTCAACATTCTGATCTTTAATCATTCTGTGTGACTATTTTATCTTTAACTTTGTTTTACATCGACTGACCAATATTTTACATCCATAATAGCATTCACTACTGAAACTTATATTCGACTTTATTGAATTGTTGGCTTTATTGTTATATTTGACATTATTGGCTAAACGGTTGACTTTTAATGTGTGTTTTTTTACATTTATATATCCAGTTCTAAAACTACCCTGATTTATGTTTGCACTTCCATCAATGAACCCAGTGTGACGCTGTTGATCAGGGTGCTGCCGCTGCTGTTACGTGAACAAAACAGAACCTCCTCCAGTCACCCTGATATTCCAGAGAAATATAGGCGGAGCGCAGTATTCATGCAGCTACAGAACAATACGATTCGGGAATACAGTGAAATGCGTATTTCCCACCATCTCTCCTCTCCAATCAGGGATTTTAAACTTCGGTTTTGAGAAGAACAATTTTGTATAACTGTTTTTTGGGGTTTCGGGAAAATGTCACGAAAATCCACGTCTTGGCAAGTAGCATTTTTGTCTCTGCTTTCTCTCCTTTCTGTTTACGGACAGGTCCGTTTATCTATTCCAGAGGAGCAGGGGAAAGGGTCATTAGTGAGTGATATCAGGCAAGATCTTGGTTTAGATGTAAAAAGACTTAAATCTGGTAACGCCCGTATATATACTGGGGACAGTACTGAATATATCGAGTTGGATGGAGAAAGGGGGGTCCTCCTTATAAAGGATAGAATTGATCGTGAATCGCTATGTGGGAAAACAACGCCATGTGTACTAAATTTTCAAATCGTTTTAGAAAATCCAATGGAATTGTACAGATTCAATATAGAGATTACAGACATCAACGATAATGCTCCCGTTTTTAAAAAGAACGAATTTACATTTGAAATAAGCGAGTCGGCTTTGACCGGAGCCAGATTCGTCCTGGAAAAGGCAGTGGATGCGGATGTAGGTGTTAATGACCTGCAAATATTTTCTCTTGAACCGAAAGATTATTTTACACTGAAATTACACAGTCAGTCGGATGGAAGTAAAAAAGTGGAAATGGTTTTACAGAAACCGCTTGACAGAGAAAAGCAGGATAAACATACGCTGTTGTTAACAGCTAGGGACGGTGGCGATCCGCCGATGTCAGGTACTGCACAGATTCATATTACCGTACTCGACGCCAATGACAACGCTCCTGTTTTTACACAGACTGTTTATAAGGCGACAATAATAGAAAATTCCCCCGAAGGTACCGTTTTAACGACAGTAAGCGCGTCAGATTCAGATGAAGGTACTAATGGTAAAGTGACATATTCAATTACAAATAGTTTAGATGGTGTGTCAGAGTTATTTCAGATCGACGATACAAGTGGAGACGTGAGATTAGTTGGTAAAATTGATTATGAAATTGCCAAACATTACCAAATTGACATTGAAGCGAAGGATTACGGCGGGCTCTCCGATTCAAGTAA
>JAODJX010000002.1:3200735-3222944 GCA_026776945.1 Isichthys henryi
GGCCACAACGCCTGGATTTCTTATAAGTTGGTGGAGGCTACAGATGCATCTTTGTTTAGTGTGAATCTTTATACAGGAGAGGTCCGGACTAAACGTGCAGTTTCAGATCAGGATGACTCCTCTCACACAATAATGGTTAGCAGCATTCCGTTAATTTACTAGGCTGAAGTTAGCAGAGAACTCAATACTGTTTTTACTATCAGTTCAAACATATTAATCAAAAAGTTCTACATGATAATTATAATTCACCACTGTTCACATTTTTTAAATTCTTGTAAATTCTTAACATGTATGGTCAAAAGGGTGATATTTAACTTCTGTTTCATGACCATGATAATGTGTTAAATACTGGATACAGTATCAATGTTGGAGGGAACATTATTCTCCATAACTGATTCCAATGTAAAGGAGGATGGTAACTATAACATTATAGCATGTAGAGCTTTAACTGTAAGGAGCAGCATGTGTTTCAGATTCAGGTACAGCTGAAGGACAAAGACTCTTTGCCGCAGTACAGCAGCACCACAATTTGTCTCATACATTCCAGATCAGAACGGCAACGTATTTAGCTCTCTGCTGCCAAGTGATCAGCCTTGCATCAGTGGAGTACTTTATTGCAAAGGTAATGGCAGTAAGAGCTGACAAGCGTCACAGTGCCCGAATCTCCTTTAAATCAACGAAGACAACAGGCATCTGTGTTTTCACTGTACAATCCAGGGGAATTGCAAACTAAACTTGCAGTGTCACTGCAGAATGATTCCAAAATGACAGCTGGCGTATCATTGGAGAGCGGCTTCCTCTACCGAATTTTGGATTTCAGCCGCAAAAAGCCCGAGAACGCCACCAAGAAAAGCAACCAAAACCACCTCTCTATCTGATATCACAGAAATTTATGTAATATTCAAAGATATGGCTAAATAGATAAAAATAGTTTTATAAATACTTTAAAGGTTTGATGGTTTAGGACCCAACTAATGTCCCCACCCTGTCTATTTGTAAAAATATGATATATGTATAACAATTGGTTGCAACTTCCTTGACGTGATTTAATACTAGAGATTTTACATCTCTTCGAATGCAGGCCAACGCATATAGAGCTTATATGCCTTTCTCCACCAATCAACAACTAAGATATGACAATAAAAGTAACAATAGAATAACAATCAGAATAATAATCAAGAGTTTAAACCACGCCCCCTGGTGGAATTTTTCAGACAATAATGGTTAGCAGCATTCCGTTATTTTACTAGGCTGAAGTTAGCAGAGAACTCAATACTGTTTTGACTATCAGTTCAAACTGAAATTTTAAAGTAAAAATAACGCGTGTTTCATTTAGTAGTCCCTACCTGTACAATCTGTAAAAATCGTAAATTACTGAAGTATATACGTTTATAAAAGACGGGCATTATTTTGCGTGTTTGACATATCTCTGGCGATTAACAAAGTGCGGCGGCTATTAGAAGGCAGTCCGTGTGTATAATATACATCCTCTTCAATCAACTTCTATTTATTCTCTTTCTTTTTTCCCGTTCCGATTCAGGAAAGAATAGTTTTCTCCTCCAATAGAACGCTGGCCTGTGTGTGGGATCCGCTCCCCCGCCCCTCGTAGGCCAGCACAGTTCTTCCAGCACTGCGGGCTCCGGGAGGATGGCGCCTTGTTTGTACTTTTTTATTTTCCAAAAAAAGTAGGGCGCTATGAACTGCCTTTTTGTTTTAACGCCACGTTCGGAATATCTATTTGACACAATGTAGCGTAACGGGATAATGGATTGATCGCTTCGTCTGCAGTTATTTCAGTAGGCTTTTCATAATGGAATGTAGAAAAAGGAAACGGGCCGTGCGATGGTTCGCGATGTGCCTGTTTTGTAATTTTACGGACCTGTTTGTTGCGTCTCTTGAACTTAGTTATTCCGTATCGGAAGAATTACAACCCGGAGCCTTTGTTGGAAATATTGTTAAAGATTTGGGACTGGATGTTCGGAGTATTTCCAAGAGGAATCTACGAGTCGTTTCGGATTCTAACGCCCAGTACTTTGATGTGAACTCCGCGACCGGAGCGCTGGTAATTAAAAAGACCATCGACAGGGAACGCACGTGTGAATTAAGTTCAACTTGTTCTCTGCACTTTCAGATCGTATTAGAAAATCCTTTAGAGGTAAACCGAATTGTGGTGGAGATTACGGACGTGAATGACAACGCTCCGCAATTCCCCAGCAAGAACATCTCACTGGAGATGTCCGAGGCGGCCGCTCCGGGGACCACGTTTCGGCTGCAAAGCGCACAGGATCTAGATGTTGGTCTCAACTCACTACGCACTTACTTTTTAAGTCCAAACGATTGTTTTATTCTAAAGGTCGAAACCAAGAGCGACGGCAGTAAATTTCCAGAGCTGGTATTGGAAAAGGCTTTGGACAGAGAAAAGCAAGGCGAATTTCGCCTCTTGCTTACAGCCGTGGACGGGGGGAAACCAGAAAAATCAGGTACTACTACGGTCATTATTAAAATACTGGACGTAAATGACAATGCGCCAGTGTTCGATGAGCCATTGAAAAGAGTAAGTCTTTTAGAAAACTCTCCTCCAGGTACTTTAGTCACTAAACTTAATGCTACTGATGCAGATTCCGGTTTGAACGGGGAGATTTCCTTTCTGTTTAGTAAGTACACACCAGACCGAGTGCTCAAATTGTTTAGTGTGGATGCTAAAACCGGGGAAGTGCGCGTAACCGGCGAGGTGGATTACGAGAAGGCAGATGTGTATGACATCACCGTGCAGGCCCGTGACAGAGGCAGCCCGGCTATGGAGGGCTCCTGCACCATTAAAGTTGAAATCACGGACGTGAACGACAACACTCCCGAGGTGACGATAACTTCTCTAAACAGTCCCGTTAAGGAAGATTCAGAACTGGGCACTGTCATCGCGCTAATTAACGTTAAAGACCAGGACTCCGGGAAGAATGGTGAAGTGACTTTGAGGATTCCTGCTGGATTGCCGTTTAAGTTGAACTCACCCTTTCAGGGACACTATACTGTAGTCACCACTGAAGTGCTGGACAGGGAGACAGTGGCCGAATACACTGTTGTAGTGACAGCTACAGATTCTGGGTCCCCGCCCCTTTCGTCACAGTCAACTTTCGTGGTACGTCTATTGGATGTAAACGACAATGCCCCCGCTTTCTCCCAGCCATCCTACACGGTGGATATGACGGAGAATAATGCGCCAGGTGCTCTGCTACTCACCTTGTCCGCGTACGACCCGGACGTGGGCGAGAACTCTCGCCTCTCCTTCTCCATCCTGGATGGCATGGTGGATGGTTCGCCCGTGTCCTCGTACGTGTACGTGGACTCGGAGACCGGGCGTCTCCAAGCCGTGCGCTCGCTTGACCACGAGCAGCTGAAAGCCTTCAGGGTCAATGTGCAGGTGCGGGACGGCGGCCTGCCCGCCCAGAGCTCCAACGTGACCGTGCACGTGTTCATCACCGACCAGAATGACAACTCGCCTGTCATCCTGTACCCGCCGGTCCCCAGGGATGGCAACATGCAGCTGCGGGTGCCGCGGTCCGCCGGGGCCGGCTACCTCGTGGGCAAGATCGTGGGCGTGGACCCGGACAGCGGCCACAACGCCTGGCTTCTCTATAGCATCGCGCCCGGGCCACACGCCAACCACTTCCGCATCGGCCCACACACTGGCGAACTGACGACAGCCCGGAGGCTGAAGGAGGAAGAGGAAGAGGAAGGCTCCATGTATAACTTCGTGGTAGTGGTGCAGGACAACGGGAAGCCATCGCTCTCCACCAGCGTGGAGGTCAGCGTGACTGTGGAGGAGAAGAGCTCTCAGGCCGCCCCTGATACTAGGAGGACGGCCATAGGAGGGGGCATGGCTGATTCCATTCTCTACCTGATCATCTCCTTGGCCAGCGTGTCAGCCGTGTGCTTCGTGACGGTGGTGGTGCTGGCGGTGCGCTGCCTGCGCTGGGGCGCTGATCCCGGCTGCGGTACCTCCTGCGAAGACTCCTGCTGCTACAGCCGCCGCAGCCTGCGCTCCAGGCAGGCCCAGCAGCGCTCCCACAAGAACCTCCATCTGCAGCTCAACACCGACGGGCCCATAAAGTATGTGGAGGTGGTGGGGGGTCCCGCGGACGCCAACACCCACACCTACAGGCCCTGTTACTCCACCCTGTCAAGCCGCAGTGACTTTGTGTTTGTCAAGACGCCCATGCTGAGTCACAACAACACACTGAGCATGACGCTCTCCAGAAAACACTTAATCGCTGCGCAAGAGGTGAGGGGCTCAGCCAATTAACGCAGCTTGTGTGAATTCCCTGTCCTTTGGTAGGTATGATGTCAGTGGATACCCTGACAGATTCAGGCACCCTAGTGCTTTACAGGGGCCCTTAAATATGTAAAATAATATTATTGGGGGGAGCCCAAGGAGTCATTTTGCCAGGTGCCCCGAATTCCTGAATTTCTAGCTACATCCCTGGTCACTGGACTGGGTCTCCTCTGATGTTCACAAGCATTTACTCTGAGATGCCTTTCCACTTCCATTTGAGTATTGATAGGAGTTTTTTTTTACCATTAATTACAAATGCATCTGGGAAGTGCTGTGTGTTTCTGCATCGCACAGCGCAAAATCCGGAAGTTGAGGAATAAGATATCCGTGGCGTATCGGACTGGAGGCAGATAAATGTGTTTTCCTTGTACAGTTTCCTGTATAGTAGTATAAAGACAGTGTTGCTCGTTCACAGGAAAGCCCCCAGAGGAAGAAAGGAAATGGGGGGGAGGGAGGGGGAAATGGGGGCTAAAAAACAGGATTGTCTGGGTCACTGGTTGGCCTTTGGCTTCCTGCTATCCTGTGAAGCTGACTGCAAGTCACATGACATCGCCATATGTGCTGACCCACATCCTGTGGAACAGAAACATGCCCAGGCCAGTTTTCTCGATGCCTTTCTTATTCGTAACATGAGTAATTGTATGTCGTTCTGGCCATCCAGGCTGGAGTCAGATGGGGTGGGGACGTGTTCTTGCGCTTCTCTGAATCCTCTTCTATGTGGGGGTGGGGGGGGGGCGGGGTCACCATCTGTCTGTGCGACACGTGCAGGCTGAGGCGTGGCATTCTTCTGTAGGCACCCTCCCTGCGGCTCGGCAGCAGAGAATAGGATTAGACAGAGCCAGCATGGTTCCACTTCACACCCAGGGAGCCAGCATTGTGTCCCCTATTGTCCAATTTCGAACACCCAGCAGGCGCCTCTGTCTCTCTGCACAATCATTAAGCTTATTTGTGATTTTGGTCATGCAAATGAAACAGTTTTATTATGACACAAAAAGCGTATGAAGATTATTAGTGCTAAAATCTGTATCACGAGTGGCTTCTTGAGGTGTTTGAGGTCTGTTTCCCTGTGGTCTGTGAGGACACGTTTATCAATGTTTTTTTTTGGCTCAAATGTATTTTCCTGGCAACCTGCACTTTACGAAATCTGGCCCTCGAGCCGCGTGTCTCCCAACCCAGCTCCCATGCTGGTTCTGCTCCCAGCACGTGTGTACGAATGCCCCGAATGTGTTCCACTTATTGTGCTCATGATGCACTTTGTGGGCCTGTGGCTTCGGAGATGAAGGGTATGGGATCCAGATGTGGTTTCTCAGCAATTAGTGCCTCTTTGAAGTGTGCTGGTAGGAATGGCTGGACCACGGTGGCCAGTTGTCCTGCAGAGTGCCTAAGGACAGCATTTAGGGTGAACTTTACCAACGGTGACTGCTCCTGTATAAGGGTATTGTTTCTATAACAACAATTTCCATCAGAGTGTTTTGAAGGATGACAGCTTGTATGATTTTGCATAAGATATGTTACAGTTTTTTCCATTGGTGAAGGGAAAGGCCTTAAATTCCTAAAATGGTTTGTACAAAACATTACATTGACGAGTTATGGTATATTTAGGTGCATCCTTGAAGTCACCAAGCTAATCATTGTCATAGTGTATGATGTCACCCACAGGCTATCAAGGCCAGCTGTACTTGTCTCAGGTTGTGCTGTTATGGCTTGTGACTAATGGTTCTTACAGGCAACTTCTGTGTAAGTAAACACGTACCAAGATTAGGCTGACATTCACAGGCGGCTATGAACTCACTCTGACCACCTAGTCTTCAGTCAAGTCTCACTTTTTTATTTGGGGAACTGACACATTTCTGAACACCCACTCGCTATAATAGTATTCTAGATTACCAGAATAATCGCTGCGTGATTTGCTTGTTCTCCCTCTTCTCATCACCGCCAAAGTCTTCCTGTGTTTGACATCGAATGAGCTGATTGTGTTTGTGGTGGTTCGATGACTTTTTATTGCCAGTGTGGTGGCTTTGCAGTACAGTGAGGTCACTGCCAAGTCACTGCAAAGCCGGCCTTGCTGTACGTGTTTGTGGCCAGCAGTCTTACTCCTGCGTCTGTGCGTGTGTCATACAGAGAAGCTGGAGGACCACTGGATTGGGCCAGTACCAGCCACCCAAATGCCTCTACACTGGGGTTCAGTAGCTCCTCTCAGAGCTATTCAAAACCAGACCTATAACAGTATAATGAGTTTTTCTTTTGTTACAATATTAAAAGGCTCTTTCATTTATTTTTGCAGCAAAAGCCCCCCAACACTGACTGGAGGTTCTCCCAGAACCAGCGACCTGGACCTAGTGGGTGAGTGACTTAGAAATAACATGTTTGTATTATGAAATCTTCAGCACAAGCAACCAAGGCAACTTTCCTGTTTTATTTTCCTTGATATTCTCCTCAGATGATGTACTTTTATGTGGGTGCCACAGCAGAGCTTTGTTCTAAAATAAGCTTGGGTGGTATCCAGGTAATGCAATATACTGTGGTATGTTGGGTATATTGCAGTATATTGGGTATACTATGGTATTTTCAAATATTGCCAGGGTGGAGGTTGATGTGGGAGAGGCAGAGAAATTTATCGGCAAAAATTCAAAATATCAGAATAATGTTGCTTTCGAAAATACTGTGAAAATTCCTTATACCACGGTATACTGTTCCGAAGGTATAGTATGAAAAATTAGGTGCCACCTAAGCCGACTCCTAAACCTTCTGCAAGTCAGGCATCACCCCCTAAAAATGGTTATGCTGTGTAACAAGCCGTTGCAGACATAGGAGTCTCTTCAAGCCAGCGTCACTGTGCTGGCCAGAGTCCAGTTTTCAGAGTTCTGTGTTAATTCCTCTCATTCCAGTGGAAATTCAAAGACGTATTTTTGGCAGTGTCAGCATACTCCAGGGAGGCCTGAAATATGTCACGCTGGGGGAAATGCGGCCTGTGGATTTTTAGTGAAGGCCTGAAAGTGACCTGCACTGGCATTATTCAGAGCTCTACCGTTAGCCTGCTGCTGTAGTGTCCACGATATGAAGCTAACTTGAGTGAAGATCATTGTTTCATCACTCTGGTGCATGACTCTAACTGAAGACGACTGGATGCCCATTTTGCAGTTGTTCCAAACTAGAATCCGCAGAGCTGAGATGGACATCAAATAAGAGAACCAGGTACAGATGTGTTTGGTAGTTGCCTTCGTGAAGCACTACGTGGCCAGAGCGATGTGCAGCTGCGCTTGTCCTCCTTGGATCTGTGTAGCACGCTGTCAGTAAATCTGCGCTGTGCTTTTGTGTTCAGTAGGCGGTGTTAGGGTAGACGCCCATCGCTGTTGCTGTTACATGTGATGCCGCAGTGCTCTTCATAATTAATGAGTTTGCTTTTTTTTTTTATGAATGTGCTGCCATTCTGTCTGTCTCACAAAGGTGGTTTTGTTTACCAGATAAAATGCTTAATGTTAAACACTGAAATACCGAGAAGGAAATTTGACAGCAGATATTTATGAGATAAACCTTATTGATCCCAGGGGGGAAATGATTGTGCGTACAGCAGTGAGGTATGTAAAGTACAAAGATGCTAATGCACTGTACAAATCCTAGACGAAGTGCAAAGACCATGCACACAGTACAGACAGGTAAACGGTGAAAATTAAGTACACAGCACTCAAGTGGAATACTAACAGATGGTTTATGTGCAATTTAAAGCAAGTTGTGTTTTCGTGACGTGCTATGGCACAGTGTGGGGGAACATTGGGAAGAGAAGACTTTCATTTGATATATTTATCAGATGTGCTTAGATTTCACAATTTTGAGAAATGGAAGTATTTCTCTAGATGCTTAATGATTGGTGAGCAAGTTTTATGAGCGATGGCCTTTTTAATCCAACAAAAGTCATACTAGCTGTGAGTTTTCACAAACACGCTCTCTCTGTGAGATCACTGTGTGGATTTCAGGATTTTAGCCAAGGACAAGGTCTTATAGCTGGTAAGCGTAGTGATTTCCCATAAAATGGTGGAGGGTTTATTTTATTTTAAGCTAAAAATGTAATTTTTTCCTGTTCAGTCACTGTGGGCGAGTGGGAGGAGGATTCTGCTATCACTGCGAATTGCCGTACAGCAGCCTGTGTGTGGATTGCTGATATGCAGTCCAGTAAGGTGCAGAAATCACCAAAAACGGTTGAGCCCCCAGCCCATTCATAATTCTTCACGACATTCGCTCCTACATTGAGAGTGACCTTCAGACTTATGGAGTTTGTCGAGGTTCCTATTTGTCGATGTAGTTTGGAAACCCGTGTTTATTCGGCAGACAAAGAGAGCTGGAGCCCTGCTCTAGTGGAACTTTCCAGACACTTTGCTGGGGGCTCTAGCAGGAAGGAAAGCACATCAGAACAACTAGGGAGCAAGGACCTTTCTGTGTGTGTGTAGGAAAGATGCAGGGGTTGGGAGACACATATCGATACTGCTCATTCGCAAAGGACGAGAAGATAATGCTGCCCGTTTGCCAATGTGTGCGTTTCCTATTGGGAGATGCGGCACACAGGAAGAACCCATTCAGATGTGGGTCACGATTTTATCCTTGTAAAATGTTTCCAGCGAGACATTCCGGGCTCATATGGGCTCATGTTATCTAATTGTTGTAGATGAAGGCGGGGGTGCAGCCCGTAACCGCGGTAACACAAAGGACATGTGCACACCATGCCTGGCGAGCTGTTTTATCTGCAGCTGCTGGGGCTGGTGTCGGGTTGCTCTGATTTAATGCCCGGCCAGCCTGCGCTGTGCTGGGCGGAGCTGCTACCCATGCCATGATGGGACTGAGGGGTTGGGCCGTGGTTATTATTACCCGACATTACACTGGTTGTGCAGAACACACCTGTGCCGTCCACAGCTGTCATGGTTAAAGGAAATGATGTCTGCGTTTCCCATCGTCCTGCTGTCACCCCGCTGCTCTGCTGCTAGGCCTCGTTTCCTGTCTCTTCCCCCCCCACCCCCCCCCCCCTGCACGGCCTAAACAAAATGGCTGCCGCTTCACAGCAAATGGGAGCCCCTACTTGTTCTCTGTACAACTCGCTGACGTCCTGGCGCTCGTGTTCCCACAGAGCTGGCGTTCCACCTGAGGGGGCCGTGGGAACCGGACCCTGGCCCAACCCGCCCACCGAGGCCGAGCAACTCCAGGCTCTCATGGCTGCTGCCAACGGTACGACTCAGTCCTCCTCTCTGCATATCTCTGTATCTCCTTGATGAAGCCTGGTCCTGGTGCCACTTTCCGTAGGAGAACCAAGCGGTTCCTACTTAATTGGACATGGTTGGATGTTCTTATTAGGAAGTATATCTTAATTTTAACATGGAACTAGAATGTCCTCTACTCTCTCGTTCAAACATCTGCCAGAACCTATGCTAGCTTGCTTCGGGGGGGCACACCATGGCAGTCTGACCCCCACCATGGCAAGAGGTGTCTTTGCCATCACACTCCAAGCAAAAATCTTATGCTTGGTTTTCCAAAAAAAAAATTGCTACTGTTCCAGAGGCGCTGTGTGCAAGTGGTTTTGGCAAAAAAGAGCGGATTGTTTTTCACTGTTAATGGGGTGGGAGTGAAGTGCAGAGTGAAGCGAGCGAGTGAAAGCAGCTCGGGGCCTTGCTGCTGTGGACAGAGCCTGCTAATGAAGCGCTTTCGAAGCACAGGGGACTCTTTGTTCCGGGTTCACAGCCACGGCTCATTGATAAAAGCACACCGTCCCTCCGCCACTGCGGTGGCTTCTGAGCGAGGTGCCCGGGGAAAGCGGCCCCTCCGTGCTCCGGCCAGCCTCCTGCCGGGTAGCGTTACGGGACAAAAGGGCCCCCCCATTGAATGCTTCCTCTTATAAGTGCGTCACAGCCTGGGGCATGGATACAGGAGCGAAGAAAAAGAGGTTTTCACACCTCTGCCCCAGGTTTCCGGAATATACCTTTAGCTGACCTGGGAAGTCTTGCAGTGAATGAATTCACGCATGAGTATAATTTTAATAATTATTTTACTGCTTAGCTTCTTCCCCCCATAAGTTCTAGTTGTTTAGCTGTATGTTTTAAGCTTAGGAGCTTGCTCAAGAACACGCTTCTGGTCCACCAGTTGTCAAACTAGCAACACTGTCTGTGCTCATCCCAGCTACAGGCAAAACAGCTGCTGAATGGAATAAACCTCCCAGTGAAACCTGATTACAACATGGTGTGTGTCATGGATGTGGCTTGTTGAAGGGACTCAGTGTGAGAGTGGGACAGCATGGAACAGTGTGTAATCATAGGGTGGTGTGGTTCTGCGGGTTAAGACTTTGTGCCAGTCATCGGAAGGTCATGGGTTCAAGTCCCATAACTGGCAGAGTGATTTCACCATTTGGCACTTGAGCAAGGCCTTTAACTCAAATTTTCAGGGATTCTGACCCTGCTCTCTGTATGCTGTTATAATAATAAATGTATAAATGTAAATGCATGCAATGAGCACCACACAAACACTGTGAGTTCCCAGCACAGTGCAGCCGTCTCAGAAATACGCACTCATGCGCACATTCTCAAATTCCACTGCTCGCTGCCAATGGGATCACGCTCACTGTTTCCACAGTTTTTCTCTTTTTTTTTTTGGTCCCCTTTTCTTCTTTTGAAACTTCCTCCACTTTGGCCCCGACTGATGGAACAAATCGCACCCTCTGTTGCGACACATGGGGCTTTCAGCAAGGGGTGTGGGGAGCGGCTTGGACCCCATAATTATGCATGTGGTCATTACACGTTTAATTTATTTAGCTGACACTTTTATGTACATTTTTTAGAAAACAGGTCTAGCCGGTCCCTGGAACAATTCGGGGCCCACTTGATAAATCACATTGCAAACCAGTGACCTTGTGATCATGCGCACAGCGTCTCATACCATACCCACTGAGCCACTGACAATGTATTTCCCACCTTTTCTAGAGGTGAGTGAGGCCACTGCCACTCTGGGACCCGGGACCATGGGCCTAAGCACCCGCTACAGCCCCCAGTTCACCCTGCAGCACGTGCCTGACTACCGTCAGAATGTCTACATTCCGGGAAGCACCGCGACCCTGACGGCCAACCCCCAGCAGCAGGCCCTGCCTCCGCCCCAGGCCCAGGCTCCGCCCCCGAGCCAGGCCGAGGCCCCCAAGGCTGCCCAGACGCCTGCCAGCAAGAAGAAGTCTGCCAAGAAGGAAAAGAAGTGAGGGGTGGCAGAGATGAGCTGTAAGCGAGGGGCGGATGTCCGCGTGTGAGGACACCCGATTTTCATTCTTTTTTTGGCTGATTTTTATTCGTTGTTAGGTCTGTGTTGCAGAGTGATATAGTGAGCTTTTACATTTCTGGACTCATTTCTGCTTCCTTTTTTTAAACTCACGAGCTAACCTGTAATGTGCATATATCCTACTATATGAATATAACACGATTTTCTTTTAATGCTGGTGTTAAAAATGGGGAGGGATTGGGGCAATGAAGGCGGATCCTTTTGCAACATTAAATCCAGAGGGATTTTTATGAGGTAAAGTTCAAATGATGATTGAACAGGGATGTGATCTCTTTGCCCTGTGACTCAGTATTAACAATGAAAGTTTTTTTTTTTTTTAAACTTACCGAGAGTGACGCTGACATTTCCATTGTTTTCACGAGGTGCAAAGTAGATTTCGTGGTGGAAAGAGCGATGATTCGGATTAGAACAGACAGATACAATGGTGTGCATCGGCGGACTGAGAACCACAGAAGCTAAACTATGCATTGCAGGTGGGGGAAATGAAATTTAATTGGTTGGAGGTTCATGCCAGCAATCAAAAAAATTAGCATTAATACATAGCAAAAAAAATGCATATGTCTTGTTAACTTGGAGAAGACTTTTGGCTCTAAGAATTTTTTTTTTATGTCCTCCTGCATCGAGAGGAACGTGGAGCAGTTTCAGTGCTGGTGGATCATCCCGTCGCTCTGCGTGAGGGGTGTGTGGGCGGGGTCTCCGCTGCTCATCTCGCTGAACGCATTAGCTGCTTTGCATCCCAGTCTGCTGCATGCTGCAGATCTGACCGCACGCATCCCTAACATGAGCCCGAGCTGCTCCGGGGCAGCGCGCTAAACGCATGTAGCCGAGCACCCGGCAACTGGAACACACATCGCACACACCAGTGGGCAGCACTGGTGTAGCAGAGAGCTGGTCTGCTGTAGGTTAAGTATAGCATAGTGCTAAGGGACACTGGACCTAGCGTAATTATAGAACTCTACAATGTTTAATTAGGATTCAGGATGGGTTTTGGAGCCAAGGCTGTCGGGAAAGTCTGCGTGGGACCAGTAGCCCACGCCTAAGCAGATGCTGGGCCTCGTCTTGGCCCAGAAACCCTGCATTGGTCCTAAAGACACCGTCGCCTCCGTCCACCTGATCAAAGACAGCACTGAGGCCTCTCCTCCACACCATTCCGAGTTTGTAACCGTTTCCCCCCCCATTCCACCATTGTGCCCCCCCAATGTAAATATTACCATTTCTCTCCAGAGCCAGATGTCTGTATGAATCACATTTAATAATTCAATGTTTAAAAATGAGCCCTTTTCAGTGTGGCTTTACTACTGGAATGTGTTACGTTTTTAATTTAGAAAACGGAAAAAAAAAAAACGGATACGTTCTTCGATCTAAGTGTAGTCATGTAGTAACTAAGCACCCAGAGGACTGATTAACCCCCCCAGTGTAAATAAGAAAAATATAGAGTAGAAACCTGTGACTTGTGTTTTCTCAATTTTAACTAAGATTTAAAAAAACAACAAAAAAAGCATTTGTATCCATATGAAACCTATTTCTGTGTTTGTGATTTCCCTTTGTGTTTGTCCTGCTGGAATGCCACTATCATAGACATAAATATATAGATGTGCGTGTGCTGATAAGCTTGTCCATACTCTACAGGAATATCTTTCTATAAAATGCTTAGATCAGCGCTCCTGTGTTACACTTATTTTATATGCTAATATTTATGTTGCCGTTCTACTTTTTCTTGAACACTGACATTTCAAATAAAAGGTTCCTCTGAAATCTTCCTCCTCGTCGGTCTGCTTCATTAACCTCTGATATCTAGCCCACCGGCTTACACTGCTTTTCTCCCTCAGTGATTTAAGAGAATCATGAAATGCCAGTCGTCTTCACCAGTGGCCAATCGTACAGAATGTCTATGTAGAAATAATAAAATGCAAAAAATAAAACAGTCTGGTTACAATTGCTGATAGTCTTGAAAGTATTTGATCAATAGGGTTACGATGACAATTTATGTGAGCCAAGAAGATCTCTTGTCGTGTCCTACAGTCATAAAGGAACACAACAGACCTTTGTTACTCATCAATGCCATTCGCAAAAGGATTTTCCAGCCAGACGTCAGCAAGGGAGCCACTAAGTGCACACAATGACAGGACAGCTGGCTGGTGTGTGAGTGAGAAACAACACAAAAAGGAAGACATTTAAAGGGAACCAGAGCAAAGGGGACCCTCAATAAGTCCCCACACATTTATTGGCTACCGATTCGTGTCCCACATCACACTTTACCACAAATACCAATGACATGAATTTGGAGGCACAAGAAAAGCTCGGAAAGAGGAGTGAATGGAGTGAATGTACAGAGTCTGTTGGGGAGTCCAGACAAGTGCTCTGGGGGCTGAAGGTTACTCTCAATCTGAGCTGATAGGAAGATTTCATGAATACCACAGTTACAGTAAATTGAGTGTTTGAGTGCTAGTTTTATAGCAGAAACCCTTTTGCACATTTTAGTTCTCTTCTGAGGCACAATTGGCAGACCCTTGCGTACATTTTGTCAAAGGGGAGAGAACCACAACTTTTCTTAAATATGGGTGAAAGTCACAGCAAAGCTGCAATTATGCCAAGAGCTAAGATGAGACGGCGGGCTTGAAGGTCACACTCGCTCCCGTCTGGTTCGATCAGTGCTACCATCTGCTATCGGCTCGCAGATCCACTCTGCCTCAAAAACGGGGCTGACATGTGCTCCGTAGCTAAAGCTAAGGCTCAAGACTACAGAGAACACTAATTAGCAAGACATTAATTAGCAAGAACAATTTGGAAGGTCAAAAAGCGTTATGGACATCGGGAACGGAAATACTGTTCGTTCATTATGGGATGCAGTCCCTCCTGAGTGCACCCCCCCTCTCGTTCAAGGTGGCCTATTTCGTACATGGTTCAACATTTCTCTGACAGAAAAAGAGAAATGGGGCAGCAGATTCATGTGGTGCAGAGCCAAAACTGACAGGAATCAGGTCACAAAGCCCTGTTCTGCTAAATGCTGATTTTAGGCCTGAAAGGCGCTGAACACCTGGCTAAAGCACGCGAACTACAAGCCACAGTTAGTTAAAATGCAGAACTCTGCTGAGGATTAGACTAGGCCTTCAAAGGTGTCGGGACTGCCCTGGTTTCCAGGCTTTTATCAGGTCCTGTAGGGAAACATAAGCTGCGGGGCGTTTAAATATGTCCTGTCGGATCATAGGCACCCAGCGACTGGGATTAGTGACGCAGGAGGGATTCACTGCCTTTCACACCTGAGCTTCAGAGTGTATGGCAGCATCAGTATTTTTTCATTCCAGTTCATACTAGTAAAAGTCTGATTCTAGATCGAAATAAAGTTTCTGGACTGATCTTTGAAATATTGTCCTCTTGCAAAAGTGAAATATTTGCATATAAATGTGTCAGTAATGTCTGGGTTCTGTTCCCTTACAGTGGGATAGTGCACATAGGCAATATTTTCACATCACAGAGAAGCAGAGAATCATATTTCCCCTCTCCATTTCCCTATAAACAGATCAGAGTACAGCAAGGCAGGTTTTCTTCCAGTACTCTGAAAATGCAGTATTAGGCAATATTAACTCCTCTCAAAATACCTTTTTTTTCATTTAATGTTCCAGGTGGATTTCTGACTCTGGGTTTGAGGGGAATTCAGGAGAGCCACAGAGTCATAGTTGGCAATGTAAGAAAACGACCTGAGGAACTATATTGCGGGCTATTAATATCCAGTCTTGTCAGAAGAAAACTGAAGAGGGCCTTTCAGCGAGCAAATTTAATTCAAACAACAGCTCTATAACAGAAACATAGCTTGGCTCGAGATAAAATTTCTGTAGTTAATGGAAATGAATTAGTTTTATTTATTATCATGTTATATATTTGCCAAAGAATTAAATAAATGCACACTCCCTTATACAAGAACATTCTTTAAGCCTGTTAGCTACTGTGTGAGAATGCATCACAGTCCAAACATTTCAACAAACAGCTGCATCCCAGAGACCCAACATGGAGGTCAAGGCAGCTGTTGCCATAACACTGTACTTGCATCTCCCAGCGACTGCGAATCCCCTCAGCACGGCCCCCTCTTTATGGATTGCACATCCCGGCTCATTCTGGCTGCTCCCAACCCCCAACTTGATGATTCGGGCCTCGCTGTACGTTGCCATGATGATGGTGAACCACAGGGGTCCTGCGGCTTTGGAGAGCAGGCATCAGTCCCAGTACCAGAACTCCAATCGGTACCACCTTCAGCAGAACACCAATAGGAGGTTTTTATGGAAAAAGGCTTTGCCCATAGTCAGTCAACATCTTAGATCTATTAGCTAAAGCAAGCATTTGCAGTTGACTGAGTGACAGGCTCTGTCTACTCACACCCTGGGGGTTTGGGCTATGAATTCCTCCCCAGCTCTTCTGCGTGGAGCTTGCGTATTCTCCCTGGTTTCCCTCTGGTTTCCTCTGACTGCTCTAGTTTCCTTCGGCAGTCCAAAGATATTCTGTTACGTGAATTTGCACCTCTATATTCCCTGTAGGGCAGGGATAGGCAGTCCTGATCCTGGAGTGCCGGTATCCAGTAGGTTTTCCATCCTACCTGGTCACTGATGAACCACACCTGATCTCAGGCAGATAGTAACTCATCAGGTAGGATAGAAAACCTGCTGGATAGCAGCAGTGCAAGATCAGGGTTGCCTACACTGATGTAAAGAAGGAGTGTGATGCAATGGCAACAGGGACTGGACAAGGGGATTGAATATGAATCGATAGATTAACATATGACATCTACTACATTAAATTAGAATCTAAACAGTCTCTTCTAAATTTACCGCATGTAACCATTTCCCAGTGACTTTGGCTGCAGTAACATCACGAAGAGGATTTCATTACATTATGGAAAGAATGAGTTTTATTACATTATGGGAGTGAGGAGTTCCAGTAAAACTTGGACATGGATGAGTCTGGTTCTGCAAGAAAAAGCTTTTGTCAGATAGATCCCCTGTGAAGTTCCCCCTAAAAGTATTTTTATGTTTCTCAGAATGGATTTTGTTGTTTTCATTTTTAGAGACTGAATCACCACTTAAATTGGTTGTTTGTGCTGCTTGTGTAGCATGAGGTAATCAAACCTTTTTAAGGTGCTTTGGACATAGATGTTTTGTTTTTGCAATAAACAACATAATTGTGAAACGGAGAGCAAGTGTAGATATTCCAGAATAAATCCAAGCTGGAGAGTAATTTATATATAATGGGGAGGAAATTCTTGGCACGCTACCTAAATAACAAAAACAAAATTTTACTGTACTGACATTCCAGATAATCTAGTATTAAAGGCTCCATTTCCAGCATCAATGAAACTATGCTTTGCTGCGGCTGACACAAAATGGCTGCCACCTCACTGTGTAGAAGGTGCCGGAGCAGAAGTGGTCTCCATGGAAACACGGTTCTGAAAAGCAGTGATGGACTGATGAAATTCCACTGTCAGGTACAACGATCCATCCGTTTTTTTTTTTTTCCTTAGCTGAAGTCCATTCTATATTTCTGGAAATTATTTGCTTAGTTTAGCATTAAACCATTTTACACTTTGTCAAACAGCTAATTAATTTTACAAAAGCGTCCCGGTGTAAGTTCCTTCAATAGCATGGGTCCTTCTCAGAGCTGACCAGCTTAGATTTGATTAAGATATATAATTACTTCACCCACTAGGCAACACGCAACCTAAAATCAGCCTTTGCTAGTCTCAGACTGCGATCCTATCAAATCCCTAAGGTACAGATTTCCTGATAACTGTAGGCGCTGAAACTGTAAATATACTGAATACAGCACTACAGGGATGCAGTGTTCAAATTTACAGCTTGTAAATTTACATATTACATCCATAACGCATATTATAGTTTCATATTTGCAGACCTGATTTTTTTACAGACAATGACCCTAGTTCTGTACTGGATAAGCAAGATGGAAGATGAATTGACTGATGATTATTTTCAGCAGTTTAATAAAGCATGCAGACTATAAGACAAAGCAGCTGTTCCGAGAGTGGTAACTTCTGGTGAAAGGTTACGTCCTAAATCACAGCACCAGCCAATCACAGCATTTTAATGTCTGCTAAGTCCAACCTTTGCTCTCATAAAATCAAATGATTTTTTTTTTTTTAACTGAAGCTGGTACACAAGACTCATTTGCTCCTTTCTCCTCCCCTCCTTGTTAAACCTAACGTCTGTCTACAAATGCACTGTAGAAATGCCTTCCCAACCCGGCCGATGGGAACCCAGAGAAGGTCCATGTTTTTGCTCCCTCCCAGCTACCTGCCAGACAATCCTACTGGAAGCTGGACTGTTTCTGGGTCCCCGAGGACCAGTGGGAATCACTGCTGAAGGGACAGGATGTGACAAAAACACCACTGCAAGAAAGTCCATAATGGATAGACTGTTCCTACCTCACAGACCTAATCCGGCTTCAGCGTTAATTCTATTAGATTCAATTCATTCAGTCGGCCAATGCCAGGACACACGCCAGTGGTGGACACACACACGCACACACACACACACACACACACACATTCACACAGGTCTCTGTTTACTCACCTTGTGTATCTGAGACTTGATGACTATGCCAGAACTAATGAACCTGCCAGGAGGTATCAAACACGCCAGGTGCCACAAAATACAACCATTTTGTTGCAGCCTGGAGTAGCCTTGGAAATTCATCTAAAAAACAGGCGGGGTGTTGATTAGATTCACATGTTTGCCATATGAGTTATGGCAGACAGGCTGGAAGGCAATGTGGGGAGGAAGGGGAAATTAAAGGGAAAGATTGTTAGGATAACAACAGATGAACAAAGAGGAGAAGAGTGAAGGATTATTCTGGAAAAAGAGAATGGAAAGAGCCAAACGATGGCCTTGGTCACAGTCGTGCAGTTTACATAATAGACAGGAAGTACCATGATGCCTCTGTGAGATGAGGCATGTCGTCCTTTTGCTTCCTGCTCTGCCCAGAGGGGCTTGGCTACCAAACGGAGGTGGGGGGGGGGGGGTGGCCTTCCTGTTTACCGGATCTCGGGGACATCTGTCAAGGACCAGCTGGCTGATGAGAAGCAGACCCACTGATCCCACATCGCATCACCAGCCGGCCCCTGACTTGGTCTTCTACATGGACCACGTGCCAGTGCTTACAGATCCACGGTGCTGACAAAGGCCACGCAAGAAACAAAACAGACACACATACACCTCTGCTCAGCTGTACTCTTGAAGTGCTGCCAAGTGGTCTCAACAATGACCAGCCAGCCAACCAGGAAGCAATGCAGCAATTTAAAGGTGTTGAGCAGTTTTGTGGTGTTTTATCTGAGCTAAGTAACCCAAGCACAATAAGAGTTTCCCTGTCTCACATCCGGGCATAAGCTGGATAGCCAGCTATACTAGTGGGGACTCTATTATAGCAGGCTGACTGAAAGGGCAACGGGCGTCGTTCACTCAGGGCTATAGCCCCGAATATTTTAGGTGTAGCCCGAGTACTTTAGCACCGATGCCAAGCCCCAAGTAAACTTGACTTTGAGCCCCTGATCTTTTCAATAGCTAGAAACACCCCAGAGACCCTGAGAGAGAGTATTTAAATCAAAATCACTCCTAGAAAATTTCAATATTTTTGACACGACGAGTGAGCGTGTCTCCCATCCAGATTGTTAGCAAAAAAAGGAAGAGATTGGAAACTTAGCATTTAGCTAACAAATTAGCTTGTGAACAAAAAAAAAATGAAGAAGATAATCAAAGAAGCAATTACGAGATCTATGCATCAACGCACAACTCATTTCCAGAAGAGCAATATGCACGGCAGGAAGTCTTCAGTCCTTTAATGCCTTTATAACAGGAGAAACAGACAACGCTCCTATCGTCATGGCAGCACGCTGATGGACTTTCCTCTGTGTTCTCGTCCCCATGGACCAATGCTTTCACATTCAGCACCTGCTGATAGAAAATGGTCCCGAGTTTTCAAGCCTTGGCAGCAACATAAGCATTGAGCTGGAACACAAACATGGAGGGAGAATCGCACAAGATATCTATGCTACATTACAGTGCTTTTCAACCAGTAATGGATCACTTAATCCTTTATGGTGATGTAACCACTTCATACATGACTAGCCACAACAGACCCAACAGATTTTAAGCCTAAGATTTTAAGATTTACATTACTGACTCCGCTCCTCCATAGCTGAAAACACATAATTGCACAGGCAACTGTAAAGATTTGGCTAAAAACACAGGTCCGATTAGTCTTCAGAGAGACCGACCGCTTACTCCACGACCAATGGGCTTTGGCAGTGTGAGTGGTTTGCCAGATCTATTCCAGAAGCGAAGAGGAGAACTGGGGCATCTGTTTCTTGTGTCGCTTTAATATTTTTACATTGTGAACATTTCATTGTGAGACAAATGGGCAACAACACCCCCACTTCCAGCTAGGCTGTGTGACTACGAGAGAGGACGTGTCTTTGTGTGCAGGTGATATTTAGCACACAAATGCATGGTGTATGTTAGCTAGTCAGAGTGTATGTACGGATATCTGCGAGTGAGAACATAGACGGATCCTCCACATGGAACTAGAAGGTTCCTATCAGTTCTTAAAGGTCTGTAATGTCCAGCTGGGCACCTCCAAGGACCCTCTTCCTCAGCCCTGGAAAGCAGTTCACTCCCATACACATTAAGCCAAAACTGCACGTTCCTCGAGGCCAACTCTCCCCAGCCTTCAGGGACCCCTCTTTAAGTGCTTTTTTTTTTTGCCTATTATTACTTCTTTATAGCGTACAGATACAGCCATTGACAAATTCTTGCACATAAATTAATTTGCCTGGTATTTCATCACAAACATTTCATTAGCTAAATGTTTACAGAAAGTGCCTCTGAAGAATTGGGGATTGCAGTCGCAAATTAGGTTAGAAAAACAGAACGAGAGCCGGGAGTCGTTCTGCCCATTAATAAAACGGCTTAGGGTGGATATTTATTTGGAAAGGCTGTAATGTCTGAAACTCTGACTGCGGTTACGCAAGGTGTACAAATCTACGTGTCACAGGGAGCCTTCAGAGAGGGGCCACATCTGGTGAGCCCGTTTGTGCTCCTCCACAGTCCCCCAGCCCCCACGCTTGTGCTAAATACACGGTTCTCCCCCAGCCAAATCCATCTCCACGGCAGCTGCAGTCGCCATGGAAACCAAGGGCGAGTAGCCAGGTTTCTCCCTCAGACAGAAAATAACAACAATGGGCTCAATCTTCCCTCTGAATTACTGATGAGAGCTCCATGCCCCACAAAGATGCATCTCCAGCAGTGAGTAAATCCTTCCACACTTAATAGAGCAGAGGAAATTATAAAGTCACCGGAGGCTTTGCCTCACACAGCTCCACACAGGGGACACACAGTACTGCCTACAGCCAGAGCCTGAGAGATTCATGGCACACAACCAGGTTATACATTAGGGTGTAATATACCTTTTAAAGCACATTACCAATCACATTATAAGCCATCATGGTATTTAGACAATAATCTAGAATCGATAATAATGAAAGGTACCCAGTGGAGTAGCATGTCACGGATACTGTACATCAGGGTGGGGCTGGATTTACATGAATGGGGAACAATGTATTTTACCAACCGGGTTCCCCATGATTAATTTTGTCGCCCCACATAGCTGTCGGCACACTGAGAAAATGCCTGGTATCAAAGATGGCCAGTCTTGTATGTATGTAATGAGGCTCCATGTTGTGGTTTAGATTATTAAATTTGCTGCACCATCTGACTAAACTAAATGGTGCACTAGCATCCAGGACTATCCAGAAGTAGTGGAACACATGATTATCCAGGCTAGAATAACATGCAGGTCAACAGTGCTGGACTAGATAGTTCATTACCTATTGGGTCAAGACAGTGCAGAGAGGGCAAGACTGAGGTGTAATGCGGAGTGTGAGCATATCCATGCTGACCTCCTTGGTAATCTTGACTCTCTGAGTAAAGCCCAGGCATCTGGACTGTAAAATGTTTGCAGTTACTCACATCTCCCTGATTCGGGGCTTTTCAAAGTGTGAATACGGCTAAGGCAGCTTCTGCCTGTTAATCCATAAATTCTTTGGCAGATATGGCAGTGGTGAGAATCACACACATTCAGTCTGCTTCTGCCTGGCCTTGAATTGACCTGGTTTGCACTGCTCACATGAAAATACTCCAGGGATAATGGGCGAGAGGCACATGCAAGAAGCACACAAGAGCAGGTCAGAAATGCTGAAAAACATGCAGAAATGGTGGAATCCAGAAGACCTCTCTTTGGGAAAAGTGGGGGGAGGGATTTATGCTGATGCTCATAAACCAGAGAGCAGCTGCTGTGGGAACCATAAGAAAAAAGGATAGCTTTGATGAAGCGAGTGATCTTGGCCCCTGGAAACACCGTACCTAGCAGTGAATGGCACAGCAGAGCATAGCACTGCACAGTATAGTACAGAATGGCACAGTGTAGCACATCATAGCACGGCACAGTATAGTACAGAATGGCACAGTGTAGCACATCATAGCACTGCACAGTATAGTACAGAATGGCACAGTGTAGCACATCAT
>JAODJX010000002.1:3227037-3237828 GCA_026776945.1 Isichthys henryi
TGCGATGGGCTGGCCCCCCATCCTGGGTTGTTCCCTGCCTCGTGCCCATTGCTTCCGGGATAGGCTCCGGCCCCCCCCCCGCGACCCAGTAGGATAAGCGGTTTGGAAAATGGATGGATGGATGGATGGTTCAGAAAGTTACAGGCGTGTGTTTAAGTAGAAGGTTGTGTGGATCGCGCTGATATTCTGCACATGCAGCGCTGCTGCAACACATCTGGAGATTCGCAGGCAGCTCCTCCAGGCATAACCCAGACTGGGAGACATATCCTGTCACCTTCTGGCTGTTTCGGCCATTTTGGGGGAAACTTCTCAAAGAGGGTCACTGCACAGCCAGCTATCTCTAACCAGGGACGGATTATGGGTTGTGTGCCCCCCCCCACCAGCACCACCACCACAACCACCACAATTCAAGGGCCCTTGGCAGCCAAACGCCCTCCCTATATGGTCAGGGGCCCTTGTAGGCAGAGGATCAAAGAATGTGGGCCCTCTAAAATAGACAAACGAAAATACATTGTTGATAAGCGTTGCAAATTGTTTTGGGCTAGGGGCCCCATGGGCCCCCTGCACCCCAAGGGCCCCTGGGCAGCGGCCCCGCTGGCCCGGTCCGTAATCCGTCCCTGTCTCTAACCACTTTGAACTAATCTTAGTTTAATTTATTTGCAGGATTTTTTCCAAGGTCGTAACCATGGAGTCAACATGGGGGGGAACCAAGGCCATAATTGTAATATATACTGGGGAGGGACTTTGAACATAATCTGAATGCTGGGGTGCTGGGGGGGGACCTGCCCCCGTAAATATACAGTATATTAGAATGATGGCATTGGTTGTTTTCTTTCTAGAACCGGTGCTGTAAACGGCAAGATAAATGAATCAGTGTTTATAAAGTGAGAATCATAAACAAAAACAAGAGCAAGCAAATCAATTTTGATATCAGAAATGTTCATGGAAATGAAAATTGCCCTCAAAACACCATGGAATGATTTAATAATTCCCAAAGTAATAATAAAGTTGATTATAATTCTGAACATTTGAACAGCCTACATGTAAGAATGCAATATTTTTGTAAGACACCATGGCTTTATTCTAATTAAACCTGATATATAAAATTAACAAAAATATAGCTTATTTTAATCTAGCAAATCTAAGTAATTTGAAATGTAGAATCAACTGCATTCCCTTTAGCCTAAGAGCCTAATAAACGGAATTATAGATCAGTTTCCACAGATATTAAAACTGTCTAGATCAAAGCTGTGATGCTTACTTGAGGGATACAATTTAAGGGACAAGCTGAGTAACTGGAAATGTGCATGAATTTAAACGTCCATTTAAATTCCGTGCTGTATGTTTAATTTAAATTTAGAACAAATGACTTGAGTATCTACAGTTTACATTGCATTCTGTGTCAAAACATAAAATAACTGGAAGTAAGGATCACAAAGGATAAAAATCCTACATCTAGGATAAAGTTTCTCTCTAGAGAAGTCATTGTCACAAAACTAACGATGCATTATAACTAGTTTTGATGTCCTAAAGGACGGCATGTTATTTACGTCTGCATTTGCCTGGTTAAGTGCGTCTCAGTTGTACATGTGAAAATAAGGGTTGCTACTTCTGTTTGCCGACAAAAAGCAGTCATGGATATACCACATATTTTAACCAAACATTATATTGTGTGATTTCTGGAAATAGTTTACATATTGTATATTTCCTGTACATTTACACATATACAATATATTTTTGGGTGTGCACCTTACTGAGGAGCTCTTCTGGAAGCACTGTGCATCATCCCTGACCAAGAAGGCCGAACGAGCTCTCTTTCTGAAATAGGTGAAAATGCCCCCTCTCATCCTGTCCACCTTTTTGAAGAGGCACCATTGCAAGTGCCTTCACAAATTGTATCATGACCTGGTTTGAGTCCGACATTATTTTGGACACCATTCCCTCCAAAGGATCATTAAAAAAGCAGAGGAAATTGCCAGGACCACTCTGCCTTCTGGACATCTACAACGGCTGCTGCATCT
This sequence comes from Isichthys henryi, assembly GCA_026776945.1. Taxonomy (NCBI): domain Eukaryota; kingdom Metazoa; phylum Chordata; class Actinopteri; order Osteoglossiformes; family Mormyridae; genus Isichthys; species Isichthys henryi. The sequence continues at coordinate 3,229,059 of JAODJX010000002.1, forward strand.
AGAGGGTCGATGTCATCATCAGGGATCCATTGCACCCCTCCCACAACCTCTGTGCTCCACTGCTGTGGGGTAGGAGGTTCTGCAACAACAGCTTTTAAGTCTGGGTATGTTAAAAGAATTGAAAGCTCTGGACTCACAACTCTGAATGTAAATGTATTTATTGCATGTTTTGCTTCAATGCCAAACTTCTGCACCAATCTGTACAATCTTTTCCCACCAATCAGGTGGTTTACTTGGTCTCTCGGTCTTTGTTCTAATGCCACCTCGTAAAATATCTGTCTATATATTTCAGCCAATTGTAGGATTGTGTTCGTCATACACCTGAAGCTGATTACAAAAAAAATACTGACAGCGTGTGGATGGCAAAATGTTTTGATTGAGGAAAAACTTTGATTTTAATTACTGTCTATTGTAAAAAATGCATGTTGGTCAAAATATCCATCAGAATTTGCCATGGTATTGACCCTGTGTCTTGACTTTGAAGATGCCATAAAATTGCAATTTCTTTTAATCTCCTTTTGACTACATTACCTGTCCGACAAGCAGCTCTGATTTCCCGGGGAGGGCGAGGAGGAGAGCTCAGCACTTCCTGTAGTGATGGAGATGTCAGTTTGTCTCGAAGACAGCGTAACCAATCGGTTACCTGGCCCTTGGTCTAGTATTAATTATATGGCTTGTTTTACAGGCCACTGTGTAATTCTGTTACAAGCTTAATGCATCAAGACATACTGACTGGCTACCAGTGGCTTCAGTTTCAAGAAATGTACCGTTACAGATCTACATTATCAGGAATACTGTGGACAGTGTGTGTGGAAATCCACGTGAAATCCTCATCGTAATACATCATTGATGCATTACTGGGCTTAATTGCTTATCCATCCATCCATCCATCCATTTTCCACACCGCTTATCCTACTGGGTCGCGGGGGGTCCGGAGCCTATCCCGGAAGCAATGGGTACGAGGCAGGGAACAACCCAGGATGGGGGGCCAGCCCATCGCAGATTGCTTATCCTCCCAAATTAATTATTTTTCAATGAATTAATTTATTTCACTACCCGGTTTTTGAACTTCTGTATTGGCCAGGTACTGTGTAGACGGTCCTTCTTTCCTATTCAGACCTTGTCAATAGACTTTAAATAGAACACAGAATGACAAACTTTGATTAGCTTGGAACATATTCACAGCAGAGAGAAGAAACAGAGGTGCATGTTGACCCATTTGCTGAGAGGAATCACTCAAAAATAAACCAACTACCTGAAGCCAAAGGGCCAAGCAGCTTCTTGAAAACAGTGCCGGTCTTCATTGATTGGTCCTCACCTCTCCTGGTTCACTGAATTGTCATTACAACCGCAGCAACAGATCGGCTCCATTTAAGGCTTTGTATTACGAAGGACATCATCCACTTAATTTCTGCTTAAACTCAGGCAAAGGCTCAGCAAAAGCTGAGAGAATCTAAAGCATCTCACTTCTTGATGGGCCTGCCTGATGAAAATGTGGGTGCAGGTCTGTGTGTCTGTACTATGCTTCCGGTATGATTGGAGGGGGTGTAAGTGGACAGCCTTAATCAGGGCTTGTAGTCTTGTGTTTTAATCTTCGACACAGTTTCCACACAAAGGGTTTAATTATGTGTCATAATAAAACAGGAAAGAGCTCCTCTCCGCTTTTAATCTCCACAGCAACACAATGCAACGTTATGAAGGCCTGTAAAGATGGTGGTGACCACAGAGAACACTGGTACAGATGAGTCATAACAAAACCAGGAAACTTTACCAGTCCTGTACAAACATTACCCAAAACACAAATGGAACCAATCATGTACTCTCCATCATATAGGTAGTTCAGGTCCAGAAAGTAAAAAATCCAGACTAAGATTTGGTTTCAGCCAAGCGGTTGAGTATTAAAAGACACAGTCACAGAGCACTCAACTGGCAACAAAATCTTGGTCCTTTTACTTTCTGGAACTCTGCTCTCAGTAAATGTTGGGTATTATGGGTATCTATCAGATACCCACACTGTACTGAAGAGTTGAGTCAAGCACCAAGAATCAAGGGACCCCCCCCCTTATCAATTCTCTGTTGAAAATTTGAGGTCTGAATGCCAGCTTTGCCAAATTACCCCAGTGTCAATCCCACTTATAGAAAACACCAGTTTACTGTCACAGTCTTCACATCCTTTAGAGCTTTTAGTTACCCAGGGGTAGTAACATCATCCTCTACTAGGGTGTGGGCCTGCAGCAGGATTTTAAGAGCACAGCCTTCTTGGGTTCCCACACAGTGGGACTTTGCTGTAGGGCAAAACAAGAAGAGAATGATTCCAAGCAAAGGAAACAGGAAGATTGAATCTGTCTGCCAATTAATTGATTCAGCATGGGCCTTCCTGTCGCTCGCATGGTGTAAAAGTGGCACGGGGAATGTGAAAGTTTGTTTTATGTAAAGTTGCGCTGAATTAAGGAGATGAAAAGGGGGCAATCAGCGAGCTGCTAGGCACTGTGGAAGATGCCTGTGGTTTATGTGGTCTCTAAGACCATCATGAGCACAATGAAGATGAAAGAGTCCGATTGGCTGTTGTCTGGTCTGTGCCATATTATGAAGCCCAGCTCCCACAGGGTAACTGGGTACGTCTCTTTGCCTGTCGTTTGAAGGGAACATAAAAAAAGTGCTTTGGGTCATACAATGAAAAAGTTTCAAAACAAAAGTTGCCATGATAAACTGGTCCAACTGCTTTCCAACTGTGCTTCCTACCAGATGTATTTTGCAGCTGTAATGACTTTTTTGAATGCAAAATCGAGGGTGGGTCATACCAGCAGTTCATACTCCTGAGCAAATATTCTCAAAAATAGCCACGTACATTAATGCAGTAAACTGCCATCTGATCGCAGCGGCAATGCCTTTACCTTGATTTAATGCAGGTGGGAGTGGCTACAGCACCATGTTCACTGTACCCAAGGTTTCCCACTGTTTCCAGTGGGCCTCATACTTCAGCACAGGGGTCCTGGAGGTTGATAGTTCAGCCTCTGGGGTGTGAGGCCAGGCTGCCCATCTTCTGGCTGCATTAGGAGACTCGGGCTGGTATCATGGACCAGATGCCAGTACAAGGAAAACGTCCCCTATCCCATAAATCCCATAAGCTGGGGTCACTGTTGCAAAGCCTAGGCTGTACGCGACCCCTCAGAGTTAACTTAAGTGACACTGCCATGACTGGGATTACATACGCTTAGATCAGTGGGCAAAACACTGACAGCTGGTGTTCCTTGGGGGGAAAAACAACAAAAAGAAAGGCTTCTGCATTGAGAGAGATGAGCAGACTTCCTTAGAGACACAGTCTTTCTCAAGCTACTACCCAATAATGCTGAACTACACCCAGAGAGACTTGTACTCCCAGCCTCCCTATTGGGTGGAGATGGAAAAGCTAAAGAAAAAAACCCCGCATGCCACATGCAAAACAGGTGTCTTTTTTATAAGCCACACACTTTGTTTTCAACCAAGGGTTGTAACCAAAATACCAAATTAGAGTAAAAAACGTGGGCATTTTACACAGACTAAGGTATGCGGTACCATGCTGGGCCAGATTCTACTCCCCTAAGAAACCACAGGGCCAACAGCAGGAGCCCGTGTGTGAACTATAATATGACAATGAAAGTGAATGCGGCGACATCCCGCTTCCGCAAGCCCCAAGGCTATTAGTGCTGCAGGGGTAAGACCTAATAATTAGCACAGACCTGGAGTTAGCAACCAACACAAGCAGAGCAATGGTTACATGTATTCATTACGCTGCTGTCAGGACGACACTGCATTGCTGAAACAGAGGAAGCAGGGGAGATAACTGTACACAATATTCAAGACACTTTATTGTATGGGATTGGAAAATATCAACTTAACAGGGTGTCTAGGTACAGTAGATAGTTCAATATACAAATAATACCGCCGTGAACTGGAAAGTCCTGGTGAAATCACAACTGGAATCCATTACTTATATTAAAATATTCAGAATAAAAATTGGTATAGAAAAGAAAGTTTATTTTAAAAGAAAAATAATCAAACATTTTTGGCTTCTGAAAGTCAGCCAAATATTACAGTATTTCTTTAATTTCAACCTACTGGCATCGTGCAGACAATACTTAGATGATATTTCAACAAACGTGTTCTCAACAAGGCACGTCGTCAGTGCTGGGTATAGAGAACAACACTGATATCAGGTTGTTCATACATAGTTCTCTCTATAAACATACAGATTATGGATTTGACATTGGTCCCAGTTCGATGAGCCAACATAGTCTGTATGGCTATGAGATCCCACAGAGACCCCTAAAAAGTAAAAAATGTTAACAAGATATGAACCCTTCACCAGTGTAGTGAAGGCCCAGCCTTGTCATGGATCAGGGTCTTACGAGATGCTTCAACTACAGTTGCTGTGACTGTTTTCCCATTCCTAAGTGCACTTCAGGGGGTTGACTTAAGGGCAGTGAGGGAGAGGACACCCCAGTGCTGGGTCAGCAGTGACCACTTTTAATCCTCAGTAACTGTACAAGCACTTTTTTCCCCCAGTGACTACTACTCCTTCCAAAGTAATATCCAGGGACACCATGTTTCCACAGTGACAGCGGCTGACCAGAAATGATAGCGAAGTAACAGAACATCCAGGGCCCTTGGGAGGGGCTCGCCACTGCAGTGCCAGGGGAGCAGTGTTTCCAAAAACAGGTTATGAAGGCACAACGAACATCAGCAACAATAACATCCCCATACTGAAGATTATCATGGGGGGCAAAAAAAAGACATTCAAACTGTGTTGGTGATACACCCCTTTGACAGCTACAAAATGTGGTGAAGACATCACAGCAAATGGGGGGGGGGTCCTGCCATGTATCACTGTCTCAGGGACACACTGCAGGTGATGGCTGTGGAATCGTGGCACTTTGCACTTGTATAGTTGTACACAGATACAAGCAGGTGCAGCGGTATGATGTTACCAACAGGCCTGGTTAGTTTTAACTACTGTCTGCTGTATGGTCCATTCCACCGAGCTCTCCCCAAGAGAAGTACTCAGGCTGCCTGTCTCACACACGCATGCGTCTGTCAGGCGCATTGGAATAGGACTACGATAGATGACAGAGAGCGACAGAGGAAGAAAAAAGTGCATTACAAGAGAATGAGAACAAAAGTGAGATTGATGTGGTGCCTGCTCTTGTTCTGGAGCAGGAGCTATGGAGAAATCTACCCTAAAGCCAGGCAAAAGCACAATGGAAAAATCAGCATGTGCTGGAATTAAGGGGAAGACGCAGCAACAGTTACACAAAGGGGATGTAGGAGGCAGCCTACTGAAATTACCAAAAGTATGTCTATCTATTGCCCCTCCATCTCTCTCAGACTAGCAGCTAAAAGGCGTTTCTTTAACTGGCACGGGATGGGGCATCCTCCAACAGATCAAGCTCCAGGTCAGCCTCTTGCAGGACCTCTGCCTTGCTCTCCTCCTTCTTGGTCTTCTTGGGACCGCTTGGGGTGTCGTCCTGCAGCAGCTCTTTGGCCAGGATGGAGGTCACAGCATTGCCAGCTCTCCGGTTGGCTGGGGGCAGACACAGACAAATCACTAGCTTATAGCGATTGGGAGGGCAGAACAGACTTACCAGCGACCAACTGACCTAAACAAAACCGTAGTGGTGACGTCTTAGATATTCACCATTTTTCAATCAAATAATTAATAACTGAGGCCTTATGCACAGCGGAGGCCTTCCTTTCTCTCTTAAGTCAAGGACACGCAGACCGAAGAGATAAACAGAAGAGATAACCTGGCAGGTTAAGCATGTGATGTTTCAGTTCAGGTCAAAAATGCAAACCATAATGAATCCTTCCCACACAGGAAGATCATCAGAAATGATATGCAGGGAAAAAATACCCCAAATCCATTATGGAAATTTGATGGCAAATCCACAGTGGAAGTTTCCTGAAGTAGCTTCATGAACCACTGATACAATCCCAAGCCCAACTGAACTGCTGGACATAATGGGACACTTAAGATAGCACATAAAACATGGACCTCTCAGCTCTGCAGTGTAAGCAAGGCACGCCTGGCACCAACCACACCTACAAACCCATAACCAACCCCCCCTGTTAATATTAAATCATTTATGAACCCCTGAGACCTGGGGACCACCCTACAGTTTGAGGGAAATATTTATTCATTCCAAACATCATGAAAAAAACCTTGTATTTGGAAAATGATCTGGCGAGAGGAATAATGGCCCTATGCATGTCTGCCTCAACAGAGGGTCTCTCCTCAATCTGAATCTTCTCAATCATGGCCTAGAATGGATCATGCGATGCCATCGCCTTGGCTAACAGAGCTGTGATATCTTTGGACCCGCACAATGCTGATCTGTATTCTGGTTTGACCAGCTGCACATGACTGAGGCGACTTCATTAGAAATGAATGAGCTCTATGAGAGAGCTTCCTGCCACCACGCTTTTAAGTCCAGTACAACATCCACGAAGAGAGTCCATCTCACACAGATGCGCACAAAGCCTCTCTAACACAAGCGCAGAGTGGCTGCATTAATGAGACAAACACAGTGTTTATCAAACAGGAGTAGCTACGAATCGGAGAATGAAGTGAATAGGGAGAAGTGGAGAAAACACTGACTGACACAAGGAGCTGTGGATTTAAACAGATTCCGTTTAATCCTTGGGGAGCCAGCTGCAGTATCCCAACCATGCCACAGAGCCTTGCAGTAACCGGATCCATTCTGGGCGCCTCAAACACATTCCCAGACCGAAGACAGGAAACAGAAGTACAGTATAGATACAGTCACACCACCAGACTATGGCAGACATACGCTCGAAGAAACTCACTGCAGAGTGACAGCATTCACAGCACTCAAAAAAGCTGCCCCTTTACTAAATGCAGTCACATTTTTGACAGAATTTTAAACACACCCTATGAAATTACAGGGAAGCTGGAGTATACAAATAATTTTTTAAATGATTATTAGTATTCCACTAACCAAAAAAAATCCTATCCAAGATTCAAAGTTGATGCTAATCAGTCGTATCAGCTTGCCAGGTCCTTATAAAAGAAGCCCAGATTTTGTCAACGCTTACCAGCACGAGAACAGGTCCGTCTGATGGATTCACTGTTTATAAAATACCACTGGACTAAAACTCAAGGGCTTAAACCCGAGAATGGCTTTGTGGCTGCACATCACCAAATGCCTGTAACTGTAAGCCATGTGCCGTATCTATGAGATCTAGTTTAGATTGGCACTGTCCTTGGGTTCAGAAATATTCTGCTGAACCCCTCAGTCTTCCGTACATTCAGTAAGAGTATTAACAGCCTTTATTTCATTTGCTATTTAATGAGTTGAAGTCACTTTATATTTTATGTCCACTCACTACATTCGTACATATTGTGACAGAAATTTCACACCCTGGACAACCTACAATGTGCTTATAGCCCATCCAAATACAGAAAAACATCAGCTATATTTACCTATCCACATATAGAAGGATATGATTATATTCACTCCTCCCAGCATACAAGTTTGGCTAAGTTTATAAATACAACGGAATGATTACATTTATTTATGCCAGCATGAAAGTATGGAATTTACTCATCGAAAATACATGCAGGCGTGTTACATGCTTATTTTAAAAAGGAATGTAGTTATATTTATTCAACAAAAAGAAAGTATACGGCTGCATTTGTATAGTGCAGTTACCGAGCACATCACAGAAGACGCTGGTTTGTTACCCAGCATTCTCGCCGAGGAGACGGTGTTTTAGGGGGAACTCAAGAGTGATCAGAACACTCCACTGCAATGCAGGGGCTTCTGGCGCTGCGCTCGGGGGGTGACGTCACCACTAGGTACATGAGGCGTGACAATCGTTCACACACGCGCACACACACACACACACACACACACAACCCCTGACGCTCCCCTAGCCTTGCCTGGTGACACTATGTGTAGCTTTAAGACAGATTTACACCCAGCAGAAGCAAAATGGGGGCCCTGGGGCAGTGCGCAGTGACTCCCCCCACCTCTCCTCCCCCCACAGTGCTCAGTCACACAAACCAATTGGTACATTCTAGGGACTCTGCTTGGAAAGGCACACTAAGAGACCTCTGTTTGGGTTGCAGATGACCGGTCTGCACTTGAGGACTGGCAGAGCGCTTTTTTGGGGACAGCGCATGGGGAGCGGCCGGTGGCGTCGAGCTTGGCCTCCTTATGACAGCCTTTGGTTCCCTCCCCCTCCTTCCACGCGTGGGAGGCTCCACTCACTGCTCAGGCTGGATTATGTAGGTCAGTGGGAGACAGCATGGGTGCCATCGGCAGCTCTGACACCTTCCACACAGAGCAGCTGTAGATTGTGTGTGCGTGCATGTGAGTGTTTGCTCATCTCAGAGGGTATTCTATGCATGGACACGTCACTGCACTCACGCACACACATTCACATAAAATAATCCACAAAGGAAGCTAAAAATCTACACAAAATAAAAACATATAGGTATACAAATGCACACAAATGCAGAAAAAGCATGTGCACATACAGACACACAAAAATTCACGGAAGGCACGTGCACGCACATTCAGGGAAAGCATGTGAACATGCACAGATGAAGGAAAAGCATGTACACAAACTGACACACACATGCAGGAAAAGCATGCGCACACAGGGAGACACAGATGCAGGAAAAGCATGCGCACACAGGGAGACACAGATGCAGGAAAAGCATGCGCACACAGGGAGACACAGATGCAGGAAAAGCATGCGCACACAG
>JAODJX010000002.1:3241364-3265402 GCA_026776945.1 Isichthys henryi
ATACAAAAATATATATATATAAATACACATACATATATAAATATACATAAATATATAAATATATACACACACACACACACACACACACACACACACACACACACACTTTGCCTTGTCTGCTCAGCCAGTCTCTCCATCCAATATATGGTCCACATATACAGTGAGATTTTTCATTTCAGCTGTTCAATTTAAGTATTGTAGTGATACAAAAACAGATAAGCAAAGTGCCGGCATGACAGCCACCTCCAGGCAAATCTTTGTCGAACCAGGCTAACCCTTCCAGTACACATGCGTTAACAATTTACAGTCTTTGGTTGAGATGTCATAACTAAACATAAAAAAATGCCAGTGGGAAGCTGCACAGGGTTCAGGTCCACAGGAAGCGACTTGCACTGCGTTAAGCTGAGCAGAGTCACCAATCGTGATTTAAGAATTTACTCCAGAATCAACCACCACTGCTAGTTAAGCCTGCAAATACCACCACAGGGCACTTATCAGGAGGACCAGACCGCACTCTCACTGTAATGTGTCCAAATGACCAGAGTGCCTAAAAGGAAATACAAAGCAGGTTTAAAGCTGCCAAAATTCAACTGAACCAACCATCGACCCCATAAAGTGCCAGGTGTAAAGGTTCCCATAAAATGCATTCAGCTTCGCGTCCATGGAGCGTAGCACACAGCGTATGACCAAGACTGAAATAAGCAGCAATACCACACAAGAGAGTGTTTATTCAAGCGGTATTAAAGCTCCCATTCATTGCCTGAAGGCAGCTGTTAGCCCTATCAGCACATACACACATGCAAGTATTGACATATGAAGGCCTACAGTATATAGATATGCAAGGCTTTTGTACCAGAGAACAACACATAGAGACACACACACACACACACACACAGTGCGCATAACTGTAGATGCTGAAAACAAGATCAGTTTGCAATGCTGACAAGGGCTGGGACACCCATGATGAGCCAATTTGGGACAGCAGGCCTCAAAAGGCAGATGAGGGCCGGGGGCATAAACAGATCTGTCCCTGATTCGCAGCAGTGAGCCGGGACTGCTGTCACCCATTTACGGGGCTGAACATTTGCACCGGAGCCGTCCAATCAGAGTTCATTCCCCACCATACAGACTTTAGTTTCAGCCAAACCTTGGCTGAATACTCCTCATCTCGAAAAGTAGGCCTTCTCGATGCCAGTATCTGGAAATCAGGAGCCCCCATACCTGGACAGTGGGGAGAGGAAATTCATATCCAGCTGGCTAGCAGCTGAACTACCACAGTACCTATGGGGACGTGGGTTTGGACAGGCACACTTCCAGGGTGACCTCACTGCCTCCCACACCCCACTTGAAAGGGAAAAGCACCCCAAGACACAGATGAACATCCGTGAACTCTATAGCCATTCAGATCTAATCCTACAGCCCCTCTTGTGATCCATTTCCAGTTACTCACCCCTTAACCATGCGAGCAAACACTAGTCCCTTTGTTTCAGCCCTCAGTCCCGCCTTCCATGTCCAGGCCACAATGTAAGACCACTGGCCATTGAGTCACGTGTGACACGTATGTGAAAACTGCAGTGAAAAATGGACTCGTTGGCACCAGATAGATGAATCTATTTGGTCGTAGCTGTCTGGTGGTGCCATCTCTCGTGATACAGGATCTCGGAGCAGCAGCAGAGCAGAGCTATTTCAGCAAAAACTCAGAAGACAATGGTAGGAGACATTCAGACACACAAAGGAACCAAACAAATAAACAGAGACTGTTAGGCACGGGGTTTTTCCGTGAACTAAAACAGCATGTGGCAGCTCTGTCATGTGTTGGGGGGTGCGGGGGGGGGGTTCTGCAAGTGAGGTATTACACAAAGTCAAAAGTTGGAATGAAATTGTTCTGAGGACAGAACTATCAGCGTGTCAACAGGACAGCAGAAACTGGCTCGAGACAAACGCTCCACAAAACATAGAGACACCAACTTCCTGCTGACATTTTTTCATATGCCTCATGTATGTTGAAGAGCATCTATTAAGTTCACAAAGTGTGCGTGAGTGTGTGGGCATGTGCCCTACGTTGGACTGGCTTCCCATCCATGGTGTGCCCCTGTTCTGTGCCCTGTAGTGCCTGGAATAGATTCCAGGACCCCCTACGACCTGACCAGGATAAGCATATACAAAATGTTGAAGTCAATGCTTATAGGTCATTGTCAGCTAATCTCCAGAGAGATATGGACTCATAGGGTGACAGCCAGAAGGTCGCACAGGTGTAAGTTCATTGAGCGTAAACACAGCTTTTACTGAGGTGACATTGTCAGAAGCATGCCTAATGAACCATCTGTCCCCCAAATTATTCATTTCAATTTTCAAAAACAATCCGCAAAAGCAATGTTACAATCATTTGGCTCCAAATGCTGCTATTATGATTATATATAGCGGACTCTGACATTACAAACAACTTTTGTAACTGTAGAGTTTAATGTCGAGGCACTGCAGTGATGCAATCAAGGTGCCAGGATACATTTGGGATCTGGATTCGGACTGCAAAGCCCCGGGATACAGTGCTGAAACTACACAGTGCACTGATAGGACACACTCTGGGGAGCGCTCTTCAAAAACGCAGCTGTTTGCAGTGAGTTCGGCCAAGGGCTGCCATACAAGGACAGTTGAAATGTTTTGACTCCCTTTAGTCACCAGCCAGTGGCAAGGAGGGCGAGACCTGAATATACACAGATAGTGAGGGAGACGTATGCTGAGGAGTCTACAAATGGAATTTAGCAAGAACCAGTTTAATGGCTTCTTTTAAATTGATAGGGAGGTGTGGGTTTGGAATAAATTCCACGTAGGTGTAGATAAGTTTAAGATCTGAGGGAATTTTCTTCGACACTGATTCAAGCCCGATGGTTATACTGGGTGTAGTTTGTTCCCCAGCTAATAGAAAAGAACTGTCGCTTCTCTATCTTAGACTAGCAGAGATCTCAGAAGCAGCGTGCTATAGCATCCAGTCACCTCACAGTCAAAAAAACCCAAAAACAATCTAATTATTCTGACGATATGGAGAGTGCATCTGTTTCATGGAGCAGGTAGCACACGCTCCCGCGTCACGACCTGGCAGCTGCCTCCGGTCTGATTCAGAGGCACAGGGGAGCTGGGGCTGCGGCTGCTATTTTCAGAGACTTCCAGCAGCTGGAGGAAACAGAACCACTGGACTGAGGCTAAAGAAAAGCGCGGGCTCTTTCATACACCCACCCACTCGGAGAGTTACATATACAACAAAGGCAGAAAGAGAGGGGGAATGAGGCCTCTTCCATGCTGTTTGGCAGCTGGGGCCAGAGGCAGACAGGAATCATTGCTGGTGTCAGAGTATGAGCACCCACACGCACTCTTCAGAAAAGGGCAGCGAAAGACATGGCTTTAAAACCTGAGGCACGTACAGTGTAAAGGCCTGTTGTGGTGTTAATTAGCGTCTGCCCTGGGGTGGTGTGTAAACCGCAGACTCGTCGAACGCCTCTGATCTGAAGTGTTGCAGCCCAGAGCACCTGCTTTGTTAGTCTGTTGTGGGGGAGGGCGGAGAAGTCGTGACTGGACCCCCCCCCAGGGGAATCTGTCAGCAGGAATGTCCTGGGCCGACTGCAGAGTCCCTTATAATCTTATATACCCAATCATAAACTGTGTGCATTGATCAGCTCGCTAGGAACACGTTGCCCCCTACTGGTCACCCAGTTTGTGAAAAAGAATTTGAGCATGTGGCATGAATGGTGGCAAATTATGATTCCACATTACATATCTGCCTATATTTCCTGGCTGACCACAGGAAAGCGACTCGCACTGTGAGTTCATCGCTTCAGTCTTTAGGATTCAAATGCAAAACCATGCATGCGAATCCCATAAAATATGGAGATCGCAGGCCATTTGCTCTGAGCTTTCCTGTGGGACATTCTTCTCCCATTTAAAAAAAAAAACACCCCTTTCTCATGAACTGGATTACTGCTACACTCAACATTGTGAATGACGACATGTACCATGTGTGCGAGCGAGAGCCTCAAACATAAGAGACCTCAGAGGTGTGTAAGCTGTGTGACCTGATAAACCATCAGGCTAATGCTATGGCTAAAGGCACACAAACTGCTTTTAAGTTTGAGACCGGAGGCTTCCCAGCAGGGAGAGGTTCTATCCAGGATCTCTGACTGAATCAGAGCCCTTTCAGGAGAATGTGAACAGAAGCAGGGAGGCGTGACGTGCCTCCGGCCACTGAGTGGCCCCCACTGCGGGGTGCCGCACTCACCGGCTTGCCGGGGACCCCTCTTTCTCCTGAAGGCTGCTCCCGACTGCAGCGCCTCCAGCAGGCCATCCATGATGCCCGTCTCATCACCATCTAGGAGGACAAAACACATGCACAAGTATTTAGTCACGGTCAGGGAAAGATGCCACAACGCAGGAAGACACAAAAAGCAGGTGTGTGTATGCGTACACAAGTACACACGCTGGTAGTGAGGAAAATGTTTATAGATGAAGATTGAAGTTCCATCATCATCATCGTAGTTCAGCAAACAGAGAAGGTGCAAAGAAGGTTTTCATTGGTCTGCAGAATACCCAGCACACCACATGTTTTTACCACTTCCGTTCATTCCATAATCTGCAGATTTTATATTCTTGTTAAGCATTGGAAAGTCGAGTGAAAGACTATAAATAAAAATATCAGAGGGGGAGATTTCAGGCCCAGATAGTACAAATCCAGACCAAGATTCTGTTTCAACCAACCAGTTGAGTACAAAGAATCACAGTTTCAGAGTACTCAACCGGTTGGTTAAAACAAATCTTGGTCTGGATTTGTACTCTATGGACCTGAAATCTCCACCTATGGAAAACATAAGAAATAAAACAAGTTTCTTTTATGACATGGAAAGAGTATGTAACAGTGCATGTCTGATATCCTGTTAACTGATTGTGTGGTGATGGCAGAGTCACATTCTAGACTGTCCTTTAACTTTAAATGCACTAATTAACTGTTCTTTCCCAGCAGAGCAGGATTTAATGTCCGTTGTGAGAAGAATGCCTTGAATTGTCTCTGCTGTTACAACTGCCTGAGGTTACTTTGACGAATCTAAGATATGACATTTTCTTGCCAATAAAGGTAGTCAAATGGTGCACATACTGCAAATTTATTTGTTAGCAATGAATAATGAATGGATAATTAGTATATGCTAAGTGAGAAACATGCAAATGCAGAAAATCTGTGTGTGTGAAAAAATAAAACACCCTTGGGCGGCTGAATCCAGTGGGGAAAAACAGCTCATTGTGCACAAGGAGTACAGCGTAAATCAGAAGAGCCCCCCCCATCACTGGAAACAGTCCGTACTATTATATGTCCTGCAAGAATGAAGCACACACCCTATATGCAGGATGAGAATGAGTGCTTGTACAATTAACTATGCCATGCAGTGAATAAACTGCTATACTGACATTTGATTGTCTTTTTCCTTCCTGCAGGAGGGGGGAGTGGTAGGTCAGTGTTAATCAGCGGCTGCTGGCGGTTTACGAGATAAAACTATAGGAGTATGTAGCTGGAATGGCTCACCACATAACAGCATAGCAACCACAAGTGGGGGATTCAAATTTACGCAGGTGAATGCGGTGGGGCAGAGTCCACATTAACCCAGATGTGCAATGGCCCACTTCTGCTACAAGGAAATACAAGAGCTACATGTCGATACGCGATCCCACACTGTTACGCCACAAAGAATCCAGCAAAGGACGTGCAGGATGTGTGTCAGTGTAACCCCGAAAGCCGACAGATGGCTCGCATTACCGCCACTCTCATGACGGGGTTAAAGGAGTTAAATCCTTGGAGTCTCTAGGGGGATTCTGCAAGCACGCATGCTCAGTACACACAACCCCCCACGGACAAACACATGTACAGATGGGACACTGAGACTACCAGCATTATCCAGGAACTTCCCATGTGGTCTACATATACCACCTAGTGGTCAAGGTAGGCAACTGTATGTGTTAAATTATTTAAAAATATTTCTGGTAACCCAGCTTACATGACTCCTTACTCAAGTCAAGTTTTGACCCACTTCTATAATAATTGAGTAAAACTAACCTTCAGGAAACAGAATTAAAGGGAAAACCTGTGTGTGCTTTGTAGGTCACATATGAATGAAAGATTTTTTTTCTGACATTAGGAAGAAAACATTGACTCATTTCAGCCATGCTTACAGAATGATCTAGATAAGTAACACTTAAAAATATACTACTGAGAATCAGGCAATAGTGCTCGGAGGAGGCGTATGGGTCATCTTCATGCTCAACCAGCTCATATATGCATTATACAAATATAAACATCTGTTGCAACTCACATGGGTTGTCTTCCTGCTTCTGGCACAAATTGCTCTTAAAGGGTAAAAATATGCACCATGTAACCAAGTACCATGAACGACCAGGTTAACTACCATGAAAACTGCCTGGTATTCTAGCCTGGTGGATGGCTTAGCCATCTTAGTTATTTTAAACAGCAAGGAAGGCTGAATGAACCGGAACGAAACCAGTTTCTATAATAATCGGTAAAAAAATTATCATAATACTGTTACTATCAGCTAATAAATATGAATAATATAAATGCTTTAATAACAGCAAGGAGTAAAGGAGTTAATTTGGAGATTAACAGCTTAAAAGCTTTAAGGACTAAGGTTACATAAAGTTAACTGCAGCAATGAGGGTCAAGATCTTGTTTGACGAGCCCAAGCCACCTTAGAGTACAGGTACTCCCATGTGGTCAAGTTCAACACATCGCTTGTACTAAAAGGCATAGACTGCAGCTATAACACTGTCATTCATGAGAAAACAAAGGCAAAAGTCAGCGCCCTCCTGCTCCTTTGTCCTTTAGCTGTAACATTCAGCCTCTTGTTTGACCAACACTGACAACTAGCGGCGGGGAATGGGAAGTGTGACACCAGCACGCATTATGTAGCAGGAGCAGGTGTACATGCCAACAGACTTGCAGTATAAACTGATAATGCGACAACATTTCCTCGCTGTTATATCTAACTCCCCCTTGATTTACTGGTGAGCCACAGTCATTTCTGTACTTGATAAGCCTTCTGCATGAGACTACAAGAGTCATATCTAGTTTGTTTACATTTGGGCTGCTAATTGGGCACACAAGTGGTCACTTGCTTTAGGGCCATGGGACTTTCCAGTCACTGCAAAACAGGAAGCTGATCCACACTTCCTGTGTGATGTGCAACATTCCAGGCTCTCACGGCCCATTTGAGCTCAGTAAAGTCTGTAATTGGAGTGTGAGGCCCTGCAAGCCAATGTAAACACGGCAGCAGTTTTCTCCATGACCTCAGCTATAAGACTCGGTACAACTGATTTCTATTTTCCTTGACAAGCAAAACGAATCTCAGGACCTCTGTGTCTTTTGACCCCAGATTCAGATAGCAGAGGCTGTAACTCCTGGGAATCAGGAAGTCTCCTCTATATCAGCAGTATGGATGGGCGATACAGTAAAACATATTTATCATGATAATCTTTTTGATATCAGTCAATATCAATAGTTATCATAACATAATTCTAGTCATAATTTCTTACTTTTTCTTAAAATTCCCTTAAGATTCACCTTAAACAGATTCAGAAAATGAAAGTCAAATTAAAATTAGTTTTTTAAAATATATTTTAGTTTCAGTTTAAGTTTTTGTATATTTTATCTTTAGGGACTTTTAGTGGGCAGTCAGTGCAGTGGGCTTGAAGGTCAGGTTTTTAGGGTTATTGTCTAGCTTGTGTTTGAGATGGACTCAATGCATGGTATGACACAGCATGGGAATGCTGTAGTACAGGCAGCTCCCAGCTTAAGAACATCGAACTTATGGAGAACTTGAACTTGAACAAATGGACAACCATAAAGCCTATTCGGATTAACCAAAATGGTTCATTATAAAATGATGCACTGCTTTGTGATGTTCATGTACGGCTTCAGTAGTTGGTCGGCTCAATGTACAATTCAGTACTGTATGTACTTTTAATAATACTGTATGATTATGTACTATATTATTTTTCTGACTTACCTACTTCTTATTCTTAAAGACAGACATAGGGAACGCAACTTGAGGACTTGCTGTATATCAGAAGGCATATGGCTAACATACAGCGATGCTAACCTAAGGAGCTAGGCTCATTGACGACATAGTACAGAATGATATCGACAGAGCGCTAATTGTAGGCCTATATTGCACTGAACAACCAGACCATGATAACTGTACTGAGTACAGCACAGAACAACTGTAGTTAACTGAAGATGATACATATGTAGTAATACAGATGTAGTAAGCATGTGGTATAGTGGAACCATGACATAGACAGTGTTCAGGTCAATGGTAAGCACTATTTAACAGCAGACAAAATGCACTAAACTGGAATTATCTGGTCATAACTATAGGGTACAGGGTACAGAGGGTATTCAATGAATGAGCTTGGTGCCCCGGTACACGAGGGGATACGAAGGTGCAGAGAGACAGGCAGCAGCGCAGGCCAGATAGTTCATCCCATAGGGATGTGTGTTGTTTCAGATGTATGGAAGGAATGCCTGAAAATAGGTCAGGAATGAGGGGGGAAGGTTTGTGGGTCTCAGGGGGGGTGACGCATGCTTCTAAGTATAATATACTCGCAACAGCCGACACAGGTTATACGCTCGAGACAGCTTACATGTCCGCATAGCTGTGTGGTCTTTAAATCAATTCCAGGGCGGCCTACGTCATTCATGCCATCTCTGAAGATCGTGCTGAAGATGATTAAGTGGAGATACATAAAAGGATAGCTGAGCCATTACCAGAGACTGAGACAATATGCGAAGAGCTACCATAGGGGTAAAGGAAGAGAAAAGGTGGAGTACAAAAAGGCTGGAATATATCAAAAATGAGGCCCAGGAGTAACATATCACTCCAATTTAAAGTAATTTTTTTCTATGAGAACCCGGTTGTGATATAAATATGCCAGCAGCATATATGCCTTGAGTAATGTGTTCTCTAGTGAGCAGTTGAGATGAAGATTGATCAGAGCAGCTGGTCTGTTTCTAATATTCCAGAAAGTTTTGGCAGGATGAACGGAGAAATTCTTTAAACACGAGACAATAAGACGGCTTCTTCCTCCCAGGGTAGTGATGCTGTCTTTCTCCCACCAACATGCAACGTCAGCTGTGTGTTTAAATGAACTTAGAGCACCCTCCACTGGTTCAAAGTGGAAATGTGTGGATGGGGGAAGCGGGGGGGCAGAAATGCCGGCAGTGCTTACAGGTTACAAAGAAGTCATGTCATATAGGAGAGTGCTGAGTAAGGACATGTGAAATAGCTGCATATACTGTACAAGGAGGTAAAGGGCCTCCACAGACAGAGGATTCGTGATGGTCTCTCTAGAAAAAGCCCCCTGGCAATGGTGCACCGATGTGGAAATTTTGACAGAAGCCGTTAACCAATGGAAATATTGTCCACCCTTTAAGATTTCATGCTTTATGGGACTTCAGTCCTGCTGTCCTAGCAGTGCACTTCACACCTGCTCTTAATGTTCCCCATTCCTTCTGAAGGTCACTTGATGTCATACTTTATGAGATACTTCAACATTCATGAGAAATTGTCGGATAAGTTGACAGTCATCTCTGCCATTAGAAAGTCACTTCTGACCTCTAGCTGGCTGCTTTTTGGTCGTACTGATTCACAGGTCGTTTTTGTGTACTGCTGTCTTAGAAATTTTGAGCCTGGAAGCAACCTGCTGTGTAGACTTCTGTCAACAGAGCCAGGATTAAACCAGGATTTGAAAATGCTGATTTTTGGTTTTTTAAATGGAGCGGCATCAAATTTTTATGCAATATTACAGATGCCAACAACCGATACCAATTACCGGCAAACCTGAACTCCACAAAAATGTAGTGAAACTGATGCCAGTGAGGGTACTTCTTAAAATCTCAAAAATGTGAATAGCAACCACATCATATGGTCAGACAGTGGCAGTCCACTTTAGCTGTTTTTTACGATTTAACACCAAAAATCCGCTGTGCTACTGCTGCCTGGTGAATTTTAATAAAGGTGTACGTTCAGGTTCAGGAGGTAAAAATCCAGACCAAGATTTTATTTCAACCAACCAGTTGACCACCTCACGAGAAGGCAGTTTGAGACCTCTGCTGTATGCGATGAATGAGCTGATGGAATCCCCCCTCGTCCTGCACTACAGAACCATGCCATGTAGTCATCCCCATTATCTTAGCAGTTGCGTCTTTAGCTCTGCTGCTGTTAGCTTTGAATATTGACTGAAGTTTAAATATTGGCCAGAAATATTGGCCATGATCGAAACACTGGATGGATGTTGATATCTTGACTTCTAATGATCATTGGCCAATATCGTGCATCTACACCTGTGGCATGGGAGAGGAATATGTATGTCTACTGTATGTATTATGCTGAAGCCTTGCGGTGTCATACATCTTAGGTATCCCTGATCCTGACTGAACATTTAAATTGTGTGAATTTTATGGGAACACTTTCCACTCAGGAAAGTGTAAAAAAAAGTCAAAATAATGTATGAATGTGTATGCAGATTTGTGCGGAATAGTGAAGAATCCACAACTTAGTACCACTTATAAATCTGTAAACTCCCCACACTTAAATACTGTGTTTCAATGGCAATGCATTCCAGCCACCAAGTTCAAATGTGCTGCATGATAGGAACGACTGATGACCCTTCACTCACCTGCATTGATGTCCAGGAGCTGACTCTTCTTCTGCTTCTCTTCCTTCTCCTTCTCAGCCTTCTCCTTGGCCAGCTTAGCTCTCCGCATCTTCTCCTCAGCCTCCTTCCTCTTTTGATTCTCCTTGACTGCTTGCTGGAGGGGGTGAAGGGGAGACACACCATGAGACAGACAGACTCGTTCACTCCACACCCACCCGCCTCCAGGAGGTACTTCCCAAATAACAAGAAGATGGGTGGCTTCCTGAATAAATTATTTGAACCCTTCCTCTGCTGAGCAATTGCATGGTATAAAAAGAGCTCTGCTATATGTTCCCGGAATATTAGCTGCTCCTCAATACTGGCAAGTGTGAGATGTGGCTAACAGCTGTTCAGAGTTTGATGGTAAGAGAAACCCCTAATGGCTTCTGAGTGCCACATAGGTAAAGGGTAGGCTAACTTCTCTGGATCAGCAGGGCTGACATGGGTAGGGGAGCCATGTGAGCAATTTTTTTGGTGCTGAAAGAGAAGCGAGTGGGAATTAAAAATGAAGGAACATCAATAATTTGCTGGTTGAAGCACAGGGAGCCAGCGGTAAAACCAGGGTGGGGGTAGGACTGCATTTGGTAAAGTTCATCCAGCGAGGGGAGAGGGGTATTGCACCATCGGATCGATCGATGGAACTTAAGAAGTTTAACCGTTCCCTCTTTTGCCGTGGCTCTAGGATAGCGTATATCCACCCACGAGGCTAAGGTCAGTCTTGAATATTTGCATGCATTTAATTGTGTTCTCTCTGCATCTGGTAATGATTTGTCTACCACTCTAGCAGGATGGTATCAAAGACTTGAGATGTAATGTTAGTCTTAGTCATTTTCTTCTCATTAGGCTGCTCTGTGTAGCACGGCAGTGATACAACGGGTAGCCTACCACTAGGCTTCTGTGTGAAAAGAAAGCTGGACAGAGTAGAGTTTCTACGTTAGAATAGTCCATTATAGTTGGGAAGGGGGGACTTTGTCTATTCTGAAACCTGCTGCTAAAAATGCAAAATACCAGACATGTTGCTATAAATTTAAATGGTCATTTATCTTATATCCATAAATATATTATTTGGGCATTCTGTCTTCATGGGACCCCTAGTTTTCTGGGGCCCCAGTTGCCTTCCCACATCTGCCTAATGGCAAATTAGAGGGCAAAGACCCACGGCACTGCTGAATAGACTTACAACACTACATGGGAGAAAACAGCTGGCTCACCTGGAACATGTTACAGAAGTTGTTGAGGTCGCCAAAGAACTCCTCTATTGACATCTTCTTGGGGTCGAAGACAAAGTACTTGCCCAGGTCCTCATACTGCTTGATCATGTTTTGATGCATGAGATCAAGCTTTTCGTATTGCTCCCGTGCATTGCCAACAAAGCTGTGCTGAAAGGGTTAAGGAGCCTCAGAAAAATGTTGACGTAGCTCATCCTCACCTCATTGGCATACTGAGGAACAGACTTATAAACACTAACAGGAAACTGCTCAAACTGCCCCGCAACCTATGTCCCCTGACCCTCCCACCCACGTCAAACACAACAGCATGGTCCTGTGGGAGCAGAGTAGGTGTGCGGTATTTCAACTCTGCAGGCCGCTGGACTGTGGTCATTCTGTGCAGAACAGTGGGACTTTGTGCACAAGGTCAACAGTGACTACAAGTAGGGCCAGTTATAAACATGGCTCTTTGCCTCCCTATTGGAAAAGACAAAGAAAAACATGTTGGGAATTAAAAAATTACAATGAGTAAGACTCAAAAATGCAAGAGAGAGAAAGTGCTGTTCATTGTCACCAGACTACATTTTAACAGCATGTGCTACTTGGTCACATGTATGCTCTAAATACACCAAAACCAAAACCAAAACCACACTGAGGCCTCTTCAGACCTCTGGTCTGGAGAGGTACACCGAGCGTAGTTCAGGCTCCCGGCTCAGAAAGGATATGGTCATCTTCTCCACAAACAGATCCTTGTCGCACTGAGGGGGTGGGAAGGTCTCAATGTCCTTCTCTAGGTCCTTGATCTGCTTGCCCATCTGGTCGATGTTCTTCTGCAGAGTCTCTGCCGACACTGGGGTGAGACACAACAGTCATGGCATAGCATGGCAAAGTGACCACGGAAAGCAACAGGAACACGAGGAAGCACATGGGGTTCAGCTGCGATACAATCAAAATGTGTCACAACCAGATGGAGCAACAGACAGCCTGGGGGTAGGTAGATGTCCTTGTGAAATAAAAGTAAGCTTGATCATTGGGTAGGGACAGATGAGGTTGTAGGTATGGAGATGGAAGTGTGATTGGCATGGAGGGAGAGATGGACATTAATACCGAATACCAAGAGGAGAGTGGTCAGTGGGAGTGTGGTAGGGGTGTGTTCACCTTTGCTGGCCTTCTCCACGTGAATGAGCTCCTCTGTAAAGTGCATGATGTCAGTATACTGCTCCTGACACATATCGGCTATGAAGTGCAACAGGGTCATCTTCTGATCCGCAGACTTGGTGTCCCGCAACTGCGCACATGGAACAGGCATCCCAGTTCAAGGGGAAAGAATAACACTTCAATGGACTGACTCAGCGCCGCGGCGCCAGCGAGTGCCCTCAAGCCGGGACGCACCTTGCAGAGGTAGCTGATGCTGAAGCCGAAGGCGCCCGCATTGCGTGAGCCGGCGTTCATGTAATTCCCCACCAGGAGGATGATCTGCAGCAGCTGGGTGAAGTTGCTGCTCTTCCTCAGCTCCTCGCACGCCGCCGTGACCGAGACCACGTCCGGCTTGATGTTGCTCATCTGTTCCTCAAACTGAAGCTTGAACAGGATGGCAGTGAGTCGCGGCTTCAGCCGCTTCACGGCGCTCATCTGGAGGAGGCCAGGAGTCAGAGGTCAAGGTCACGGCTAAAGCGGAACGATCCGGTCGGCCTTGCTGTCTGCATGATACGAATTCAGGGATAAACCCATATAGCATGCGTCCCCTTGCACATGTGTGAACCCACCACAACTCCAAACTGCTCGGACTCTGCCAGGTCCTCATAGTCATCCTTCATCTCCGCCAGCACATTCAGCTGCTCCTGCTCAGGAAGTTGCTTCAGCAGGTTCTGTAGTCCCGAGGTAGAGTACAACGCTACGTTAGCCTAAGGCAGTGGGCTCAGCACAGCCCAACCTGATCAATCTGTTCTCCAAATGACAGGAGTGGAACTTTTTGGGGAACAGTCCCCTTTAAAGAGCTTTGCAATACGAAGAGAGAAGGTATCAGCATTTAGACACTTCAATAACTGGCATTTTAAAAGAACAGAACACATTTAATACAGCCAACAAGGGATTCATAGTGGACTGTAGTACTTTCTGCTTCAGAGGCACCCAGAAAAAAGGCTAACCCTGTGCTCTGAGACCGAAGCTTTGCTCTCTCACCAGTACATTAGCCTCTCTCATGAGAAAGCAAGGCAGGATATGCAAACACAGGAGAATTCCTGTGTAGCTGTAATAGTGCTTGTACAATAGCGAATAAAGTAACTTCATTTGCGATTAACTTTATTAACTCCTGGCATTCATGGAGGGGCAGGTTGGGATACTACAAATCCCTATCTCTGCCTAAACATGTTGCCGAGGTCAGAGCAACAGATGCCTGCACAGAAACTGGCAGTGATGGTGATCTAAGGGGCTTATGGGTGGTTTTAGTGTGGTTGTCTCCTGGATTACAGGATGAGCCCATTCTGGGTAGGCTAAATGTTTCTGCAACAGACTGAAAAAAAAAAGACACTGGACACTGAGTGATATTAAGAAAGGCAGCGTGATAGGAACAAACGCCAATGACTAATGGAGCATCAAGCCCTCACTGAAGCCACACTGCTGACCTTATAATGCGATGCACAAATCACTGCTGAAATCATTCCAGACGACACTAATTATTGACATCATTATCTGAGGGAGGCTGGAAAACAGGCTACAGCTGCTTGTACTGGTGTTTCCGATATAAACAAAGGCCGAAAGGCTGAATTAAGCAGGCCCCCTACCTGAACCATAGACTCCGTGAGCACCTTCTCGTTCACTTCCAGGATGACGTTCTTTATCTCCTCGTAGGGCAGACGGAAAGAACCCAGGAAGATGGCTGCAGAACACAGCACCACAGCGCTATCAGGCCAAGATAACCACAGGAAGCACTCTGGGGCGACATGGCGAGGTTTCCTGAATGCACCCACACACTCACAGCTCCCCATTTCCACCTGTGTAGCGGTAAGATCTCAATACGCTGCTGCAGCAAAATTAAGAAAATGCTGAACATCCCCTGCCTGAATTTTCTACATGCAGATCCCAGCTAATGGAATCATCCATTTTTGCATGTAACACACAATAAATTAAACTGCAGAACTAAATACATAATTAGCAAGTTGTGGGGCGGTGTGAGGCTCTGCGGTTTAGGATACTGTGTTTGGGATGGGAAGGTTGCCGGTTCAAATCTCATGGTCAGCTAAGTGATCATTTCAGTTTTGGGATCTCGAGCAAGGCCCTTAACCACGAAAAATGCTGATCCTGCTCTGACCCCAAGCTTCACTCTCACCCATGTCAGAGAAGAGTAAGATGGGATATGTATAACTACAGAACTAATTTCCACGTGCCGTTACTCATATAAATGGAAAAAATTGTTATCGTTCCATGAGCAGCTGATGTGTAATGTAATGCTTTTATTCATAAGTTCATTACTTTTTACATGACAGGATAGTGCCACACAACAAAAAGGGAGCAGTTCTGCTGAATCTGCTTATAAATTTGCTGCTGATAGCTCTGCTGCTGCTTCCACAGGCCCGAGATCCCAGACTTACAAAGGTTCTGGGACGCCTTGGTGTCGAGAACCTTGAGCTCTTTGACTTTCTTCTTCTGCCCTGCCTTCTTGTCGTCCGTCCCGTCTGCGTCTTTCTTGGCTGTAAAGAGACGGAAAATTAAACATGCAGAAGCTGCTCTGTTCTCCATTCAAGTCACTTCTAGCCCAGAAACTTCATTAGAAAGCTAAACATTTAGAAGGCAGTTACACAACCGTCTGTGGCACAACAGGCTGGCTTTGACTTAAGGTTTAAACAAATGCCCACACATACAGCTAACAAATCTCTCTCACGGTGAAAATGCCAACAGTGGGGCTCAAACGGCTCAAACTCAGAGCAGGGAGTAAAACGACATGCATTCCAGCAGAAAGTATGGCGTGTTAAACAGATGAAAGGAGCCACATAACATCTGCTGGACATCATAAAAGCTGATTCTGTAACTTGACTTCCAACGTTCCCTCAGCCATTTCCTGCTGCTTGGTTCACAAATTTATCCCCCCTACCATATCCCACCCCCCCAATAGGAAAAACAGGGCTAAATGGCCATTGTTCCGGCACCAAGTGCCCCATAACCCAGCAGTCCTAATACCCTATGGAAATGGAGACCGACCAGCCAACAGTGAGTAAGTGTCAGATGTTCACCATACAGCTGTACCACGCATCTGCTCTACTGCCACCGAGAGAGAAAGTTTTCATGGAGAATGATCTCCACAAGCAGACACATCGTACCCCCCCCCCCCAACACAACAGACAGACTGCAAAGACTGCTCCCACAGCCACACAGACACATTGTGCCAGACCCAAATAACTAAACCTTGTTTAAGCCCATTCATATCTCTCAGTGCATGCACATCTGTCACAAACCCCCCATGCTCAGAGGTTACTCCCCACCCCCCTCACCCGCCCGCCCCAGAGAGAGCAAACGTGCAACTGGCTCCCCAGGAGTCTCGAACCACAACAGACATATCACTAAAATATGACGATTAACAGAATATGCATGTTGTGCATTTAATTCAATTTTAAAAAGCTCCAGAATAAGAACATACAAAAGTGAGCAGCAGTCCAATAAAGAAGAGCTGACACATAACCAGAAGGCGGTCAGTTCAAATCCCAGAAGGGGCCGCAGTATCCTTAAATGAAACCTGAACTGCTCCGGTTTAACAACTAGCAGGATAAACAAGTACATCTAAGCAGATTTGGATAAAAACCCTCAGCCAAGAATCAACACAAACACAGTAACAGTACAGTGATGGTGATTCTTGCAGTACCCTGTGTGACAGATCGCAATGTACCACACAAAGCCCTGCGGGTTGTGGGATGTGCTGGAAGCGGGTGAGACTCACAGCACGATGTGGCGTGAGATCGAACCTGAGCGGGTTTGCGATCAGGTTACACACAGGGTGCCTTTTATGAGCTTTTCAATTCAAACAGAACAGATATTAATGACCTGGAACTTAAATGTCTGCTTTCCTGCCTATTGAACAAGTAAGTAATTGCCATGAAAGAGAACAGCTCTGTTTCACCGTCCTTTTTCAATTCTGCATAAACTCACATGGGACTAGCAGCCCTGTCCGCTCAGAACACTGGCACTTTACAGTGCAGTCTAACTGCATGCCACTGCACAAGCCTGCCTAATAACACTGGAGTATGAACATCATCTCTCTTGCTCATTCATAAAAACTCCACCAATAAGTCTGGCTGTCTGTGCGGGCGTCAGAGCTTACTATGCTCCCAGTATGATGTGCTCTGATTGGAGGGCGCGTATGTGAATAAAGACGTAATCATATCATCCCTGCTTCATAAAATGGTCTACCAGGGAACACAAAATGGCTGCTGGCAGAGCATGCATCTCCCATTCACGGCTCAATGGCGCACCCCTACTGACCCCTAAAGGGATCGCAGGATGTATATATATGTCTTTTTGGCCAAAACAAACATAGGCCGATCAGTGAAAATACATTAATATAATAGGCTCTGGGAGGGGGGTGGGGGAAAAGCAGTCACGCCATGTCCCAGCAAGTGGTTTAGGATTGCAGGCTAAGCCGCAGCCTCCCTCTGCCCTCCCCAGGCGTCTCAAGGCCACATTGTTGTGTCGACCGTGTTTCCTGCCTAGAGCACCAGCTGCTCTCCATTCTGTCCAGAGCAGGCAGTAAGTGTCCCCCCCCCCCTTCCCGGCACCCCTCTGCCTCCTACCGCAGCGTGCAGACTGAAGTCTAAGCGCCCCCATAACCTGGAGAAGACAGTCCCTTGTGACAGCAGCTCTGTACCCCCGCAGTCTACAAAACAGCCCCCCCCCCATCTTCTGGTTTGCATTAGGATGGCTCATCGTGTGGAGGGGGGTTAGAACTATTTCTGTCATTTCAGTTTATATGGCAGAGATTTTTTTGGCCACAAATAAAGCAAACATGAAGCAAGAGTGCCCCCCAATGGCCACCTCTGAACTGCAGGCAAAATGAATTCTACTTACTGAAATTCACAAAAAAAAACAAACACACACACAAAAATTTTGTTCCACGTCGCTCCAGACCTCAGATTCCAGCACATTTCTGCTATGAGCTATTTCAACATAAAGCTGAGCTGCTTTTGTAGTGTGAGACCAGGGCTTTGTTAAAACCCTGCACACAGAAGACGGGCACATTAACCTTCCTTTGTTACTTACTTGGACCGTAGGGAACTTTCTGAAAGTCATAGATCTATTGTGCCATCTAGATCAGCTGGATTAATAAGTATCAGGGAAACATGACTCGCTATTCAGACGCAACACAAAACATCAGGCACAGCTGTGGGCAAAAGCAAAGAACAGATGAAACAGCCCTTTAAACTTTAAATGTCCCATTATGGATATGTGTGCCATGCTCCTTCGTGGGGGAGGGGAGTGGGGGCCAAGTGTTTGTCTTGGAGAGGAAGACGGCCAGCTGGCCAATGTGAAGCCGGTTGCTAAGGGCAACACTATAAAAGGGGGGCTGAATAGCTGAAAGGGCCCCTTTCATCCTGTTTGTCTGAAGAAAGCCAGGAAGGGCATGTGAGCCAGGACAATATGACGCAGCAGCAGATGGCTGGGTGTGGATGGAAAGGGGGGCACGGGGGAAGGAAATGGGAGGGCCAGACCGAAGGGGCAGGCTTGGGGGCGGGGTTTCAGCTTTGCTCACTTGCGCACATCTGGTGTCTGTTTGCCGCAACTGCAAGGCTGAATATTATAACCCAGGAGAATCCATTTGAGACTAATAAAATAATGCAAATAATAAATATCAACCCATTACCCACCACAAAAAAACAGAAAAAAATTACTACAACCAATAACCATTTATAATAGCATGAAATACTACAGGCTGAACAAGTAAATGAAATCAAAATGCCCCATGAAAAATCTCAAAAGCAAAGAGGCTCTGCACCTTCTTCTTTCTCTCTTCCTCCATTTTCCACACAGTTTCTCTGGATTCTGAGACCATGAGAAGCTTCGCAAAGCCTCCGCCGATACAAAATGAACAAAATCTGGTTTTCGTTATAGCCTCCCTGCTCTGGAGGGGCCTCTCACATTTGACACATTTAACGCCTGTGGAATCCTGAGAAGCATATACAGCGTTTACCGCTGGGGAATTCAGTGTTGATACACTCAGCCAATAAGGAGAGCTTGTTTAATCTTACCCGCCATTCTTGATATTTCTTACTTTTTGACTAGCTTCGTATTCCAACCACAAATGCTAATGTGCAGCTAAGGATGTTTCGCAACCGCACTTAAACTGTTCAACTAGGCCATAGATTTCACTTTAGCTAAGGTCATCGTACGGGGAATTGACGGAGCAGAGCATAATGACCAAAGAATGCACATAATTAACCGATAGGTAGCTGCAGCCATGAGCAGGGAGAAAGACCACACACAGCAAAGAGAAACAGGAGGCAATAAGGTGACAGTGGCTTTATCTCAGAGAAAATAAAACATCGACTATTGAGCTAGAGATTAAAGATACACGTGTAAACACTGCCATCTATTGGCAAAAGCGAAAACTGCATCTATGCTATTCCCGTTGCTTATTAACCTTATTTACAAATATATCGTAAACTGAATACCCACAAAAAAAAAAAAAAAAAACTACTCAAGCATAATCCTTGCAGGTGGAGTGGGCATATTCCTTCATAGTACATGTCGTGTTCATGTTTTTGTCCTGTAACAGGATGTTGAGAAGGTGTTATAGATTGTAGGGTCTTATGTCATTTAGACGTTAAAACAATACAGTGTTTGTGTCTATTTGGAGATCACACAGTATAAAAATGCGTAACAGTCCTTCAAACGAAGCCTTACAGCCTATAACTAATGAGTCAGGAAAAATATCAGAGGTGTCTGACTTTATTCATATGAAAGACATCATCTGGCTGCTGTATTTAGGTGGCCTTTTCTTGTTTATTTACGCCAGCAATTATAACGGTTCAATTATAGTGCCGAAAGAGCAGAGTAAGCGAAATGGGGAAGTGAGAGCAAGAGAGAAAGAGAAGGGAGATACCCACGTTACTGCATGCTCACATACAGGCCATAACATCCACCCGCTACCTTGCAGCCGGCAAAACAGATACTTATGCTAAGGAGTGCATGGGCAGGCAGGATCAGGCTCTTACAGGAGCACTATGCCGCATGAGTCCCTAACAGCCAGGCCCAGGGCACCCAACAAGGACTTTACGGTACACCCCTCCGCAATGATCACGTGGCACAGCACCCCGCAAAGTGGCAGCACATTACTGAACTGTGAACTTAGGCTTCGCTGCTCTGATGTTGTCTCACAGCTGCCCTGAGCTTTAATTCCTGGAAGGAGCTTATCGGTGATCCGACCGGAGAGACGTCAAGTCTGACAGCACATGCGGCGTGTGGCCATGTCGGGACAGGGCTCAGGCGTGCAGGCCTGCTGGTTAAAAATGGGACTTCATTTGTGTACATGCACACACACACACACACACACACACTAGCTCAAGTGCTCCCTCCAGTGTCCCAAAAGGGCAGTCAAGTGTCAAAAATCTAAGGCTGTGATCGACAAACATGTCGATCACAACCTTTCAGATATTCCTAGTCGACCACGACAATCAGACTGCCACCTTCACGCTGCTGCATCATTTACCGTGCTTCATGTCACTAGCTACTGTTATTAGCAAAGATGTCACAATAGTACGGCGATCACCAACACGTCCACTGTCAGCTACTAATAGTCCAGGGGGAGCCAGTAAGTAGCCGTAACACTTACAGAAATTGTTCTTTTTCTTTTATACTTTGCGCAAAGGTGTACACATTTGTTTTTTGTCTCAGACAGCCTCCCTGGCTAGCTCTGAAGGTGACCTAACGGGCTCATGATGACCTATGGACGGCCTCACTTTTGGTCCCCCACAGGCCTTGCATACGAAACTATTTATCAGGGACACGTCGACCGGCAGACTGATGCTCTCATGCCAAGCAGCCTTAGCTACAGGACAAACAAAGCCATAGCACTTGGAGCTCGAGTGCTAATGCGGTCACTTCACATCGCAAGAAGCCCTCAGGCCTTCCATTCTGAAAAAAAGCACGTGTTGGTGTCACTGGCCATCTCATTTGCGGTAAATGCTACCACCTCTGCCCTCCGGCAGGGCAGTGCCACCTACACAAACAAGCGGGAAGAGCTGAATTGACCAGCAAACAGGCAGCTGGGTATGAGCAGAGGTGGACATTTCAGGTCCATCATCATTGCAGTTCAGCAAACAGAAACTTCAGAGGAGGCTTTAATTGTTTTGCAGACCACCCAGCACACCACAAGTTTTCGCCCCATTTCCATTTATTTCATAATGTGCAGATTTTTTATTCTCATTAAGCACTGGAAACTCGAGGGAACGATTATAAAATAAAATGTCAGAGGTGGAGATTTCAGGTCCAGAAAGTAAAAATCCAAACCAGGATTTTGTTTCAACCAGCCAGTCGAGTATAAAGAGTCACAGTTACATAGTGCTCAACTGGCTGGTTGAAACAAAATCTTGGTCTGGAATTTTATTTTCTGGATCTGAAATGCTCGCCTCTGG
Source organism: Isichthys henryi (assembly GCA_026776945.1). NCBI lineage: Eukaryota > Metazoa > Chordata > Actinopteri > Osteoglossiformes > Mormyridae > Isichthys > Isichthys henryi. The sequence continues at coordinate 3,262,933 of JAODJX010000002.1, forward strand.
GTGTGAGCGATGGAAAAACAGCACTGTTACTATAACACACTCTTAGTGGGCCAATAGAATACCCTAACCAACCCTACTTTCATGCTTTCACCAGCTAGCTAGCTAGCATCTGTCATTAGTGACCTCAGGCTAGTTAGCGGCTAGGAGCAAAAGCAAAGCGATACTGTGAGATTTCATGGGCAAAGACAATGAATCCGCTGAAGTGGGAAGAGGATGAGGAAGGACCTTGTTCTGGTCTTCATTCTTACTGTACCAGAAAGACCTTCACCTCGTAGCAAAAGCTGAATATTGCAGAGCACAAAATCACAATCACTCTCAGAGACACACAGCAACTCTAACACACAAATACAACCAGACAGATGGAGGCAGGCTCTCCGAGTCCGAGAGGAGCTGTTGGAAGGGAAGTCAAGGTCCTCGGAGACAGGTGAGCCTGCCACTTTGCGAGGCAGCCGAGGGGGCTGGCCTTGTCGGCTGGAGGAGGGTGGGGGTGCATACAGATGCTGTCAGGAGCGTTGCAGTCTCATGTACAGCTGTCCTGACTGCCCTCTCCTGCTTCAGTAATGACCACAAAAGAACAAGTGTGTGTGTGTGTGTGTGTGCGCGCAAGCATGCACACGCACATGCACTCCCTCACCAGAGCAAACTGGACAGATACAGGCATTTTAAGGGCCTCTGATCATCACTCAGCTGGATCTCCGGGCACTGCTAAACACACGCAGCTACTTCTGATGTCCATTTAGGAGGGAGAGAGGTTTTGGCTCGGAACAATATGACAGTTATTATGTATGAAATTACTCCTGGCATGAGCTGCATCCAGAATGCGACTGCAGTGTGGGCGTGGTGGCCCCAAGCAGGCCACGCAGATATATATGTGCGGATGGATACTGCAGCTGCGGGTGAAGCGGCTGCCTGATTAGTGGGTGCGTGGTGGCCCCGTGCAGGACACACAGATGGATGGGTGAGAGTAGATGCTGCAGGTATGAGTGAAGCGGCCACCCGAGTAGCGCGTGCATGGCAGGCCCCATGCAGGCCCCATGCAGATGGACATATGCGGGTGGATGCTGCAGGTACGGGTGAAGTGGCTGCCTGAGTATCGGGTGCATGGCGGGCCAGAACGGGGACCAAGGGAGCCCATCAATTCACGAGAAGAGAGATGAAGCGGGAGGACCAAGAGCCAGCAAGAGGGGGCCTGGCCAGAGTGCCTCACTACAAACAGAGCCGCTTGTCTCTACGGGCTGCTAGGCGGAGCAGAAGCCGACATCTGACTCGATCCAGCCCATCCAACCCACATAGGCCCCCATTACCCTGAGCCACATGTCCCTGCTCCCAGCTAGCCAGCTGGCTATCCTCTCCACACCCCTTCGCCACCAGGGGCCTGGTAAAGAATGGGGAGTGAAAAGAACCTCACCCGCCCAGGGATCCCAAGACACCCAAGACTGGTGAGACTCCAGGCCGCCGTTAAGCAGACCTGAAACCTTGTGACCTCTATCCTATTAGACACAGGTGACAATCACATAATCTCAGAGCTCCGCCTAGTTTTCCAGGACCTCTGCATCGTCTACACCAATGTCTGTGCGCTAATCAAGCCTTCTCAACCACATTTCCTTTCCTAGTGCATTGTGGGACAGCAGAGCCACACCCCAAGGCTTGGCTGCTTTAATTAAAGAGTGTATGCTAGCAGGCTACCCTCTAATGAGGCAAAGTGTCACCGAAGCGGCAGGCCCCACCCTCCCCACGGTCCACCACCGCACGGGGGACTTTAAAACAGTGCATTACTATTTCCAGCAGTCTCTTTCCAAATGCCATTGTCAGAGCGGGTTTGTGAAGGTGACTTTGCGCTAGCCCAGGGAGAGAGCCTGGCGGTAATTGAGTGGATACACAAATGGGTTTCTCTCTCCTCACCCAATCTTTTTTTTTTATCCCCTCAAGCATCACTCCAGCCATGATTACATTTCTGACACAGGCTGAGGATGATGGACCAGAAAATGCAGACGGCAGGAAATGGTAGAGGTAACACACACACACACACACACACACTCGCATACAGACGGGTGCGTGTCATTTACTAAATCAGCGGAATGGTGAGAAGATGTGTAATGTCAGTGTTTGTCACAGAGGCCCATGCGAATTTCATTTCTGTGCACGGAGTGACATTTGCGCAGAGGCGGTGCGCGGCATCAGCACAAGGCTCCCTGCAGCCCTGCCTGATGAGCTGAGCAGAGGTGAGCAGAGGTGAGTGCTTCACAGACAGCCACACAACACCTGGCTGCGTGCGGAGCCTCTTCAAGAAGCCGTTTGCAGTCAAGGGAGACGTGACCTGCCTTCGCAACAGACCTATGGAGCCAAGCAGAATATACCAAGTCATACGGAGACTATGCCCCGAACCAGCAGGGCCAAGCAGAGTAACATGCTACCTCACACGAACCTCAGCCCTAACCCACAGAACCAAGCAGAGTAACATGCTACCTCA
>JAODJX010000002.1:3271118-3281301 GCA_026776945.1 Isichthys henryi
GTTTCCTCTACACAAAAGGAGAGTGTGTGTGTGTGTGGGGGGGGGGGGGGGGGTTGGAAGATTTCAGATACATTAACAGCAGCACTTATTAAACCTTCAACTGAGCAAGAAAAGGCTGATGGCTGTCTCGTTTGTGACGGCACTAAAACTCTGAGAGCGGCACGGCACAGCAGCTGCAGGGCAGGCTACAGCGTGACACTAGGGGGTGGGTGGTACAAGCACAGAAGGCTCCCGAAATGGTACCGAGCAGTAGGCTCCTTGTTCCAGCCTAGTGCTCCTCTGCAGGACCTCTGCCTTTGCTATCGACTGCGACATGGGGCCCCGTTCTGGTCGTTTACACCCATCGAAGAGAGACTGAGGCACCTGTGCCCCACACGTGGTGAACGTGATTAAGCGTCCGCGAGAGCTAATCGCCCCGCACGGCCCCCCTGTAGTTGGAGAGACGAGGAGGGGGGGGTGAGGAAGCGGGAAGCAAGCGAGTCACCTGCCTGGAACGGGATTTAATGTGCTCATGGGGAGAATTAGGCGGAGAGAGGTGGCCTGTATCCTGGCAACAGGAGGCGTAGGTGAGGCAGGTGCCCAGAGACAGAGATCCTAAAAGAGCAGGGGTTTTGACACAGGTACCGTGACAGGGGTCAGACAGAGATCCTAAATGACCTGGGGTTTTGACACTGGTACTGTGACAGGGATCTGAGACAGAGATCCTAAACGACCAGGGGTTTTGACACAGGTACTGTGACAGGGATCTGAGACAGAGATCCTAAACGACCAGGGGTTTTGACACAGGTACCGTGACAGGGATCTGAGACAGATCCTAAACGACCAGGGGTTTTGACACAGGTACTGTGACAGGGATCTGAGACAGATCCTAAACGACCAGGGGTTTTGACACAGGTACCGTGACAGGGATTTGAGACAGAGATCCTAAATGACCAGGGGTTTTGACACAGGTACCGTGACAGGGATCTGAGACAGAGATCCTAAATGACCAGGGGTTTTGACAGGTACCGTGACAGGGATCTGAGACAGAGATCCTAAATGACCAGGGGTTTTGACACAGGTCCGCTGTGTCACAGGCGAAACATTTTCACAAGGTGTCATGGTGGGGTTCAGAGACCTCAGTTGGCAGAGGCTGAGGAAAGGCGAGGGCCGTGTTTGTGGCTTTTGGTCACTGTCACTATCTAGAGATGGAGTGTGATGTGCAGAAGGTGCCAGTAATCGTCTGGCGGGCAGGCAGCCGGCGCCATGCACATCTCCCCACACCAAGCGTGAAAGCCAGTGAGGACTTCAGAGGTGAGCAAAAGAGAACGGAAAAGCAGGAAAGACGAGCAGAGGGCGTTCAGCACATCTGAGGATGGGTGGAGAGGTAAGGCAGCCAGTCAGAGGCAGGGGGTATATGGGGGCGAGAAGAGAGGGAGTTTGAGAGAGTTAATGAGAAGTGGAGCATATATGGGGTGGGGGGGGGGGCAAGAAAAGATGAGGGGGGCTTTGCTGGTGGAGTGAAATCCATATCCCAAATTAGCTTTTAACGAGGAACACAGAAATTCTGAGCCGAGGCACTGGGGGAAACGCTTGCTGCAGGATTCCACTGATAAGATTAAAGTTTAAATTTCTAATTAATCCTGATAAAGGAGATTACAGTATAAAGCTCATCTTGACAAGATCGTAATGCCGCCTTTGCCCAGGCAGCAAAGGAGGTGGGGGTTGGGGGTGCCTGAAACCCAGGCCACAAGCCACACAGCAGGCTAATGAGCAGCCACCATCTCTGCAGATCCTCAGATGCGAAGCTCCTTCTCCCAGCCACGAATGGCGTCACGGAAGAGTCGACGACCACGGTTAAGGGAGCAGAACTTCAGGGGGATGCGGGTGCATGGCCCAGCAATGTGGACGGCAGATCTGCGGCCACAATGCGGCAAGACACCAGGCCACAGGCTAGGGCCTGGCCCAAGTCGTCCAGTTAAGAAGCTCAAGAGAATGACCAAGAGACAGCTGCCCTCCCTACCGTCAGCCTCAGCAGAGCAACATGGTTAGACAGCACAGGCACGTTAAGGCATCGGCACTGCATGAACACAGGAAGTAAACATTGATTTTATGGTTTTAGAAAAGCTCAGGTTCCTTTCTCCTGAACCATTGGACATTCAGGGCAGAGAGACGCACAGACTTCTAAAAGGCATGTCTGTCAGGCAGACACAGAAAAACAAGGGATGGGCCGATCCACATTTATTCAGTTCTGAAACATAACTGTCGATAACAATACAGATTCCTATACAAGAGCTCTTTTTATTTTTTTATATATGTATACATTTTTTTACTAGTAAATACGGATGAAAAAATGTATACCAAAAAACCTTTAATTTGGGTACTAGAAACATACATAATGTACTGTTCCACCTCGTTTGTACATCTTGTTTTAAGAGCTTTTGAGGCATTCGCAGTTCAACTTGAATATCTTCCAATCGGGGATACGGCAACAGCGTTCTCCCACTGGCAACAGCGTCACTTACACTTCCTTGCGATCGTGCATCACAAACTTCAGTGAGATTGCAAAACAGCCCAAGGTTGCGACTGCCAAATCATCCACTGCTTTTGTTACATTACTTGCGTCGTCTCGCACAATTGCACTTGCTTTCTTTAGTGGGATTTTCCACTAAACGCTACTTCCAGCTCTCAAAACTTTTTTGTTTTTACAAAGATTGCAAATGGCTGTGCTACTACTTGTTGTTAGAAGTGTAAAATACTCCCAGATTGGGATCTGATGTTCTTACACTCCTTATACCGCAAAGAATATGCGCATAGCGTCACAACAGGCAGAAGTCACTGAACTCACACCCACTGAGTAGCAAAAAAAACTGAGTGGCAGCATGTTCGATTTGAAGACAAAACACACATCTAAAATGAGAGATGTGTTGTCCGATTTGACTGTTACCCTGATACCCACCCGAATATTGGACTAAACACAACTGCAGTTTGCAGAAGGTATATACCGAATCATTTCAGATACCCAAGATATCAATGAAAAAGGTCTGAGAAAGAAAGTACTTTGGAACGTCATCCTTAAGACACAGACGAAAGGAACCCTGCTCTGGAGAGACGGAAGGAGTCTATGAGTTTATGATAATGCTGGGCTTTTATCGAGCAGAGGAGCCGGAGTGAAGTGATTAGGAAAGTCAGACTGCTGATGTCTGAGATGACAGAACAGGGGGATGGGAACAGTGAGACAGGCACACGTCTCGAAACGTGGGCTAAGCATTTAACACCGTCACGGAGTTTAGGGCATCGGGGCTGAGAGAACCCCCACCCCCAGAGATCCACAGGCGCCCAAAAGCGATCCTTTATCTCCTTCAGCCTGGCTGCCGGGGCTCTAAGTGCCTGGTGGTATTAATGGTCTGGGTCTCTAAGGAGGCCGTGCTCAGTCGACCGGTGCAGCAGGGCCACAGCCTTCTTAAGCAAACGAGTTGGGGTTTGCGGGCGGCTGCTGGCTCTCAGACCGGGGGTCTAGGGGATACGGTGCTAAAATACTGCAGTGCTCCACTTCCTCCCAAATGCATTACAGGCTAGCTGTGACTCGCCCCACCACGTCGTGTCCCCCTCCAGTACAAAAACGAATCTGAAAATGGGTGACGTTAGAGGCATCTTCCCCACCAATTTATTCCAGCTGTCCTGGCGGGTTTGTGTCAGGAAGAGCGGCGCCACTAGTGATGCAGAGGGGCAGGTGGGGCAGGGCTAATGTCAGAGCAAGGCATTTCAGCATGGTGCGGGCCACTCCCAGTGCTGCCCTTAAAACCTGCGCCGGGCTGCACGGCTGCATCTCCTGCCAACTTGTCCCATAACCCTCTGACATGGCCAACCTTACCCAACCGGGTTCTTACACATCCAAATGTCAAAACAAAGGTGTATAAGGTAGCGCATATTCTTTGCCAATCATTCTGAGTGAAGTGCTAGTCGCAACCCTTTCCATAAAAACACTTTTGCTTAAGTAGCGAGACGTTTTGCCAAAATAGTTTGTGTTAATTTACCTGGGATTAGTCATGGATGCGGAATTACTCCTGTAAGCAGCTACGTGCACGTGCTCCATGGGCTTAGAGCTTTTGGCCCAAATGAGTCGCCGCTGGCGAAAAGCCAGCCTGATGACTGCGGGCGAGGACACGGACGCTGGGGCCATCGATCACACTGGCATTCTCTAACCGTTCGTGTGTGTGTGTGTGTGTGTGTGTGTGTGTGTGTGTGTGTGTGTGTGTGTGAGTGTGAGTGTGAGTGTGAGTGTGTGTGTGCGCGCGCGCGCGCGCTAACCTCCGGTAAAGTCTGCCAGCATGCCGCAATCCGAGCTGCTCTGAAAATAACCTCGGTTTCTCTGCTGCATCTACTCCCGTGTCTCTAGTGACGCCAAAACATATGAAGCCCAAAGGCTATGACAGGCTCAGACTTTGGCACATTTTCCATAAACAATTTTTTACCCCAACAGACAGGGATGCTGTATATAGGACTACGATGAGAGCACAACCGGCCAAACCTCAGCCGCCACTAAAACAAAGTCACTGTTTACATAAAGCTTAAACGTAATTAGAGAACAAACCAATTTTCATAGCTCTTCCAGTGTAACGTGCTCTGATGCACAACAGCCATTCTCAGTGCCGCAAGAACGTGACACCATCCTTTTCTATGTAAGGGTTCTTGGCTCCGGCTCCCTGGAGTGGCCGTGTCGGAGAGCAGTTGATGTAAGCCCCCCCGCCCCCTTGGGGCAGCTGTCTCGCCCTCAGCTCTGCCGTGTACGACAGCTGTAACTGCACCAAGCGAGCGAGCTGCCTCCAGCCACCTAGCACCAAGGGGGGAAAAGCGTTCTATTCATTATTGACTATGGACTTGGACTTCAATTTCAGAAGTAAATGTAGAGTGCTGAGGCAGGAAGGCACTGGTGTGGGTGTATATGTGTGCGTGAGTGTGTGGAGGGTGGGGGTCACTGGCAGATGAAGGGTATGGGGGGGGGGGTCCCACTCATCACTTGAGCAGATTAGCCTTTTACTCCAGGCTGTCGTGTATTTTTAATTCAGAAGGCGAGTTAAAAATTCAGCACGGCCGGGCCAGTGGGGCACGAGCCGTACCTGCGAATGGACGGAATGAAAGTCTTTAGGGACCCCGGAGAGCACTAATCTGCGGGTGCGCTGAGAGGGAGCACCGACCTTGATTAACTGCTCCGGCGCGAGCGTGCCAGCTTCCACGCAAGCGGGCCGAGGGAAGGGAGAGTACTGGCACGGAACCGGCTAGCAAAAAGCACTCACCCATCTGCGCTAAATAAAAGCACTTTTCGGGGCATCTTAAAAAAGGAAAAAGAAAAAAAGAGTAAGCAAAAAATCTGCTTTTATTTACTGTGAACAGACGTCAGAGATGGTCAGAAACACGAGCAGGAAATGCTGACTCTAAATACCACGCCTGTTAACAGGAGCCTTAAATGCCACGCCTGCTTCACTCACCCTACCGGTTGCCGCCGGTGACAGAACACTGCCATTCCCTGGCAGACACTCGAGAACCAAACCTAAGCTTGACATGTCCTGGTGCGCCAGTCCCACAGCTGCCCCCCCTTTCCCCTCGAGCTCCACGCTGGGCGCTTGAGGCCTGAACGGCCAGGTGGTTGGACGGCCACGCTGAGGGTAAAAGGTGGAGGACACTTCATGCTGCCAGGCTAGGAGAAAGCACTTCCAAAAGTATGCAGCCAATAATAAAAGGACACCCTTTGCCTAGCACGTTCAACAATGAGCACCCAAATACAGTATTATATGCACATACATACATGAGACCCTGCGATGAGCTGGCCCCCATCCTGGGTTGTTCCCTGCCTCGTGCCCATTGCTTCCAGGATAGGCTCCAGACCCCCGCAACCCAGTAAGATAAGTGGTTTGGAGAATGGATGGATGGACAGACATACATGAGACCATATATGCATCTCCGCATGTTTATGTGTGATTCTACACTAAAAAGAAACCAGAAAATGAGAGAAACAGCACTAAAAAAAACCTGCACCAGCACACGCAACTAGCAGTGCCATCTTGACGACAGACAGACACCCCCCCCCATGCTGTCGGGCCATGCGCGGCTGGAGCTCTGCCACCAGGCACAACGCGCTAACGCCCCTATCTTGTCATCTCCCTCTTTGAAGATCCCTTTTAGTGTGATCAGTAGCATCAAAGCGGCAGCCAGATCGAGCTGCTTAGGAGTTAACCCTTGGGGAGGAACGGAAATAATGAAAGATAAAATCGCTGCAGATGGGGCTGTGATACGGGCGATGACTTTATGCTTTTAATGTTTTTTTCCTCCCTTTCTTTCTTCACGACATGATTAAAATGCGACTTCTAAACACCGATGAGTACAACCGCTAACAACCTCTGAAAGAAAAAAGAAGAGCATTGAAATCCACTGCTCCAGTTTAGGGAATTACATAAAAAAAACACAGCAAGAGAACAGGCAGATTTAGGATGCGGGATGCACGGAAAACATACGGAGAGCAGAAGCAGATGAGAGGCCAGGGGCTGTGTTACCGTGGTGTCTGTTACAAGGGGAGTGTTACTAACGCAATAAGTAACCCGTCAGACAGGGAGAGGTGTTTACACAGGATTCAGAAAGGCCTCTTCAACTGCTATTTGTGGGGGTGGGAGACATATCAGATGCTTATTTAAATGCTAAGAGATCCTTTTCATCCAGAGCAGGCTGGGAAAACCTTAATCTTTCACAAATAAAAGATTACCAGGAAGAGGTTATACATGGAGAGCCACTGCCGCTGCCGTGAATCAGCATGTAAAACAACTCCCCCCAGACAAAAGCGGGCAGCATTCAGGACACGAAGCTGGCACGCTGGGCAGCGCCAAGCCAGCAGATGTGCTGGAAAGAAAGACGAGGTTTAAAATAAAAAAATTTAAAATAAGTGACTGGGAGCAAAGGGCCAGAGGCGAGCGACACGTGCAGTGCTGCCTCACAGCACAGCGCTACTCTCTCATGTAGCCTCTGGTCAAGCTGAACTGCTTCTGATCCACAGTCAAAGTATCCTTGGCATGATCGCAGGGCTCCCTTGGAATGCGGCCTTTTTTCTTGTGATCTGAGGCATTCTAAAAGCCCCGTGTGTGAAGAGAGGAACCGCATATGGATCCTTAAACACTGCAGGTCTTACGCTGGTCATGTTTTTCTGACCGCCTACAGCCCCCCCTGCCTGGGGTCAGCACTCCAGTACACATGTGGTCGAGCCGTGGCGCCGTGGGCCGCGCCAGAACGAGTAGCCACCATAGCGCCACCCAGCGAAGGAAGTGGGCCCAGGTCGGGAAGCAGGCCGAGGAGATGCTGGTTACCTGCTAACAACAAAGAGGAGATCACATCTGCGCATCTATCCTACAAATACATAAACACGTCGGCCAGAGCCAGACATTTTGAGATGATCTAAGGAAAAGACATAAAAGTAAATGCCACCCACACACTGGAGGAACACTATTTACCAACTAATCTGAATTTTTAATCTCATAATTTGATTTTGCTCCATTTATGGGATGTCTAGACAAAGGAAGAATAGGTTTAACCAGGAAACACTACTGATCCCGTTACCCATCGACAGAACCAACACACCAATGTTAAAGCTAAGACCTAACCCATGGACAACCTATTTACTACAGACCAGTCACACTAGGTTGAAAGTCAACACCTGCCTGGAAATGAGAAGTAATGGCCCTTTCTGCAGGCAACCCCACCCACCAGCCTGTCTCCTAAAGCTGACTACATCTTCTCTCATCCCCTGATGGAACAGTGTCTGCATTCTGTTTCGGTGACCGTGATATTAAAAAGTCCGCCTGATTATTTATGATTCTGCTATGCCTCTGCAACACTTCATCACGGCTTGTTTTTCTAACCCTTATCTCAAGCAGTGCTGTTTAAGGAACCCAGCAATAACTCTGGGGTTGGCATAAACAGGGGGGTGGACCACATTTATGACGCCACTAGCGGGTCGCCATCTGTGGGTCAAACAAAAGAACACCAACTGCTGCAGTGATAGGCGGAAGGCAGCTGGTAAACAGGGAGTCAATCAAGAACGTTCCACAAGTTTTCCTGCAGAAGCTGGGGAAACACAAACCACTTCGATGGACAGTGGCAGCATCAGGAGCTCATCGACGGCTCACGGCACCTGCCGCGCGTAGCCGTCATGTGACCCCATGGCCTCCTGACCCCATAAACCCAGTATCACTCAGGGTGGTGCTTTTGATCCGAGGGAGCATGAGAGACTCCAATTAATGAGCTGGGAACCGCAGATTCCGCTCGGCAGCGACGAAGTAGAGCAGAGAACACCGGGGCACGTGAGGTTGATGTGTGTTAGAAGCCAGATGGCCAGTCTCACAAGACGGTAGGAGGGACGGCTGGGTAACAGACTTCACACCAGCAGATTCCTGGCGGATGGACGACATTAAAATAAACGGCCGCCATCCTAAGTGCAGGCAGGCTGACGACGGTATCTGGGGAACGGAAGAGACTTCAAACAGGACACGGATCAAGCGGAGTGCTGCTGGTGGTGAGAACCGCCAGGGACGTCTGCATGGTAAGGGGATTAGGGAAAGATGAGGTGAAACTGAAAAGGGGGTGTCGACATTTCAAACTGCAGATAATTACTGCCTTGGAAATGACGGGGGGCGGGAAGAGAACAATGGCATCGGGTTCACAGGTAGGAGTTCGTTTTTTTTGTTACTCCCACGAGCAAAAAGGGAAAAAAGAAAAAAAAGCGAGAATGAAGCCAGACATTTTCACAAAACTAGGTTTGTACTAAACTGCTGGGAATCCACTACTATAGACACACAGACGTAAATAAAGCAACATGGGTGTGAGACTCACGTGATGCAGGAGCATAACATGAAGACATTGAGTGGGAAAACGTGGGACAGAGACAGTGTGAGAATGTCTTTCATGCCAGAACAACAGACACCAGCTTCACTGAGGTCAGGCATTACGTTTCAAAGGAATGCTATGGGACCCCTGCATGCGCGAATGCATGAACACGTGCCAAGGCAGAGGGCGGGGGAGTGAGCAGCCACACCTAACAGACATGCACCTCATCCATTGCTGGAAGAGAGCATGGCAAACACTGGAACAGATCCTGGACGGCTCTCAGAAAGCCTCACCGAAACCAAAGGGGCCTCCAGCACGACCTGGCCTCAAACAAGACTCCCCCAGCCTGGCCATATGGGTGCCCCACGGAGGAAAGATAAGGAATAGCAGTAAAAAATAATAGCAAAGAGCAGGTCCATAAAAGTGCCTCCATCATGCGCTCACAAGTGTGTCCAGTGTAAATCCGTTAGCAGATGCTGTCCTGTATGGCTGGAGCATCATCAGTCTTTACATCCCCAGCATAGGCTGTGCTAATGGAGTCCAGCCGTCTCAAACCTTGACTGAACTGAGCTGTCAAACACCACAAGCTCTTACCTTTAGAAGCTGAGGGTCCAGTCGGAGCAGCCAGCAGTAGGGGTAGAAAGAAAAACAAAAAATGCAACATTGATTCAAATCAGTGACTTTCCACACACTGGGCACCAGCACCCAGAAGATGACACTGACACGGCCAGGCGTGACATCGAGCTCGGACACTCACACTTGGTCTGAGCGGAGAAGGCCAGAGTAAGCTTGGCGAAAAGCTCGTGATTCTCAAAGCATTCCTCATTCGCTTTGGTCCAAAAGCTGCTCTCAGACAGGTCCTCGGGTCCAATCTGGTGGAACAAAGACACCGTGAGCGTGTCACGTGCTCTACCTCATCATCAGAACCTGCGGCACGTTACCTCACGCAGACACACATGGGACCAGAGCCAGAACCTGCTTCACACCCCAGGGAAACGTGACCCTGCGTAGGTATGGCAGTGCAGCCCGTTAGCGCTCCTGTCCTCATCCTCATTACAACCAAGGCTCATTCTCCCCCCCCCCGAGAAACACAAAAGGGCGGTATGAGAAAAGCTCACTCGGAGCGAGGAGATGGAATTAAAAGATGTTCCCCTTTCTTCTCAGCTCCGACTAACAATTACACTTCCTGATCTTTTTTTTTTGTGCCTTTCTCATATCGAGGATAGAGGGAAGCACACGACAAGTGTAAGGTACTGATTCCCACGGAGCTAGGCCTTTCATTATCCAGCGCAGCGATTCGGTATGGGGGGGGGGGCGGTGGAAGTAAGAAGCGGGG
>JAODJX010000002.1:3286443-3300762 GCA_026776945.1 Isichthys henryi
CTTCCCACGTCGCCACGACAAAAGAAGGGGCAATCCGGGGTTGGAAATTATAAATTTTTACCAACCCCCCCCCCCCCCCCCCCGTCAAGCCTCTGAGAGCTGCGAAACTCAGTATGAGAACATCATTTACCAGCCTGAGAGCCCATCAGCCAAACGGCACAGATGGCCTAGGCTATGCACGCTCTCGCACCCTGGGCAAATCATGCACAGCGCTCACAGCAACTGCATTCCGGCACACAGCCGGTTCGTTAAGGAACCATCCTCCCCTTGTTACCTGTACAGGTAGAGAGAAGGCAGAGTGTGAAGGAGACAGAAGCAGCACAACTCTCACCTGACCATGTAGTCATTGCGGATGAGGAGGAGGTGCTGCAGAACAGACAGAAAATGTGCCTCTGCCTTGGAGTCTTTCACTGTATTCATCAGGATCTGGAAGACCTCCATCATATCAGTGAGGCTCTGAGTTAAGGGCTAGTCTGTATGATTCCTGAATAATGAAATAACCACAGCTCTTGCCTGCCACAGAGGTCAGGTCCCATGGAAACCCCACTGACCACAGATCATACCATTTGTTCTTTGATGACATAACAGCTTCAGTTCTCCTTCACAAGACAAAAAACCACTGAAGCCAGCTTAAGAAAAATGATCTATCACCCTCCCAAAACTATACGTATGTAATTATAAATGCATGAAATAACAAAACAGCAAATGTTGATGTATTTAAACAGTTCTGTGCCATATTTGTGACTCTTTCCATGAGTTACACATGAAGTACTAATTCAAGTGAACATTTCAAAAACAAGTAAAATTTCAAAAGAGTTTGAGGTGAAAAAGCACTGCACACCAGGAGACCCCTGGTGGTGAAAATAAGTACTACATAACTACAGAGTATTTTCTGCTTGGAGAAATCCACCCAATTTCCAGATCGCAGGATATTCCATCTCAACTCGCACATCGTCAAGTCGAACCTTGAGCTCCTCTGAGTCATCTTCTGCCTGGTCATCGAAGACCATGAGCTGCACCTTAAGCTCTTCGTTCTCGATGGTCCGGACATCCTATCAATGCATGCAAGCACAGACACACGCGAAGGGTCAGGGCCGTGCAAAGGTCACTTCCGCAACCACTGCCCTTGTAAAACCATACAAATGCATTTAAAGTTGTGGGATATGGGCCAGGGGGTGGATAGCTTGTTGGAAGGTACCTTGAGGAGGTTTCTCAGACCCAGCCTATTGAGCTCCGAGCGAATGTGGATCCTGAAATCCAGCTCCTCCCCTCGACTGATCAGGGCATTGATGAGCTGCATGCAGCCAGCCTACACTCACACACACACAAACACAGATATTACCGCGTTGGGGACACAGGTTAGCAAAATGCATACATATAGCCATGAAAACAATTTAAGAGATCACTCTATATTTTTAAACAAATCTGCATTTTTAAATCCTGGTTTAATAATGGTTCTGCTGCAGCAGGTTGCTTCCAGGTTAAAAATTTCTAAGACAGCAATACACAAGAATTAGGTGAAGCAGGAGACACTGGGAATGACCAGAAACAAGCCAGGTAAAGGGCAGAAGTGACTTTCTAATGGCAGAGATGACCGTTAACTTATCCAACAGTTTCTCATGAATCGGAGGATGACATCAAGTGACCTTCAGAAGGAATGGGGAACATTAAGAGCAGGTGTGAAGTGCACTGCTAGGACAGTTCATATCAGGCTCTCAGAAGCAGGACTGAAGTCCCATAAAGCAAGGAAGAAGTCCTTCATTAACTGAGAAGCAGGCAACAGTCAGGCTGCAGTTTGCAAAAAAGATATTCACAAATGCACACCCATAAATTGAGAAATGAGCAAACAAAAAAGGTGCTGTGGTCTCTTAATTTTTTCCACAACAGTATATGCATTTCTACAGGAGAGGGGAAAGCCCCTTCAGAAAATAATGGCCCTTTCACAAACTTAACACAGACTCACAAACGATCACTATCTGACCATGCCAGACTTGAAAATGGCAGCAGGGTTACCTTGAGGGCTATGATGGGTTTCTGCATCCCTGACAGCAGAGGCTGGAATCGCTCTACGTCCTGCTCCTCAGCATACTCCGTGATGGCTTCCAGCACACGCTCCTGTCTGTGAGGGGCAGAGGAAGGTACATACCAAATCACAGAGCCATACAGCACCATTAAACTAGGCAATGGTTGATTTAAATAAGAAAGCATGCTACAGTGCCTATCCCATTGAGAACCTGAGGCTCTCTTTGGAAATTGCAGTCAACAAGCGACATCCAACCAACGTGAACCTGGGACAAGTCTGCCATGAAGAATGGGCAAAAAAATCACTCCTGGACGGTATTTTTTAAAAAAGAAAGAAAGATACCACAAAATACTTTGTTGTTTTGCTGCTATTGCAGCAAAAGGTGGCTATACGAAATACTAATGAGTCTGGATTACAAGCAGCATTTTCCAGTTTTTTAATTTTACTTAAAAGATTTGCTGACGAATAATTAATTTTGACTTGGAGATTTTCTATATAGATATTATGAGTTTGCACCAAAAATACTAATAAAAAAATATATGTGTGTATGTATCATTTTAATGAGACTTCAACACTTTTGCATTAAGGCATTATAAATAGGGATGGATTATGTGTACTATATAATTAACCTCCATGTCTACAGAATAGTGCATATAGGACCACGCCCCCAGGCAGGTTGCTTACAGGTTCTCTGGGCTTTCCAAAATACAGATGGCTGACAAGAGCTTGACGGCATCAACCATCATGTGGGGCACCCTGGGGTTGATGGCCCTCACCAGCAGGGGGATACCATCCCGTGAGGTGAGCATGGCTTTCAGACCGTGCTGAGGGACAGAGAGGAGACGAGATGAATGCTGCACTTCAGCCTCCCGCAGCGCTCAGCTGGGGTAACGACGCCCAGCCCAAGGCTTAGGTCCCGCAGCAGGACTCGCCCACCTTATTGTTCATGAAGGCCTTCAGGCAACGGATGATCTCATGCTGACACTTTACTCTGGCAGGACCAGAAGGAAAGAAAGCAGAGTTTGAGCACAGGCCACATGCCACAGGGAGCAACAGGAGGTATAGCCTGAAGGCAGGATCCTCACGAGTATTCGTCCTTTTCATCCTGTAGTCTCTTCAAATAGTTCAACAGCAGGGCAAGTCCCTCGTCCCCAAATGTCTGGACCCAACTGTGAAATGGAGAGATTTAATATGCAAAATTAAAGTCTATTTCACACCAGAGTTGCCCAAGTCAGGATCAAAATAAATCACATCTCTTTGTGGTTTTACATCTCATGTCCAGTTTGCTTAGTGTAAAAATCTACTCGGAGTCTGGTACAAAGCTGACTAACGCCATAATAAATTAGGCCCTGAAGGAACATGCAAGTGGAAGACCTCTACACGTTTTCAGGGGTTACAGGCTGAATCAATAAATCCATAAAATCAAGAGAGGAGGATTAAAGCAAGAAAGACTCTCCACAACAGCCCGGAAAACAAAAAAGCTGGAGAAGGCAAGGAACTCACTCATTTTGGCGTACCCTGAAAAACGTTACCTTCCTTACCATATGTGGGACAAATTAACACTAGATGTGATGGACATGGACCATTGGCTGATGGTAAAACAAGAGCAAGAGCCCCCCAAAGCCTTCCACTGAACAGACAACTTGCAGCAGCCATTCTCCATCAACACAGTAATCTCCCTCATGATCACAGTAATCTCACTGTTTCAAAATCAGCCCCAGCCTCCTACTGCAACTAAAAATGAAGTTTCTTTGATTTTTTTAATAGATTTGAGTGCCATATGAGCACTGTGATAGATTACTTTGAATTTAGATACCAGAGAATCCTCAGATGTCACGTTACATCAGTTTCCTCTCCGTAGGCCAGTCAGGCTGCAACAATGAAAGCAACTCAAATCTCACCTCCTTCCTAACGTTGTCCTGCAGCTGGACAACTAATCCCAGCTGCTTCTAAATTACCTTTGAGATGATAACAGAGCGAGAATGCTAAATATATTCTGACGTGACATATGGAACAGGACATATGGATGCTATATTTTAATGAAAATGTGGAGGAGAAACACAGGACAGGTTAAAATTTATGCCATGGAATTTGGGAATCAAATGAGACAAAATGGCCTACATCTTGACAAATGTGTCCTGGAGCAAGTGACAAGATCTCTGTGTGTGTGTGTGTGTGTGTGTGTGTGTCTCACTCCCTGCATATAAAAGCGAGGTTTCCGAGTCTGTGTGGCTGTATGTGTAAGCATAGACATTCACATGTCACACCTCACAGGATTGTTGCTAAGCGACACTCGCAGAGACTCCAGGCAGCTCAGTAATTGGCTATCCCTCAGGTCTCCCTTCAGCTCCTGGATGTACATCACCGCAGACCTGGAGCTCTCCTTCTGGCTCTGACCCTGGAGGCACAGAGAGGAACTGGAATTTAGTCTAGTATTATATGGAAAGCTGACTCTGCAGAGACGGGCTGTGATTTGGGCGGGTCCGCCAGTCTATCGCTCCTTCACCGCTTTGGAGGTGTGCAGGTACTGGGACACCATCTCCCTCTTGATGGTGATGTCTTTCTCTCGGAGAGGCTGCTGCTTCTCTTCATTCAGATTCATGTCCACCTGGAGGGAAAAGGGAGGAGACCATAAGCAAGTGACCATAAGCCTATGCAGGGTCAAAAATGCAGAAATAGATCTATTCTGATACATCCCTCAGACTTTAGTGTTCTCTCCCTCTATAACCTTTACACCTGAACTGTCAAATGCAGCCAATCAGGATCAGGCACATTTACAATGCAACCATGTATAGTCATTAGAAGGCTAATGACTTTTCTTCTCTCTGCCATTAACCTCAGTACAGGAATACCTGTTGGCCTTTATGCAAACTGAAGTCCTTTCAGTGCTTATTAAAAAGAGTGAGTCCAGCACCCCAAGCCCCCAAGATTATCCACTAATGACATACGGGACAGACACATACCAGCATCTGCTCAAAGAGCTCCAGCACGTACTCATCAGAGTGGTCGTGCATCTGGGTGGGCACCTCATACTGCGTGGCCAAGGAGTGTCGCTGGCCAGGAGGGAGAGGCTTCTCCTTCTCCTTCTTAATCCGCATGCTAGTAAACCGTTCCAGCTGTTTGGGGAAATGGGATGGATTACTGTGTGATTGTTATGATTTTGAAGCAGTCAGATGTTAAAACATAATTCAGACTCTCAGCACAGAACTTCACCTCATTCTGGTTTTTAGGCCATAAAATCTCATCATCACTTACTGGGTCGCCGACCCTAATGGAGCAGCACACACG
Source organism: Isichthys henryi (assembly GCA_026776945.1). NCBI lineage: Eukaryota > Metazoa > Chordata > Actinopteri > Osteoglossiformes > Mormyridae > Isichthys > Isichthys henryi. Next base: position 3,291,755 of record JAODJX010000002.1, read on the forward strand.
AAAAGCACACCGAATGTGTGAGTGCAGCATTTATACTTATCTGTGCACGGGTAACAAGCTCAGGACAGAATTAGTTCAGTCAGAAAAACTATTAGAATAGTGAAGTGCACTTTCAGAACGTAAAGTTATAAGCAGGGTGACCCCATATTATGGAAGATGTAGATCTCTAGGTCCAACCGAAGCCATGGTGTGATGCCGGAAATCTGCAGGACTGCGTTAATAAGCCGTGGTCCTAAAGGTCTGATCCAAAAATTACCCCTCAATCCCAGATTGGGACACTGAAAGCCCATGCCTCCCAGTCAGGTCTTTCCCTGACCAGGGCTGAGGGGTGATTTGGACAGAAGGAAGACACAAGCCTGACGGTGGAATACGGAAGTATCCCAGAACACTAAGTATACATCCAGGGTTAAATGCATAAGGTTGGACAACACACACACACACACACACACACAACACACAAAACCAGACAACAGAGATGTTAAGAATTAATAGAGGACAGGCATATGGAGGGCCTGTTACCTACCTCATCTGGAATCAGCCGTTTGAAAGTCTGTTTGGAGGAAGAAAGTAAGACGAAAGGAGAGAATGAATGATGGAATTAGACCAAAGCAATATGCAGTAAACAGCCGGCATAGGAGAAAATTTCCACGCGGATCCAAAGGATAAAGTATTCCACAGGTCCAATTACCACAGTATGAAAATGAAAATTAAAACTAAAATATGTAATTAGTAGAATTTACTAGGGCAAATTGTTAGACTGACAGTTTACAAGGAGACATTTAATGGAATTCCAGAACACAACAGAAAAAGCCTTATGACAACAGGGGGCAGCAACATCCAACAAATGCTTGTTTTGCACTTTAACATAATGATACAATATCACCAGAGGGGGGCACTAGAGTTCCACCGATAAAAGGCAGCATCACAAGAGGTTTAATAGACAAGCATGCCACCAGACACCTCATTGATCATTGTATGCATGGCCCCCAGCTTGACGGAATTGCCAGGAGCAAGATATCAGCAGAAACAAAGCTTGTCTGGCTTTGTGGCTGGGAGGACACCCATTTGGTGCCTCAGTCTGCTCACAGATCACTACCCAGTTCAACAATCGATCCCACATGGAGGGTGTAAACCACAGCACTGATCCTAGGCCTGACTTGCTGCCTAAATCAGCTCCCATCCGCGAAATGATCTTCAGTTCTTATCTTCCCATAAAAGGCTCTGTGGGCTCCCTCCCCACAAAAAGACACTTATAATAAGACTTGCATGTTGAATACTCCCCCGGGGGCAAGGAATTTGACAGGCTGGTATAAGCAGGACTACTGCCAGTCTCATTGATCGTTATGTTGCCTGGAATGATACACAATGGAAAGATGGAAAACCCCCGACGAGGGCTGTTCTGCATAACCAATACTCAACAACTGCGTTAGTGCAGTGCACCGCACAAGTGCTAACCAGAAACAAAGAGGTTTGTGTATATGGGTTATGTTTATATTATATTGGTGCAGACCAACTGTCCTCACAATGTGATAAAAACCTGTTATTTTGACTCTGTGGGGACCATTTTTCGGTCTCCGTAAGGGAAAACTCAAATCTAAAAATGTAAATCAAAAAAAAAAATAAATAAAAAAATTGCAATCAAAAAAATGATTGCAATCAAAAAACTAAAAAAAAATGCTAAAAGTCTTGTATTTTGTTGGGTTAAGGTTGGACGTGGTTAAGGTTATCATTAATGGGATTAGGGATTTTCCCATAGAAAAGAATGGACAGTCTCCACAAAAATACAAATGTGTGTGTGTCGGTGTGTGTGCTTGTGTGTGTGTATGCGTGCACATGTATGCGTGCAAGTGACCAGGCACTGTGTGAGGCCCTAGAGAGGGTGGAAACAGCTCAGATTCCTGGTACTTGTCTGCTAGCCTGGATCAAACAGAAATTTTTCAAATGGACACTGATAAGTCCCATACCACGAATGACCTTCTGTTACCTTTCTTTTTAAGAAATCCTCCCCTTTCTGCATTCCTGAGCTGGACACATTCCCCTTGCGCTGGACACACACACACAGACTGACACCCAATGGCACAGACCACTCCCTACCATGCAGGTTAATGACACATCATATGTGGGTTATAAAAAGACTGTCTGGATTGAAAGCCTGCATTATTATTCAAATAAAGCAATGAGTTGTATCAAAGTCAAAATTAGTAGAATTGATGCAACACCGATTACTCCCAAAGTTCAACTACGAAGCAGCAAACATGCCAAACCAATTTTAAGTCTGCTGCCCAATTTCAAGCTATGCCCAGAAAGTGTAAAGGTCACATGGGAAAAGAACAGGGCCATATTTCTCATTTCAGGCTGAGTGAACACACTTTCAATTTCAGCCTTTTACTGTAATTACTACTAGTCTATTGTGTCAGTGCTTCCTTTGGTGGGGTGGCACAGCTGATGCTGGGCTGTTCCGCTTGTGCGGCTCACTGGGAGTGGTTGACCTGTCACTTCTGGTCACACACAGACACGCGACCCTACAGGCATCTACTTTCAGCTGCCTCTGGAAGACCATGCCTAACACCCAGCAGGCAATCGCAAGGAACAGCGCAGGAGGCCAACATGAACCCAAAATGAGATGAAATGCGATCCTGCAGTTTCTGTAGCATCTGCCGGCAGGGTCTGCTTACAAAGACGAAGCACAACAAAGGCCTGAGCTCCCGACGGCATGGTGATGGATACGCATGCATTGCCCACCTTGCAGCCATGTGCTCTCTGTGGTGCCACTGCAGGGTGAACTAAGCCAAACTGTCCACACTTCGTTACGTTAAAGCCATGTAAAGAAGTCCATAAAGCTCCAAACTCATTGAGATCATCTGATCAAATGGACCCTGGTTAAAGCAAAATATAAGTACTTAACATAAGCTCTCTCACAAATACAAAAAAAGCCAGCAACACACGGAAGTTTGTTCTAAAATACATAGAACTGTACTCTCTTGCTACCAGGCACTCACTAACGGTCACTAGTTCATTTGCATGATAATGTCTTGTGTTTTGCCTTCATTTCTTTCTTCATTTACCGTTTCGCCAAAATTCGGGAAGCAACAAGTAGATTTACTGTCACCAGAAGACTGACATGCCGAAAACTATACCACAATTTCTTCAAGATGTCCAACAGATTTTAAGCATCATTTAATTGTTTTCATTCCAAATTCTGTAATAGGGAGAGAGTTCCACAGACGCAAGATGAACAAAAACACCAGAATCTGAAGCAAGCCTCCCATCTGCCTGTACCGGTCACCACTGGGGAACTCTTGCATGAAAGGGCCGCATTACAGCAACAGCAGCTGCGCCAAACACAATATGCAGGACCATTGCCAAACCACCAGATCTTCTGTCAGCACCAAAACATTTTTAAAAGTGGCCAATTAGCACAGAAATGCAGGTAAAGGACTTTACATTCCATTGAGACTCCACCTAGAGAATGCCCTCATTACACACAAGCTTTCAAGGGCCAAGCACGTTAAGAAATATCGAGCTGTTCCTCTTTACCCTGCTGGGTGGCAGATTAACATCTTACTGACGAACGAGTCGAAGGAGTGCTACTTCTCTAACTGCGCAGTCTGGTGTCAATGTCCGGAAAGCCCACAGGCACCCTGAATACAAACTTTGCATACCTGACTGAATGATATGCATCACCGCACTTGTGTGCCTGTGTTGTGTAAATTGTGACTGAAAGCAGATAAACCAGGCCCTTCCAGTTCCAAACTAAAACCAGAAGCTTTTTAAAATCGAATTAGATGGAGGGAGGCAGTGCATTGTGGTGCTGAAAGCCAGCAGAGTCCCGAAACAGTTCTTTAAAAGTACATTTGTCAAGCTACCCACTACCATGAGTCAGGAGACTGCAGAGACCTTCTGTTTTTGTATGATACCTAAAATAAATCAAAAAGATTAAATGCTCATACCAAACAGACTTGCTGCCAGAAGGCCGCTGTTTACCAACATAGCCCTTTTCCAGCAAGTAGTATCATTTAAGCGTATTTAAGCATCTGCCAGCAATCCACTCCCCAAGGCAGTCATTCTTGTCATTCGTGCACAATGGTAACCATCACAGGTGATAAAGCAATGGATTGGCATCCCCAGAGTGACTGTCAGTTCAGTACATAAGGCTTACACACGTAGAGACAGCTCACGCTCATGAGAGAGCCCAATCTGACTAGGATTTTAAATTAAGATTGTACAGTAAAAACATAAGCCAGGTAACACTGGCACGTCCCCAAAATATACTGAACCGTATTGGAACGTTTGCTGCACTTTGACACCTCAGAATATGTAAAAGCACTAAAACCATTTTTAAAAAGTCAACCAAATGTAAGCCTAAGTACTTTCTGTACACCCAAGAGGTATGTCTGAAAACATTAATTAAAAATTTATTAATAAAAAAAATTAATAAATATACTTATTATATTGTGTTGTGTCCAGCTGTTCATGCTCAGACTGGGCTCATGAGCTTTTTAGAACCCTGCTTTATTCTTTACAGAGTTGACTTTATGGCTGGGACCCACGATTTTCTGATATACACACAAGACTGGTAAAGGACCAGCAAACACTAAAGGTTATATTAAGCACTGAAATCTACAATTATATGGCAAAAGTTAATCAGCAAAGAACACATGAAGAATTAATTTTCATTAGCAAGATCTTCTGTATTATTTCCCACTTAAAATTAATTGGTTATAATTACAGTACAGATTCATTGTGCGGAGTTTATTAGTCAATCAATCCATATATTTGACATCCAACACGTGGAAGGGCCTGAGCACTCAGGTGATGTAATGTAAGAGTCACACATTCCGCTATTAATAAACAGGGAGACTGAATAACTTTCATTGTCTGATGTCAAATAAACGTGTGCACGCTGACCCTGTAACCACCTGGTTGCCATGGCTGCCACATAACCACAATGCCTATGTGACTGACAAAGTGATGTCACCTACTAGGGCTGGCAGGAAGCGGGGGGAGACGCCCAGCAGAGCTGTAGCAGAGGCAGTTCTTCTCTGTACAGGATGTCACCACTCCACAAGCCTGAGTCACCACAGGAAAGCGAGGAAAGATGGCCCCCACCCAGCGATGAAGGGAGTGAGAAAGGGCAAATAAAAAGCACCAGGCCTGTAAATGTTTTTACACTCAAAAGAAGCATCCCAGACACGCCAGGGGGGACATGACCAGGCCCTTGCGCCCTGGGAGCTCTGTCAGATGGAGGGGGAGGGGGTGTAAAATGAGGTATATATGTCCCAGTCATGCCACCTAATCACCATAGATACTATTTGGGCATCATGGAGAGTAATATGGTGTTGAGCACCAGATGGATCGCTACATGGTCAAACTTTTCACTATGAGCGTAGGCCAGCAAAAAAAAAAAAAAAAAAGAGAGAGAGAACTCTGAACCCCTCATAATGCATCACATTTTAGGACTGTAATTCAGGACTGGTCTCCACTGTGGGCCTTGCGCATTGCTGTGGTCTTTATTACTTAATGGACAGCACTCGGTGAACTGTTGCCATGGAATATGATTTTCTCAGATTAACCACAGTTACCAGGCAAAAAATAAACAAACATACATCACCCTGCCTCCCTTAATCTTATCATATGCAAAGAAGGTGAGTTAATACTTGTGGTCATTTAAATATGTATAAGCAAGCAATTACATCATGCAGAGCTCAACTGACACCTCACTGCTCTTCTGCAAGAGGTCCTTCCACCAACCCACTGCTGACAAGGGGTTGGGTTCTGAAGACCGCCCCCCTCCATGACCAACCGAGCCAACGACCAGCCCTTCATGCCAAATTATTTTCTTTCTCTTGCGAGTTGTATTAGCCCAGATGCTCGCCACTTGCTGTTTCTCTGCCTGACTGGCCAAGTTCCACATGCTTGCCTTCCTCCTTGACACGTTGTCCTCTGCTCCGCAGCAGAGATCTGGCGAGATCTGTCCCTGGTGTGTTCCCCCCTTGATCCGTGCAAGTGTAACGGCATTCTGAAAAACACAGTCAGAGAATAGCTCCCATCCCTTAATCTGTAATTAGGGCAGTAAGCAGTTGAGACCCTGGGGGTGTAATTCACACATGCACACCTCAGCTTCCCCTCAAATACCACAGTGGGTAGACAGTTCAGAGTCTTTCAACAGCATCTCAAGGGAGGAATTCTGGGACATTGAAACCCATAGCCTCCAGCAGACCCACCCCAGTGCTCCAGATCTGACAAGAGAAAGTATAGAGGGTAAGGTTCCGGAGGGTCCTTGGAAGGGCACAATTAGAAGCTTGTTGTGGCCCCAGCCTCATAACACCACCAACCCCTAACTCTGCAGAATGGCAGAATGCCTAATCCCTCCCACACTTGCTGCTGGAGTGAACAGATCATTGTGAAACCCACCCCCCTTCTCACAGCAGAACCACTCCCAACGCATTTCAACCAGACATCCCTACCACCACCACAAAGACCACGCTAGGTTCAGCAGGTCGCTGCAACAGCATCCATATTAACTGATAGAAAGTTAGCCACTAATAGGCAGCACAGCTGACTAGAAGTGTCCCCTCACAATGATCAAACAGGCACTGCTTAGCCACAGCTTTGCTGGAAACAACCAATCAGCTTCACAGTCAGCCGAGTTCAATGTTTCATAAGCTGCAAGTGCATACACCACACTGTCCCAGATAAAGTGACATACAACCCTCAACACGGCCCCCACGATGCTGGAAAACAGGTAATCTCACCATGAGCACACTGACTAATCTGTCAACATTTGAAACCCTACTAAAAACATTGTATAACTAGTGGAATAAAAATACATGGAATTGGTAAACACATAAGAGCACGTGACTAACATGTGAATCTTGCTACCTATATGTAACATGAAAGCTTCCAGAGGCCCAAACCCACAGCACAATGATGCCACTTTAAATTTCACAACGTCTGGAAGCAGCAAGCAGCTGTAAAAAAAAAAAAAAAAAAAACCTTGTAAACGGCTGCTCCCAGACAAGCTTGTTTCAAAGTTCAGGAATTAGATGGGCTTACCAAAGTTAGAAGGCTGAGCTGCATCGAAATAAATCAAGGCGAACATGCTACCAGTCATTCAATTATTTAACACTAAGAATCAACTCTGACATCTCATCCAGGGTTCCACCTTGTGCCCTGTGTTTCCAGGAATAGGCTGCAGGATCACCACACCCTGAGCTGAATAAAAGGTTATGGAAAAAGCATGCATATATGTATCAGGGATGGGAACGAAAGTCATTTTTAGTACTTGAGTAACCAACAGGGCAAAAAAATTAGTATTGGGGGGGTGGTTGGGGAAGGATTGCAGGGAGAGAGAATTGGGGAGATAAGATCCTGTGGCCATATACTTCAAATAAAATAGATGAAATCAATGTCATTTTAGCAATACAATGTCATATGAGCAGTGATCACCACTTCAGCTCACCATCTGTGTAGGGTCCCCAAGGCAAACTTTTCCGTTTGTTCTGAGGCAATGGGGTAGGTCAGCAGAACTAATTATGCAGTTACTGTTAGGCATTGCACCACACTGCATGCTTCTTTTTATGGTGTAAATTAATGTGCATTTATGTTGTAACTGTGTAGTGTAAATTGGCTTCCCTTCTATGCTGCTGCTAGTATTAAATCAATATTGGCTTTTAATAGAGAGCAACTTTCATTTTAAAAGAGCTGTTATCCCATTTATTAAAATGACTCACAGTTGCCACAATACGATTATTTGCCCTCCATACGTGGGTCTGCTGAATTGAAAATATTCTGGCAGCGTCATTTTAAGTATGCAACACGTTCAGTTAGTTTTGTCCAGAGGTCGTTCGAAGTGACTGTTGTGCAGCTGGTCTGGGAATGCATTACCTGCTGGCTAATTTCTTGCCCAATCAGAAAAGTAAGTACATACAACCCTGCGCCAATGTAACTGCATTGTGATTTGCCCATTAAAATCACATGCTGTATGGAGCACATTGTATTCAGCTTTATGTTACTTTTATGTATATTAAAATGTATTCAAACTTTGATATGCAAATATTATACATCTTCACTTTCACCAGTGTTTGAGTATGCAAGTGCATTTTCGGGGGTGATTCACAATAATTTTTCATGATGCATGGTTTAAGATCCTCAGGGCGAATGTACAGTAGCAACACAATAAAATCAAATGTATATACACTGCTCAAAAAAATTTAAGGAACACCTTTTAATCAGAGTATAGCATCAAGTCTATTAAACTTCTGGGATATTGATCTGGTCAGTTAATTAGCGGAGGGGGTTGTTAATCAGTTTCAGCTGCTTTGGTGTTAATGAAATTATGAACAGGTGAACTAGAGCGGCAACAATTAGACGACCCCCAAAACAGGAATGGTTTAACAGGTGGAGGCCACTGGCATTTTTCCCTCCTCATCTTTTCTGACGGTTTTTTCACTAGTTTTGTATTTGGTGACGGTCAGTGCCACTACTGGTAGCATAAGTTGATACCTGGACCCTACAGAGGTTGCACAGGTAGTCCAACTCCTCCAGGATGGTGCATCAATACGTGCCATTACCAGAACGTTTTGCTGCCTGCAGCATTGTTCAGCATGATCGGTTTGGTGGTGGGTCAGTGATGGTCTGGGGAGGCATATCCATGGAGGAACGCATAGACCTCTACAGGCTAGACAATGGCACCTTGACCGCCATTAGGTATGAGGATGAAATACTTGAACCCATTGTCAGACCCTATGCTGGTGCAGTGACTCCTGGGTTCCTCCTGGTACGCGACAATGCCCGGCCTCATGTGGCAAGAGCATGTAGGCAGTTCCTGGAGGATGAAGGAATTGATACCATTAACAGCCCCCCACGCTCGCCTGACCTAAATCCAATAGAACACCTCTGGGACATTATGTTTTGTCCATCCGATGCCATCAGGTTGCACCTCAGACTGTCCAGAAGCTCAGTGATACCCTGGTCCAGATCTGAGAGGAGATCCCCCAGGACACCAT
>JAODJX010000002.1:3310180-3328644 GCA_026776945.1 Isichthys henryi
CCCACTTGTGAACCTTTAGAACCCCCCCCCCCCACACACACACACACACACACACACACACACACACACACACGCACACGCACACATATATATTGAGGGGGTTCTGTGGTGAGACCAATCATCCCGTCTACATCACTCACGTTACGGCACCGTAACAGGAGATTCATCCAAAAGAAGAATATGCTGTTGGTCCTGCAGGATATCAATTTTCAACCACACGTTAAAGTTGCATCGATCTTCCCAGTTTGTCACACATGGTCATTTCCCCGTGACAGAAAAGGGCGCGATGATGTCACACCCGCGGATTCTAGACATTAGAAAATGTGCGAGTCATCTACACATGCTGGCACACGGTTAACATAAAATGGTCTGTCTGACGGCCATTACGCTACTGCTTCAATAGCATGGCTTTTCTCAGTGATAGGCATCAGCACTTGAATCTCCACTTTTAAAATATTGTTCAAATAAAAATGTACAGCTTCACTATTGTCAACGTTTGATAACAGAAAATACCAAGACGTCTAAAAGCTAAAAGCTCAGCAATATTCAGAAGAAGAAAGTTATATCCATTCATTAAACTCTATTTCTGTCCTTTTATAAAGCCGCTAATTTGCTTTAGTCGGTTTGCATACTAACCTTAGCACATCAGATTTTAGCATAAATAGAGAGGGGTTTAAAGGGTTAAATGGCGACTCTAGGCAACACTAAACAACACATGCTGGAGCCGCTTATTCAAGTAATTGCAACAGCGCGCAGCGCCCGAACTTCCTCTTCGGAAATCTTACAGAGCTCGGCCTCCTGACTGATTTGTACCGTCACTTTCATTTTAAAGCCGGCAAAACAAGCTGTGACAGCGGTGGTGATCGTGATTATACGAAAGGGCATGGGACACGCCGAACGCACATTGCCGCTTAGTTATACTGACCGAAGCGGCAGAGCCTCGCTCGTTTCGAGAACAATCCTGCAGCAGTGTTCCGTTTAAAAACTGTGTAAATGGCACTACTTACGAATTTCTTTTTCACGTCGCCTTCCTCGATGTTTTTCTTAGACTTCTTCTCTTTGCCGCTTTTAGCCATAGGCGCAGAGGCTGAGTTCCCCGAGTCCATCTTCTGGAAGGTTACTTTAGCCAAAAACAAAGTCAAAACAAACTCTCCACTGATAAACTTGTCCAAAGAAGTCCGAGAAAAAACTTGAAAAAAGGTTTTTGTGCTAGGCAAACAACACAAAAACTGCTCCTCCGAGGCCTCGTCTGAGGCAATCGGTCAGAATAGGTCCCCCGTCTTCTCTACCCGGTCCGAAAAAGGGAGGGAAATTTAAAATGAGCCCCCCAAAAACTTACTTACGGTATCCGCTCCTTGCTTCTCAAACACGGCAAATATGTCCCAAGCGTCAAGCAACACCGCAGACTTCACCATTAAAGCACTGTCAGCGCCTGGTTAGTATCCACCCCACGAGTATGAACACTTATCGCTGTACCGTGACTCATTAAGCGGCTGTCCGAGTTACTGCCCACTAATACCCGGGTTAACGGGTTAGTTATTCTGTCCACGGCGTCCGTAACTCCTTCTTTTCGACTTTCATGACCATTGTCTCTTTAATTCGGCTCCCATAGTTGCGGCCGACCAGCTTTTTTACCCTGTTTACGGGTCTCGAAGGCAGCTTCCTGTCTTGGGCAGGTTAGTGCGGGGGGAGGGGCCGAGCGCGAGGGCTTCACCTGAAAGCAGGAAGCAGCGCGCGGAAGCCCCGCGCGTGAGTGAGTACTGCAGGGGCTGGGCAGATACTTTGGGGGGGGGGCAAGGACAAAGCAGGGACACCGGCCTCAGAGCAGGGGCAAAGCAGGTACACGCACAGAAGCGGCAAGGTCTGCAAGCTGTCTACCGGGCTACACAGGAAACGCAGTTTCGGTATAACTTTTCAAAACTATTGTTATGTACGAGTTATTGTGAAACTTTTTCAGCAACCTAGAAAATGGTCTTAGTTTGGAAAGCGATCATGTATGCATGCCTGTTGTGTCCAAGTGTGTTATGTGTCGTTTAGGCAGGATCCCCCGTCCTTCAGGTTTGCCGTTTCTTTCAGCTCTGCCTGTCAAGCGCAAGCTATTTTTTTTATCCGAAGTGTCAAAGCAAAATCCAACTAACTAATAGCTCCCCCCGGTGACTACTTTGAGGAAAAACTCGCCTGTCTATTGATCACTAAACGCGTGTACGTCTGCAGGATGGCATTTAATGTAATGGAATAGCAATCACATTCGTTTACTTAAATTATGCATCGAGATCTTTTCGTAAATTAATTATGATTAAAATGCATGCTGTAAGCACTACTATGAGCGACTTTGACTGTCAGAAGCGCTATGCAAATCTTATGCGACAAAAATTCACGTCAGTTGTCTTTACAGTTTACTGCACGGGTTCTCACTGGATCCTTGTATATAATTCAGGAGCTTCGTAAACTTGGATGGTGAAAAAAAATGCATTTTTATTTTCACTGATTTCTAACAAAAATGAAGCATTTCATACAATTGTGAATAGTAACTTGTTCTTTTTAGCATAAAACATCTCATTGGTGTAGCCAGTTTTTTTCTCTTTTTTTGATGGCCGTTTCCATTTTTTGCAGATGCTGTCAATACGGCCGGTGTCGGTCCGCGGACGAGATTTGAAAACACCCGCGTTACATCATTTGTCATACTTTTGATGTTTTCTATAAGGCATTCCTGACTTGTAACTAACCATATTCTTTTTACTGCATTACTACGATTTAGTAGCCTATTATCACCATTTTTGACACCACTCAATGCTGTTCCCTTTGATAGCTCCGAATGCTTTCTTTACATTATGTAGAAAATTCTATAGGTTTTCCTTGTTCCCATATCGCAAAATTTCAGCAGTCACTGTATTGTCGGATGCCCAGCTCCCTTTTAATTTCAATTATAGCTGCTCCCTAATATGGATGTAAGCACACTGTCCTCAAGAGCCATGGGCCAAGAGTCATGAGAAGTGTGTGTTTTTGGGACTGGTCTGAAAGTTAATTTGCAGAATTGGCCTGCTTCTCTATCAATGCTTTTCTACAGCAATTGGCCAAACCACACCAATAACAGCTTGGCCTTAAATAATAAAATTTCAGGTTTTATTGTCCTGCAGGTTGAGACATTCCCTGCAGTGCAGGAAGATCCAGCTGAAGCAGAACCTCTTCTCTTCTAAACGTTAGTCATCGGGTCATACTCACCAATGAAAAGAATTGGTTAAATGTTTAAAAAAAAAAGATTATGACTTTTAGGGAAAAGAAGAAAAAAAGGTGTGTTCTGTAAAGGCCGACTAACGAAGAAGCCAATCATCAGCATGCTCTGAACCTGAAGGTCTCTTTGAATATTGGTCGATGGCAATCCCTTGCTCTGTGATAGCAGAGATCAGATAGGGCATCACTCACCATTTTAAGTAGTTAAATGAATTCGTCATGCTTGTAAAATGTAGTGTAATTATAGTGTCAGGCTGGGCATGATTTTGTTTCAGATCCATCAACGTGGCCTTATCGTTTTTGCATCCAGAGAATGGTAATACATCGCATAAAGTAGACGTGTTAGTCGTGCTTTTTAAAAACCAAGCAGGAAAACCTACCAGTTTTTATCCTGCGCAGCTACCAATTTAAACGTTATGTTTCGTTTACCATCTTAAGTAAAGTGTTTTGAGATGATGTTTTTCTGTGTTGTAACACTTAGTCTAAACAATTCGGTAGTTCCTTGTCCTTTTTAGCATGTGTTACATGTGATTGGGATGCACTGAGAACTGGACGTCACAGAGTGCTCTCATTTGAACTCTCAACTGGCACCTCCCCCAAGGACTCGACACCTTGCAGAACTATTGTCCAGCTCTGATATTAATAATAATGATCCTCTTATTGATCACATCCAAAGGTAGAAATCAAAGCACATTATATGCACCCAGAATTCATTCATGCTACATGTTAAATATTTTATTAACATATGAAGTGTAAGTATTAACAACACATTCCACAACCCTGACCATGTTAAGCAGCTAGAAGTTGGATGGGTTAACAATTCAACTATAGAGCTCTTGGGTAATTGCTGGAACCAGGAATTTCACTGCTTTGTCTTTTGCTAACTGTTTTATGGTAATATTGTATTTCTGCCAATGTTGTATCCTAATGCCATTAATTAGGCCTTCGTATAGTTCTTTGTCCCTGACATACATATTACTGAGTAATGTTATTATTACATAGTAATAAAAAAAGGCCTACAAACTGATGAGCAATAGTCAGTAAAATTAGTAAACTAAAATTCCATGATAGAACAATGACACAATAACATTCAACCAGTGTTTTTTCAGCATGCAGTCCGGCGCCATATAGAAAATAAAATACATTCCACAGATAGGGAGAGTCCACAGGCCGTTCGTCAGAGGCCAAAGTTCAGGTCACTTATAAGAGCTCCGTGCCTCCCTTAGCGATCTGTCGTAGGGCATCGACGCGAAGAACGAACCCCTCAACTGGCAGTTTATATAAAACACAATTAACAGTACCAGCAAAAACAGAAGCAGGAAAATGACTACGTAGGTGGGTAAATCCGGTTTACTCAGCTCCCCTTCACGCAGTTCTCTGCCAGTGGGCTTCAGCAGCGCCGCAACGCTCACGGGTCCATGCGAGATATTTAGGGGCGGCGCGTTGGTCTGGACCGTCAGATCAAAGCCCGTAGAGGCAGTGGAGTTCAGCAATATTTGCCTCAACATTTCCTTCCTCGATTTGGGTCAATGATCAACTGAAACAAAAGCAATCATTTGAGCATTTTATATAAACGTAGATAAATAACCAAGTATGAGAATTACTTGTCATGATATACATTTTTAAGCAGCAAATATGGTTCATATAACGCATAATTAAAACAAATATATGAATAAAATATAAACAATTTTATGAGCTTTCATAGTGCCACGTCAGATTATATGATATCGTTACTCACTTCAGGAACGTTGCTCAAAGCTCAGGTGAGGTTGAGAAGGTGGACAACAGCGTCTGCATTCCTTAACCGCCCCAAACAAGCACGCCATCCAGTAAGGAAACGTCCATTGCAAACGAGGCTTGTAGTTGGTTATTTTCCAAAAAATTAGGATTTTTCACACCGAGCAAAATGTAGTCCCTTGAACGTGACGTGCTACTACTTCAGATTTCCATCGGCAACTTGATTTTAAAATGATGTCCTCGCAATGAAATCCATGTATATTATCGATGGATTTATTGTCTCTGCGACTAAAAGTCAACATTAAAGTTACAAACGTCTACGGAAATAATTCACTTTAAAAGCACTGAGCATCATTTTGTCATTTACTTTTTTATAAAACGTTAACGGTGCTCTAAAATAATGCATTCCTCAGCGTCGTCCTTCTTGTATTGTTCTAGAATTATAATACACATGGTGAAAATACTGTCGTTCGCAACGCCGATTGTGTTTCTTTTAAAGTACTTCCATACGTTGCAGTACGTCCTCAGTTGAAATCTGGTGGGAGGCTGCTTTGCAACAATTGGAAGTCCTTCATTTAGAAAGAAGCAAAAAAAAAACCCCAGACGAAGGACACTAACGTGAATGCCGGTTTCGACTCCTCCTCGTCTTAATGTATTTTTTATCAACAGCCGATATGGCTTAGAACTAAACGCTTCATAGTGTCCGGAGAAATCAGTAGAGCGCAGCCGCTGAAGAGAATCCATACGTCTAAAGCCCCGGGTTGTCGTTCACCAAAAAAAAAAAAAAATCATAATTCTGTAAAGGTACCGATGACAAACACAAAATCGGTTTCGGCGCTCCGAGACAGACGAAAGAGGACGCGTGAAAAACGGCGATGCCTTTTCTAAACGGCCTGTCTTATTGCAAACAAAGTGACTGAAACAATTTCAGGTTAGTGCAGAATGCCATGGAGCGCGAGAGGGTTGGGAGAATTAAAAGAGGTGGACCTGTGGCCCTCGATTAAAGGGGCAGCTGTCTGACTGCCCCAGTCGGCGAAAACCGTTCCAGTTTTCATTAAATTTAAGCAAATGTAGCGCCCCTCATAAACTTCCCACCCCTACATTTAAACTTAACTTCTAGGTTTAAAAACCTGTGCAGGTATAATCAGATATGAGTGATACGAAACAATACCAAATTTAGCTCTACGCATTACACACTTGAAAAATTAACAGTATGTTTATGTAGGCATGGCCCTACAGAGAAACACAATACTGAAAAACAATGGTGCGGAAACCAATGAGAAAAAAAACATTTTAAAAATTAAAAATAAGAATAAAGACTAATATATATATATTCCAATTATCATTTTTTTCAATATGTACTGTGCATACTTTTAACAAGTCAGAATTTTGATTTTACAGTAGAAAACCATGAAATGATAAGACACCATGAATATTTCAGAAGTGAAACATTTCCTTTATGTACTTTTTCACATTCACCCAACAATAACTGTCCTATACATTTCTCTGAGATATGATATTTGGAATGATATGACTGCAGAATTGACTATAGAATTGACTAAAATACTTGGACTAGCTCTGTGCAATCTTGTAATCATACTCTAAAGCCATTTTACTATCTAGATAAATAGCATCACGCTGCGTACTTTGGCACCAGTGGGTGATCTTTTTATTGAAATGTTCCATGTACTGTATTTAAAATATGACAGTTATCTTCAAAGGGGAATTAGGGACCTCTGTGTATCTGCCAAAGCTTAAAGTCAGTTGATTAGATCAGAAGCACACAGCTCTTACTTTTCACTGCTTTTTAAAATCTGGATTTATTTTTGTCAGAATTTCTTTCTCTCCAAAATGAGCCATCAGGCAGTAGTGCTTTGAGACCTATTCCCAGAGGTGCCAAAACTTTTCCCTGTAGTTTAATTCCCCATAAAGCGTCCGCAGTAAAATGGTAAATATATGAAAATCATATTTGTGTGAGGCATTTCTGACACCTGAACATACTTGTGACAATTCGTAAACAATCAGTGTGAGAGCTGCTTGCAAACTGGCACCAAATCCTCCTGTCACAGCAGAACATAAAAGGTCCCCCTGGCCGGATTTCCATGGATCCAAAACATATCTGGGTAATTGGGTGGGAAAGGCGATTAGAGAAGCTTCTTTACAACGCCTCCATGTGCGGCCCCCTCTCCATAAGACCGACCCAGTTTCCACTGCATATCTGCCTGAGGAATGCAGGTAGTACAGTGCTTAGAACGACATCTATATCCTGAAGGTTTCCTGCTTAATTCTAGCCATTCTGTTTTACTAGGGAAAATGTCATCGACCTGGACTGACTCAGCTAAATATCCAGCTGGAAGCTGTCAGGTGCTTCGTATAAAAGGTTCAGAACAGGAAACTGCATCCTAAAAATTCCACTAATTTCTCTGGTCCTGGTTAATTGGGGCTGACTGTACATTTTCAGAGACCCTAGGCAAAGCTTTACTTGGGAGCCCCCCCAACCAGGAAAACTGATGTTCATTTCTCTTCTTCTGCAAGGCAGCTGATTCAGGGGCACGAGGTAACTGCTTACTCTTCCTCCATACTAGGGCTGGCCCTGTGGTTGACACTACATGGATAGTGAAGGTAGTCCCATTGTTATTGCCTGTCTTTGATTATTCTGTCTTGACCTGTCTTATCCAGTGGCAGGGAATTAGTGTCTAGCACTATGATAAGGGTTGGTCCTGCACCCCTGTCACTGTCATGGACATGACAGGAGAAAAGCTTTCGTATTTCAGCTCCAGCTTAGGAAAAGGGAATCCAGGAGATGGATCTGCTATGAATTGGATGTCTCAGGGTTTCCACGCAATTAGTACTCCCCTTGTGGGACAGGTAGTGTGCCACAGTGCAGGAGAGGCATAGAGTGGCAGATACACTGGGATTCCCCCTGGTGGTTGTGATAGGTTCCATCCTCCAGCGTCCTGTTATTAATGTAAAGGCACATCTACAAATGGAGTCCTTAACCTACCCCAATAGCCTGTTCCCTATTTTAATTGCCTGACTGGCTAGGCATCGGCCAACCCTTCTGCCCTACATGGGTTCACAGTGTGCAGATTGCACACTTACAAGCTTCAATAATCCTCACTAACAGCTTTTTGCCCTTGGAAATACAATATTATCATATCATATCAACGCTGAGCATGGGCCTATTTTCATCATAACAGAAAAATTAATAATGAAACCAACAGGAAGGTCTATTTACTTGCTGTCTGAGTCATTGAGTTGATGTGTGTCATACACCTACATAAATGGCACCTTCTAGTGCCAGTAAAATGAGAAGTCAGGGATTGTGGCCAATTCGCTGAGGTGCAGGCAGCCTGGGGACGCATGGGCGATAGCTGGAGCAGCCTCTCAATTCAGCATACAAATGAAATGCCACGCCAGAAACGTCAATGCATTCCCTGTCATGCGTTCATACTTCTGCATTGTTAAACGGCCTTTCATCAGGTGTCTTACATGGTGCGCTGCTCACATTAATTGAAAGAGGAACAGATTTAACAGCAATTAAGCATCAACAGAAGAGCTTTTCTGTCTGGAGAAAACCCAGTTAAGAAATTCTGCACAAATGTTTTGGAAAACACTATATATTCATACATATATTTCTTCTTTCTTGTGACTTTTAACAGCAACATATCTTGAAGTTAAATAAGAACAGCATTGCTTCATGTTCAAAATATAATTTTAGTCATAATTACCTTTTTGTGCCTTGAGTCTAGTCTACTTTTTTTGCACATGTCAGTGTTATATTTCTATGGAGCCACAAAGACAAATGCAAGATAACTGCGGACAATGTTCTGCCTTCGTTTGCAATACTTTGATGAATTGCTTGCTTTTCATTTTTAGTCACATCAGCAACGTGAGACGAACAAGAGAAACAGGAGTAGCAAATATAATCTGTACAGGCAGTCAAAAGTATGATTCATGTATCTTGAAGATTCCACCTATGACGCCTTTTCAGAAACAGGAGCTGACCAGACAGAAGTGGTGGGTAAAAGCTATGACAATGCCGGTGGGCACTGGCTCCTACTCCACCTCAGCATCCTTGTGGAGCGTTTGCTCTTTCCCAGACAGGTAATCTCTCCTAGGCTGAAAGATACAGCGGCGACGAAATAATAGTCATGAATTGACAAAGTTGCTGGGATAGTGTTAATCTCCCCAGGGTCAAAATACATCCATTTGCCATCTCCAAAAATCTAGCAGGTAACCATGGTAGCTCCAGGGATTTTTAAGATGTTTTGTCTGGCTCCAGTGTGCTGGTTGGTCAGTCTGGGTTGGGCCTTGAATATTAGGCCTTTTTACAACTGGGAACTGTTGATGAACGATAATGATACCAATCAAACCGCAGAATATGACTAGCTGATGGATCGACCCACCTCCAAAATCACCTTACCACTTATCACTCTTTGTAGGGTTTTACTTCTATTACATTTAGAATCTGAATCTTAAAGGCTTTTATTATTTTTGATTTGTTTATGTTTATTGGCTCTGTGACAAATACAGATCTCCCACAATATACCTTAAAATAATACTGAGAGCTTCCAGTTACTAAGTTTAACAATGCGAGGAATTACTCAGACAGGTTCAAACAGGGTTTGAAATACTGCAGAAGAACTATTTGCATGACCGCCATAGGATTTGATTAAATATGAAAAGACAAGCTGTGAATCTCTACACCTTTTGCTGGGTTATTAGAATGGTAGGTACAGCTGGAAATTTTGTGCACTGGGAAAAAGGTGCAGGAGCAGTTATATATGAAAAAATAAATAACATGAGGATATTTTTTGAGAATATTTTATTTTGAGGGAGCACAATCCTTATGTTGTGGGAATGGCATCACCTGATCAGGTTATCATTATCAAGAGATGACAAAATGGTCTGTCAAGATAAGGAAATTGTTTCCCTGATCTGTTAAAGTGGCATCTCTAGATTTCAAAACTTCCTCTAAAAATGATTTAAGATGTTCCTCAAGACATCACGTCATCTTGGCGAAATAAGCGGTCCATTTCACTTTATTTCTGGTTCTCCACAAGACTGTTCTAAAAGCACTTTTTCTTGATCCTTGATCTCTCCTCTGAAACATTACCTGTAGTCAGGGGTGTAGCTGGAAATCCTGGAATCCCTGACAAAATGTCACATTTGTCCTTGCCGGTACATTTTGGCAGACAGGGGTCCCCAGTAGATTTTTAGCTATAAAGTGCTGGGTCTACTGAATCTACCAGCATCTCCCCAGACCTGCCTGTAGTCACTGTGTCATACTCAGAATAGCTTGTGCAGGCAGCCCATATGCAGCTGAATACAGCACAAGCAGCTGCACTGTGTTGAATTTAGATGGATGGATGGATGGATGGATGCCCCTGGGGCAAATGGTGCAGGAGAAGGTCAAGTGTTATCGATCCACATAGGTGGGTGGAATGAGACCCATCAGCCTACAAAGGTACCATCAATTGCTCCTGTTCGTGAATATTTGTAATTATCTTTACTATAGTGGAAATGTTTATATAACGATAGCAGACACTTTAGAAAGGAACATTTCATGGTGTCCTTATTTTGACAGCTTCGCCGTGCTGCAGTGATCATTTCTTGCAGCGTTTGTGTTTTCTGTTGCTGCCCACTGTCTGTCAGTCGTCGGCAACTGGGCTGTAGTCTTCTGCTGACCTCATTCGCCACACACTGTTCCCTGTCCTGCTGGTCACCTGGCCGCCACGCATCCATCTGGGTGTGAGAGTGCTTCTCCTTCGGGTCCACGCTGAATCACATCTCCTCTCCCCCTTCATGGTTTTTGACCACCCAGCCTTGAAGGCACTGAGTCCCCTTTGTCTTAAAAGTGTCCAATGATTGCTACACTCTTATCTCTCTTTTTGTGTTAGAAACATGGAAATTTTCTGTTCATACGAAGTCTTTGAAATGTGCTTTACCATTTTCTGCATAAGTAGAAAAAAACAAGAAACTGATTCAAAGTTTTAATGTATGAAAAAAGCTTAATTAATAATTTAAATGAAGCACTCTATTGTATTAGTGTCCAGCTGTGTCCAGATATCAATAAAAGCTGTAAAGGTGCAGCTACTCAAT
The DNA here is from genome assembly GCA_026776945.1 of Isichthys henryi. Lineage (NCBI taxonomy): Eukaryota > Metazoa > Chordata > Actinopteri > Osteoglossiformes > Mormyridae > Isichthys > Isichthys henryi. The sequence continues at coordinate 3,321,254 of JAODJX010000002.1, forward strand.
GCGTCCTCACAGCCGCAGTTAATTTTGAGATACTTTTGAAGCCAGAGAACAGCAGCAGAGAGGCACACAAAACGTAACTGATAAACTGTTTGTGTCAGTTCTGTAAACCACAAGAAATAGACATCAGTAAGACCAAGGCCTTTAATCAAAGACAATAAGATTTGACAGACATAATATTTTGAAATCGCACTATGGCTCAGTTTTATATTGATTAATTTAATGCTGAAAATACAATATACAAGTTTTTAAAATATTTTCCCCTATTGAAAAATACAGTAGTGTATTTATAATGTCTATCTACTTTGCTATGAGATTAGGCAGTTCTATTTCATTCTTTTAATTTACAAACAGCATTTTTTTTTTTACAAAGATTTGCTATTTGTAAAGATGTCACCCACAGATTTTTTCTTTTTTAACGCAAGAAAGAGAAATTGTCAAAGGCATTGTGAAACAGTGTTTGGAGTCAGTAACTAAGTATTACCTGAATGCAAAAAACTTGTTTCATTGAGGGCAGACTGAAATGCATGTATCTTCATACATCAATCATGCCTGCAGTTAAGGGCAGTCTGTCCCTTTCTCGGTGATTCCGTGAAAAGCCCATTGGCCAGGTAGTCAGTGTAAGACCTCACCTGCATTTGCTCTTGCAAAGTGCTGACTGACAAAGGATCGACCTGTGAAGATAGTCTTGCATGTCAGAAAGGCTCAATTAATTAGACAGCCTTTGCAGAGAGATGCTTCCGAAGATATAGGCAGAGGCTTATAGGTCCTGAACACCAAACTGGTTGTCTAAGGGGTGTATTGACCGAGCCGAGCTGTCACAGTGGTTCTCCTTCTGTTGTGCTGGTGATGCGGTCTCCACCTTTTCTCTCCCTCTAGAGGTTTAATTAGGCCAGACAGAAAGCAATAGTGAAATAGTGCATGGTGTTAGAGCTGTGCACAAAAAAATAACCTTGTACAGTTACATACGTGTGCTGCACAAAAAGTCTGCATGGTAACGTGTTGAGCTCTAAGAGCTGCGAGATGTTTGTGACAGATGGAGCCCCTGAACGCTATTTAAACCCTCACACACACAAACACTCCTGCTGCTACACTGCTTCCTCTCAACAGCAGAGGTGCTGAACAATTTGTCCTTATAGCAACCTTGGTGCTTCTCTCTGCCAGTCCGATCCAGTCCAGTAACCATCTCTGTTCGCCGTTAATCAGAACAGATGTGAGGCTATTCCTTCTTTTACCTTTGTTCTCCAAGTCATTACATCCTTTAACTTTTGCCTTCTTCTCCACGTGCTACACTTGTATCTTGCAGAATATAATAATCCAGGTGATCATTAGGACCTTTGATTTCTTCTTCACGGATCCACCAGTGTGGTTTAAAGGTTCCCACAGAGGTACTAAAATGACAGACGTGGGTTTTTTTGGTGCAGTGGACCACATAGTTAATTCTAAGATGTAAAAAGAAACCTGTGGCTTCTAACAGGGTTTTGTGCCACTTTATTGCCTGCTTCAGTGCATCCTTAACAGGAAACTCCTGGCCGGGCGTTTCTGCCTCAGGGCAGCTCGGGATCCTTCCCAAACTTGTCGCTAAGCTGCTGAATGAGGCTGGCCAGTTCCCCTGTGGCCTGAGACTTCTCCTCCAGGAGCTCATAGCGGAGGCTGGAGATGTCTTGTTTGATCTCCTTCAGCTCACCTGAAGAACACACAAGTTGCAGTGATATGCTCAAAAAAGCCAGATATGGGCTTATCTGACAGTCAAGAGGGCTGGTTTGGAGCCAGATGGCAACCAACAAAGAGCAGTTTCAGGGATACAGAGACCGAAGGTTTACTCTGGTAACAGAAATATTAATCATAAGAACAAGAGGCATCACTGAGAGAGAAAAGCAAACTGCAAACAAAATGGTGGTCTTCCTACACATCCTGAGCTGGTAAATAAACCCGTCTAGGACATCATTTTTATTACTAAACCAGAATGTTCCCTCACATTAGTGTATAATACTTAGACAAAAACAAACAATGTATTTGGAGAACATATTTCTCAAAGCATGTTTTAAAAACATGTACTTTCACACGTTATCCAGATTTACTCAGACTTCTTTCAGATATACATTTTTTTGGTGACTGAAGTTGCCGTATTTGTAGTTAATGGACGGCTGACGTAATTGCACGTCCATAACAAAAGAAGGCAAAGTAATGAAACATTCATCTACACATGCAAATTCAGGTCAGTTGAGGAACAATGATGTTCCTTATTTTTTAGTAGATAAGTGCTGTTTTCTCTATGTTATTTATAATATCGAACTGTATATTGAGACAATTTTTTGATTGCACAATGGGCTTTGCAGATTTTGTGATGTTGATCAAAGAAATAACTTCATAATTTTCATATAACATAAGGTGTTTGAGAAACAGCCAATTTTGATATAATTATTGTAAAATGTTTAAAACTTGGTTATTTCACATAACACTGGTCAACAAAGAATTTTTCACGAAAGGGATAAAGTCTGTCTTCTATGATTATCTGATTTAAGAAATACGCTCAGAATTTTTCTTTCACCCATAATTTTCTGTGATTTTTAGGCCATAAGAATGCAGAGCCTTTGCAGAGAGAATGTACTAAGAATGTATTGGCATATTTAAGAGTAATTTAGTAAAAAAGATTCGATTTCTATATCTGACCATTTTTAGGACTTTACAAAATTACACAGTACTGTAATTCTGTTTTGCCAGAGTTTACAGACTGTAACATGTCTGGATGTGTTGAGTCACGGTTTTGCTCTCTCTCTGATATGGAAGGCAAGTGGAGTCCCAGGATGCTGGCTGACCTTTGCTGTACCCCTTAGAGGGATGTTCCTGAGGTCAGCAGGAAATCATACACTTCTGCATTTAAGATGAGTCACTTCCACCATGCATATATACTGCATATGTACGTATAGTGCAAGGTTTAATTGTATGTCACTCACAATCCTTGCTGTAAATTCAGATTAGATATTTCAATCAATCACGAACAGTAATGCAAGACTCATCTATTTTGATTTATGAAACAAAAAGTAAAGATTTGTAGACCAGTGTAATTAAACAACATTGTTTAAATGTATTGTCTGATGACTTAAAGTAAATTTGTTGACAAGTATACGCTTTCTCTGTCTGTCCACTGTTCTTATGCTGGATGCTGAAGAAAATGCGATTTAATTTCTGCAAAGAGCTTGATGTGTCAGGAATTCAATTTTTGACTAATGGCTGGCTGAAATAAAATGATCCAACGCAAGAGCAAATGCAAGAAAGATGGACAGTAATTAGTTGCTTGCCGGGTACCTGGAAAATGTTGCCATAACTCAAACAGTGTTTAATGGAGAGGACTGACACACAAGCCTCCCCAGAAGACAATGACATCTGTCTTATGCCAAGATGGTTAGATATAAAACTTAGAAAGATACAGCTTCAGGGTATTAGCAGTGTGACCATGCCAAACCTCTGACAAGTATGGAGATGGCCAACATGTAGATGGAACATAAAAGTTAGAGGTTTTTACCTTCGTTGACTTCGTCATTCTCTCTGTCCACCTGGGCCCTCAGCACGTAACGCTTAATGAGCCGCTTCATGATTTTCTCGTGTGCAGAAGCGAAGGAAGGAGAAGTGGAGGAAAACAAAAGAGAGAGAGGAAACGAAAAGGGGTAGAGAGTTTGACATGTAGAGTTTCACACTCCCACACAGCAGCACACACACACACAGACACACTCATGGCACACACAGAGAATTTGTTGAAACTCTGAAATTTACTCTGCCAATTTACTGTCCCTGATGGCCTCTCCCACCAAGTTGTGAAGTGCTTACTAAGGAAACCTGGGCTACAAGCAGCTGGACACGCACAGTATATTTTTACCTGTACTCGGCATCATGGGATATTGGAGGACTCCTAATAAGACACTGCCAAAGCCCACCTACGTTGCCAACCAATCAAAAAATACTTGCTACATACATAAGATTTTAAACTGAGAGTTCTATCAATTAACTGTGTATAGTATCTCTGATCATTCAGCTAATGGATCTGACTTGGGCTCTGGAAATGTCAAACCTCATTCATTCATTGACACCTACAGCCCCATCTTCCGTAACAAGTCCCACAGCTCACACCTTATTAACATCCCCTCAATCTTTCAGTGTCAGTCTATATGACAGGCTGAATGTGCAATATCAACAAACAGCTCTTCTTCCAGACAACAGTCTCCAACAAAATTACTTAACTAATGAATATCTGTCTTGCCTAAATACTGCACTGCAATAATGAGGATGCCCAGCTCGACCTCAGTAATACATGTAAGACTTGGGCCACAGTAATTAATGTGACCACTCACATTACTCATTAATAATCATGTGTATAGTTACTGTGGCCAGATCTGGGTTCCAAGAGTGTCTCTGCCCACGGACTTCATCTATATAGCTGCTTACTGGCTAAAAAAAAGCTCTTTGCAATAATTACAATACATTCATGTGCTTCAAGAGAGGGTCCTAATGATCCAGCATGTGTGTGTGTATGAAATGACCAGAAATCTTTGAGGATCCTAATCACCCTCAATGTTAAGAATCAGTAGCTTGTGGTAGGACACGCTCACCAATTCTGCTGCAATTTAAGAAACACCTGAAGTCTGAGTATTGTACTTTTTGCGAATACTTACCTGGTATCGAGTTGGGTGTGCAATTGGCTTTTTCAGCGTTAATTCATCCCGGCCTCTGGGGTACATTCGGAATCGACCCTACAGAGATATTTTAGGATAAAAGCATTATGAATTGCAGATCTGTGTGGATTTAAATAAAGTAAATTCCTCTGGAGGGTGGGCGAGTGGAGGGGGTGGTGAGCGTGCACTCTGCACCACGCTAGGCCTGGCGGTAAACTGTGAAGCCTCCTAAGCCCAAGCCGCTCAAACCGACACCCACAAGAAGCCCTGCCTACAGCCTGCTGCTTTTAGCTCACCCTCTCACCCTGGTGCTTCAGTAAAGCCTGCTCTCCTGAAGCCCTCTGTCTTGACCTTTGTCTGCTGAGTCCTAGTCATGACCTTTGACTTCTCACTTTGAAGTATGAAGAAAGTGTGCCCTGTTCAATGTGAAATCCTTAGTGAAAGCCCTCCCAAATGTCACCCTAATGCATTGCTCTTCAAACCATGGTTCTCAAGGTCCAACCCCTGCTGATTTTATTGCCTTCCTTTAGCTGTGAGCCAAGTATGAAGCCTCTAGCCAATTAGAATCAGTAATTGTTAAACTATTTACCTGGGAGAACTGAAAAAAAGGCCTGGATTTGTAATCGAGGTTGAATGTCTCATAATTTTATGATCTCCACCTTGCTGTCATGATATGTTTGCTCAAGCTTCTCACCTTGGCGCGTGAGTTAAGCATGCCCATCTCCACTTCGCTATCATGGCTCCTGGCTTTGGTCTTACACAGGTGCACCACACACTGCTTACACCGCAGCACCAGATAGTAAAAGGACTTGGGACTGGGAACCAGGTTGAAAGGGGGTGGGAGGGTGCGACCCTCGTCAAAGTAGGACAGCCACAGCTTAGAGCGGGCAAACTTCCACTCCACGTCAGCATCCTCCTGTACAGAGAAACACACAGCGGCAACCGTTCATCCACAGCAGAGGTATTCAAACTGTGGGGCGCGACCCCCTGGTGGGGTGGTCAGGAATTGCAAGGGGGTGCAGTCGAGGGAAAAAGATAAACAGAGAACTGTCTGGGGGGCTTGGGGTGGGGGCAGACCTATTTCGAAAATTGCCACCTTCAAAAATATTAAAAATAGGGAGACTTGCAGTGTCTAAAATTTCCTCGGACTTTGATAAGCTGTGTGCAACAACAAAAAGGGAAAATAGTTTCATCGTTTCCATTGACCTGCAAGGTAAAGTTTATTTGTGGTCTTTGTATGTGTGTGTGTGTGTCTGTGTGTGTGCGTGCGTGCGTGTGTGTGTGTGTGTGTAGGGGAATAAGGACAAATATATCAACACTAGGGAAGACCTGTAAAAAAAAAAAAAGTTTCAATACTACTGATTTACAGTCTTCTAACGTCACTGGAGATGCATTACAGTCATTTATCATTTATCAAGGTGTATACATTATTTGTCCAAGTAAAAACAGTGAAAACAAGAACAATAATAATAACAACAACCACCATCATTATCATCCGAGAGCTATTCTCACCTCAATCTCCTGGTAGGAGTTATTGATCATAGCTATCAACATGTTGAGGAGGACAACCACCATGGTCACGTTGTAGACTCCGTAGAGCACATAGCCAATGTTCTCAATAAACTTGTGGTCATACTTCAGGACCACCGAGATCACTTCAGACAGGCCGAAGATGGACCAGAACAAGGTCTTAAAGCTCTCCTCCACTCTGTTGGGTCGGAAACAGACCACACATCTGATCAAAAAGAGCTCAAAACTGCCATTATAAACTACGGTGACATCAGATATTACTGAAAATGCAAACACTGGTAAAAAAAAACTCAAATTTAATCAAGGTTATAGACTCACTGTTCCGCAGTAATCTATAGTCCTACTGAACTCAGAAGCAGTGAATTAAATAGGGATAAACAAAAGCAGGTTTATTTTATTGATTAGTACTCTGTTGTTTAATTGTTTAAGAATATAATTAAGTAACAAGCTGGAGCCTTTCACTGGTCTCTTAGGCACAGAGTATGATGACGAGAGCAATAAGGATTTCGATTCACTGTGGTTTGCACAGCCATACAATGACATTTAATGGGAAGGGGGTTAACCAAGGTAACGACTGACACCTCATTACAGAAACATGGGCATTTCCTCATCGCTGACAGAGTGATGCAATCACACACACAGGTTTGTAATTATATCTTTGTGAGGACTCTCCATTTATTTCTATAGGGAAAACTCAACCCAACATGACGACCCAACTCTAACCTTAACCATAAGTAACCAAACAAAATGTGAGACTTTTGGCATTTTTGCTTTTTTTCATTCACAGATCTTTGTGGGGGCCTGAAAACTGGTCCCCACAATGTCAAAATAATGGGTTTTTTTTCTTTGTGGGGAATATTTGGTCCCCCCACAATGTAATATAATCCACATACACACACAGAAACTCTTTCTTGGTTATTCTTTTGAATCACACATTTTCTCATCTAGTTCTTAAATTAATGTCATATTGGAACTTTCACTTCTTAATGAACCATTTGTAGGCTTCAGGTGGGGAAATAGCAGCAGGGCATTTCTGAGACGTATGGGGGCTAAAATAGAAGGATTTTGAAGGACAGATTCCAAATTATCAGCATTATGTAGAGAGAGGTCTAGAAATATCCATCCATCCATCCATTTTCCAAACCGCTTATCCTTAATGGGTCGCGGGGGGTCCGGAGCCTATCCCGGAAGCAA
>JAODJX010000002.1:3356036-3367038 GCA_026776945.1 Isichthys henryi
TACAGTGTCACTCATTGCACTACTGTCACTCTGCTGCAGCTTCAGTACAGTGTCACTCATTGCACTACTGTCACTCTGCTGCAGCTTCAATAAACACAGAGTTGCACACTGCACTACTGATTTCTCTACTCATTTCACTCTGGTTTCCTAATTTTCCTTTCTCTTTATAAACTTCAATCATATAATCAGCAAAATCTTAAAAACAGATGCCAAAAAATAGAATTTTGCTCCCTTTAGCAAAAAATTACATCTGACCCAACAGCAAACCATTCAGAAGCATCTAAATTATCCCTCTCTTTCTGAACCCCATGTCAAATAAAACAGCAGTAGCTTTCAAAATATGTTTTCAAAATTTTCACAAAGGCATAGATGGAGTAAAAGTACATCTTATTTATGGGTATGTACCAGTGTTATTTTCAACCCATTATTTACAAGTGTGAAAAATGTATCAAATGGAAAACTTGGGAGGGCGTGGATGTTTTGGAAAGAGGAAGTAAGGGGAACTAACTAACTAACCAAAGGACCAGTCACTTTACCTACTTTACTTACCTACCTAATTGCCTGCCTACCTACCTACCTGTCTGTCGAAAGAAACTATTTTTGTGTGTCGGAGAGACGTTCTGCACTCAAGGGTTCACATGTTGCCAATTTACATTTCTTCACGTTTTTGTTCATTTACAGTACACAGTTTACTTCTGTGTTGTTCAGTTGTTCTCCCAATTCCAGCCATGAGGATGCAAAATTCATGTTCCCCTTCCATCTTCCAGAGCTGCAGTGTCCCATGGATCTCTATGCCAGAGATCATAGGTTCTTCACAAATCAATGTGACAGTCTGCTTATTCATCTTCTGTAAGTCATACGACTTTTGGCTTTGGTTTCAGTCTCCAGCTCTGTGTGTCTTGAGATCTCCCCATGTTTGTGTGGGTTTCCTCTAGTTTTTTAATAGTTCGACAAATAAACAAAATCTGTATTATTCCATGCTACAATACAAATCACGCACAACTTCAAGTAGCAATCTTGGCATCCTAGAGACCCCTGCGGTGTACGGATGAAAGAATCGATTCCCTCAATGGCATGTCACAGAGGTTACCCAGAACCTCGGCAATTACCCTGGATCCCATCAAACCCGTGGCTTTGTGAACTGTCGCCTGGGCACAATTCTGTTCAACTTAACAAAAAGACCCAGACCGACTTTCAAAAGTTGGACCGAGCATTTTTACTTCATTAAACAAGAAACTGCCATGTTCAGTCTTCACTGAATGTCATTACAGAGCCAGAATTTATGGCCTGGGCAGCACTGGTCTTTACTGAATCATTTGATGGACAGAATTATAATTTCATTAAGTAAATATCATATTATGAAGTTCCATGCCGGTGTGTGCATGCGTTTCGGTGTTTGTGCGTGTCTGTGAGTGTGTGTCCCATACTACTGGAGAGGCAGTGCTGTATGGTCTCACAGGGGAAAGCTCACAGGTGGCTTAATCACCGAAGCAGAACTGCAGCTGGAATTACTTCTCACAGGTTATTTGGATTTCCTCTCCATACCAGCAGCGGTGCATTCAGGAAGAAAATCACTCTCCACAACCTGCACTCCCTGCCTAAGGTTAGATAAGATATTTTTTTTCAGCTGACAGTGGCAATTACATATTGGTATGGTAACATGGGAGGCTGTCTAGGGAAAGCATAAAAAATCTTCCAATTGCATCTAACTAAATTGATGATATGGGTTTAAGCTGCACAGTCAAAACAATTTGGACTCCACTGAAGTATCAACAAATGCAGTGAAAGCTAGAGGACAAAGCCAGTGAACCTAGACAAACCTTTCCAGATGTGCCTTTAGATTGCACCAGTGTTTCCTAATGCGGTCCATGGGGACCCAGTTAGTCCGTGATTTTGCTCCCTCCGAGCTCCCTGCCAGACAGTCCACATTTTTGCTCCCTTGGGGCTTGGAGGGAGAAAAAATGTGGACCGTCTACGTGTCCGGAATGGAAAACACTGGATTAGACAAATTCACTGGCCACATACAGTACTGTCAGGGTCTGTTCGATACTACCTTGCCCTTTAACCCCAGGGTGCCTAAGTCCCTAGTGTGTTTTGCATAGCTCAGTGAGTTGAGCCTTTTGTCCCTGTGACTATAAACCCACCGGTCAGGAGTTTGAGGTCGTCCACAGGCCTCATTTGTAGCTTAAGTATTATCAGTTTCTCCAGTGTGTTTAGAATTGCACTTTTGTCTTTGCTTTTTGTCCGCACTTTTGATTTACCTTGTACCTGTTTTTTTCTATTCTCCATACCTTATTTTTCTAGTCTTCCCTAGTGTTACTATTAAGCCTTAGTGTTTGTTAGGTTCCCTGCTTCCTGGTCTTGTTAACTGTAAGTTATTTCACCTGTGTCTCGTTCCATGGCTTTTTTGATTAGTTGTTCACACCTGACCTTTGTTAGCCCTTGTTATCAGTGTAAAGTGTCTGTCTTTCTTTGTATCCCCAGTCAGTCATTGTGTGCTAAGGTTGCTGTGTGTTACTTGGCTTGTTTCTGAATTTCTGTTCCTGGTGTTTCCCGGTTCCCTTTGTAATGTTTACTCCCGTTTAGGTCATTTTAATTTTCTCAGTAAACCCCTGTTGTCTTTTGGAGCCACAAGTGAATCGTCACCTTTTACCTGCCTGCTCCATGCCGCACTGCAACACATACAGCCTGGGATGGAGAAATAAAGCACTGATGGCTGTGAAGCATGAATGATTCTTCCTTTCATTACACAAACAGAGGAGCAGGTGACAATGAAACCCTTCTCACGCAGGTTTTGCCGCCAGCACGTCTTCAAAAGGGAGACGCACCACTGTTAACACAGAGTGACAGGTGTGCTTGAGGACAAAAGAGACAATCATGAGGAGATGGCAGATCTAAAGCATCAGAAATGAAATGCATGCCAAGAGAAACACTTGACCACCAGTGAGATGACTGTCTGTGGTTTCTGCACGAGTAGCCAGCAGTGATCAGTGCAGTGATCACTTGGAGCTTATCCCTGCACAGCAACTTTTGCAGATCCATCACATTCTTAATGTTCAAGTTGATAACTGGATTAACATCCATCCATCCATCCATCTTCTGTAACCGCTTGTCCTATGCAGGGTCACGGTGAGTCCAGAGCCTATTCCGGAGGATGCAAGACAGGAGACAACCCAGAATGGGGTGCCAACCCCCATTGCAGGACACACTCACACACCCATTAAATTCCATTTATTTATCCATCCATTTTCTGAAACTGCTTAATCCCAACTGGGGTCACGAAGACTATCCCGGAACAATGAGTGCAGGTGGGAACCAACCCTGGGCAGTCGCCAACACATCGCAGGGCACACACACTCACACTCACACACACACTCACACAACTACAGGGCCAGTTTAGCCAATCAACCTAATAAGTACTCTTTTGGATCGTAGGAGAAAACCGTAGCCCCAGCCAAAAACCCACTGGAACATGGGGAGAGCGTGTGAACGGACCAAACCCAGGACCTTCTTACTGTGAGGCAGCAGCACTAATAAACCCACCCCACCCATTAAATTATTATTATTATTACATTTCTGCTCCAGAACTGACTATCAAAATGAGATGCAGTATGTGCACAATTTAACTGGACTGGTACTTTAACTGGGAAGATGAAGAGTACATCCAACTTTGAATATTAAACAGTTTCCATTTTTACACAAATACAGTAATAATAAAAAAAAAAAAAATCAACTTTGGCGCATTGACCTGTATTTCCTCCCACCGGAGACTAAATCACGCATTCGCACACTCATATGCGCTTGTGCATACAGACACAGATTAACTGGAACATCTGGAACATCACACATTAACTGCAAAAGAAACTTTCCACGGGTAAGGCTGTGCAGGGAATACTATTATCACAGACAGCCTTTGGGGAGTTGAATTACAGAGTGGGACAAATGTGCGAGCGGGCGAAATATCATCTCACTACCGAATCACTATATCCAGAATCACTATTGTAACATGGCAGACACCAAACTTAAAGTCTTTAAATCTGTCAGCTGAGCTGTTTTGTTTTTTATATATCTCCATTTGCATTTCTTTGTCTTTGCATTCAGCAAATGTGTCAGTGTATTTACGGATGCATTAACTTAAGGTGCATTAATTTAAGGTGGTATACTGCTCTCTGATTCTGAAATTATGCACTCTGGGTATTTTGAAGCCCTGCCTCCGGAACGAATCTCTTAGCCATACAGAAAACAGAGTCATCGCCCCCTTAACTGACCCCTCTGTTTCCATAGGAACCCCGTCAGCTGTAGCTGCTTTAGCATATGGCAGAAAGAGTGAGGCTCTGCAGCCCAGAGTCAGCGTCTTACACATATGGACGACTGGCACACACACCCACATACACCACACACACTCAAAATAAATCATAACATTTATTAGCAATCTTTTACGAGGTATGGATCTATAATAAAGCATTCAAAAACATATTTTAGCCCAAGTCTGGTTCATGTACAATAACTCACAGAGCCTGCTTTCAAAGGTGTGTCACACACATTTCCGTGCAGCCTACTCCGTCACTCATGAATGATGTATACTTTGCATTACAATATGTCTGATGTAGGCATGTCTAATGGCACACATTAGCAAAGTCCCGCCAGAGGGCAGCGGTGTCACCCTGGCTGTATTGAATGTCAAATGCATGAATCACCAAGTTCAATTACACGAGCTTCTCTGCACTTAAACCCCCATATACATTTCTTGAGTGATATGACCAAAAACTATTTCAGTGTCATCACAGCCCGGAAAAATTTCAGTCTTGTTCCTTGATGGGGGTATATTCTACGGCTGTCTTTAAATATAGTTGTCATGGCTGATTTATTTCAGACTCCTGCTTGACAAATTGCCTGAATACATAAAGGCAAAAAAAGCAAGAAGGGGAAATGTTCATGTGGATAATCCTTCTCCTGATCATCATACAGTAACACCCTGATTCAATCTGAGACTTCAACAGCTTGGATCATGGCACAAGACTAGATTGTATAAGGAGATTCTAAAGACATTCCTCCCAGATGCACACAGAAAGGATACTCGAGGACTGCTGGGTGCCTAAAGTACTAATTATCTTCCCCAGCAAAACGTCCGTATCCTTGGAACTCCAGCTTGGCTTTACACATTAAAAGTTTCAGCGATGGGAAACTCTTCCAACCATTTATCCAGATCAGAGTCACAATAAGCCCAAAACCTATCTCAAGAACCAAATGACACAAGGCAGGGGAATTCCCTAGAAAGGACACCAGTGCATCTCAGAGCACATGGACACACACACTCACACATATAGACACACGCATGCACGCACACAGAGTCATACACTACGGACAATTCAAGAGATTCAAATTTTCCAAACTGCATGTTTTTAGAGTGCAAGAAGAAATCAAAGCACCTGGAGGACGGCAATGCAACACGGCAAGAACAAACACAATACACAAACAGAACAGCGGCAGTTTTATTGGAAAACAGCAAAATTACGACACTACAGTGAATGAGTACATAGTAAATCCTCAGCATCGCTATCAAAGGTTAAATTGTACATGTTGAACCTTGATAAGCTGCGCAAAGTCCCACGTCTATAAAACTATTTTAACACCACATAATCTAAAATAAAATAATGACTTTAATTGCATAATGACTTTGATTATAACTATTAAGAGCAAGAAAGCCATTCCTTTAATAGTCTGAGGCTCCACCTACACCATACAAGTCAAATATTACTCTTGTTAAGGTAATATATGGGTGAAATGGTTGTCATCTTATCTTAGGTAGTCATTATTATTTGGACATTTCTGCAAATGCGTAAAATGAATACATGTCATGTACTATTCAGTTTGAGGTAGAGCGGGCTTATTCCTGGCAGGTTTTATTTCTCAGAACAATACTGAATATAATTTATTCGTATCTACAAGCACTGAAGCTGCTGTATTTGTGCCGAGGGCCGAAAACTCATCTGATCAGAATAAACGGATTACTTCTTCTCCATGGTCCAGAGGTTCACATCTGGACATCTGCCCTTTATGCCCATCTGATGGCTATTGGTTCTCACGAGTCAGGACAGGAATCAGGCCCATCTGTTCTCCAGACAGAAGTCAGCAAAGGGTATCCTGTCCCTCCATTACTATTCTTTGCTTGGCCTATGTCTGCTTTCACTGCACAGTACATATCGCATATCACCTTTTTAAATCTGAGTAAAATGAATTACCTGTTTTTATATGCTTCTTGCCCCTATGGAACCAAATTGTTTGCCCTCTGCTGGATCTTATTACAACTTGTAACATTTTATGTTGCTTACTTCTAATAAGAGGGCTGATATTCAATTTATTGTCTGAAATTTATTAACCTACATGCATCTACTTCATAAACTAAGTGCCACTAGTCAGATATTATACAAAAACTCAAAACACATGGAATACTTCTACTATCCTTTTCTTTAGACAACAGTATTCTGTATTACACCATATCTGTATAGATTCAACTGGGCTAAAGGTCTGTTTTTTCATTCCTCCAAAACAATTACTAGACTACTAAAGCTAGAGGCTTAATATACTTCTGGGAATAGAATATTGAGATGTCCATGCCTGGTTCACAATTAAGAAAAATATTAATAAAAACAGTGTTTCTCTTTCCACCAATATCCCACTGTAAAGTTTTGTCAGTATCTGGTTTTGAAACCAAATAATTAAAAATAATCAACTTAAGCACTGCGTAAATTCTACTTAAATTCTGAATTCACACATTTTCAGCACTGAAGATATATGCATTATATTTGGTCTCGTTTAACGTACTGTTCTTCATTCCATCATGTTTATCCACCTTAGGTACCTGTGTGTACATATATATGAACATTCTTGTAGACAGTTCTGCATATATTGACAAGAGCTATTTAAAAACTACCTGCCCTATTCTCTGCTAACTACAAGGCTCTTTACATACACTCCTTGGGAAAAGTATTTAAACATATAAATGAAAAATTGAATGCTTGTTTAAATGATCCCCAGTTGCAGTTAAAGTACATTTTATATTAATTCAATCATTTTCATTTGTATCACTAAATATGCCCCCCAAAATACTTGGCTTGGACAAAGGAAACAAAGAGTTGTAGGAAATGCTGTAGTACAGTGTAGTTATGGAAAATTTGACCCAAAAGTTTTAAATATAATGTGCATCTATAGGTTCTCTGAATGCATATCAAGGCATAAATAGCCTTTCGGCTCATTTTCTTCGTCGCCTACTAAATATTCATTACATTATGCATTTAATGAAACAGAGGTTGGTGCACAAAAAATCATTATTCTTCGTGCTATATATTTTAGACGTGTTTGTGTGCGAACTTACGCTTGCTGAGAAGCCCGGTTGTATAGAGAGTCTAGAGAGCCCGAACAGTGGTTTTCATACTCCGCGGAGTCCTGCTGATTTGAAGATCGCTGTCCCTGGTCCTGAATCCGGCAGGAGTTTTCCTCAAAGCCAAACATCTGCTGCTGCTTCCCGCCGCGCTCCGAGAAAACCGCATATTTTCCTTCCGAGATAGTTATTTGCACATTTTGCGGCTGCTGAAATGAAGTACCTGACTGTTTAAAGCGCTGGATTAACTTTGGCGGCGAGGCGTCGCTTTGGCGGAGCTCCTCAGACTGGGGAAGAAGGTCGATCCCGGGCGGCCCTTGCGGGTTCTGGGCGCATTCCCACTCCCCGAGCCCGCCGGCAGGCGTGTGCGCAAGAGAGAGATAAAACATACAGGAATCAGCCGCCAGACCCGGCACTTGTTCGGCAGTGTCACTGTCCTCTCCTTCCTCAGACATGACGAAGTTAGCATATGTTGTTATAATTCACAATAAAGGGACAATAAAATTACAACACCTAAAATTACTTGCATACTATATGCGACGGGGTGCATATCATGACTGCCGCAACAGGTTGGAACTAAGTGTCGTATGAGCTCGGGCAAGCCAGCTTCAAGCACACGAATTCACACTGAATCAAACACACAGACGCCCCCGCGCACGAGCGCACGCACGCACACACACACAGACCCGTAGTCACATCTTTGTGGGGACTGTCCTTTCATTTTAATGGGCAAAACCCTAATCCCAACATGACGACCTTATCCTCTACCCAGCTCTAACCTTAACCATAAGTAACCAAACAAAATAAGTCTTTTGGATTTTATTAGTTTTCTTATTGCAGTCACAGATATTTATAAAACTGAATTCCCTCTCATAGGGGGCAAAAATATTGTCCCCACAATGTCAAAATAACAGGTTTTTATCATATTGTAGGGACATTTGGTCTTCACAATGTAATGTATACCTAGATCACACACACACACACACACACACACACACACACACAAGCTAGGATCCATATGATGTACTGCAGATTTATTATTATTATTAGTAATAGTCGTAGCTGAAGTAGAAATTATTGTTCTTGTTTCTCTCCATTTGATTTCTCTTGTCCTCCAACCCTCCTGGCTTACAGTTCACAGAAAACCGTTAATCAGCACCATGAGCTTCATACATACTCATTGCAATATCACACAGGATGGGAAATTCCCCCCAAATCAGCACAGTCTACATACTGTATAACCTCTGCCTAAGTCACCAGTGAATCAATAAAGCATCGCAATTAATGATTTTGTGTTATCTTATGCCACTATTTTAGAATGCACTAATGAATATTATAAATTATGTCTGATTTAAAAATAACACGGACCAGGTCTGCCCACATGAATCGATTAAAGGATAAAAACAACACACATTTTAACAATATATAGAGCAGAATTAAACTTCGGTGCCTGTTTCAAAGTGTGTTTGTTTATCAAGGACCATCAGGTATTAAACCCGGCACCAACAAGCACGCAGGCATATACAGAGAAAATAAAAGGCCGATTGGCTCTTTCATCCTCTGCCAGATGGCAGCTTCTTTATCACTGCTTATGAAAGTAGTCTGCACTCTTTCATTTGTGGGTCCTGTGAAGCATCCCTGCTCCTGAAAAAGCCCTCTCCTTTGAAGCCCGCTGCCATGCCCTGGACGTAACAGTGCCCATCTATCACCTGATCCATGACGTATGAAATGCCCGCTAATAATTATCATGATGTCTGTTTATTATGTATTATTGTTATCATAGTGTGTGCGTGTATTACAGTAAGAAGGTGTCTGTGTGCGTATGCGTATGCGTATGTGTACGCCACCAAGGCAGCGCTGCAGGTAACCCGGGAGCTAAGGGACTGCCTGTGAGGCTTAGTGCTGAGCAGTTCAAGGGGAATCCCTGCCATTGAATCTTGGAGCAAAGAGAGTGTCTGGGTGGAAGACACGTCTATGTAAAATGGACGTGTAGTATGAGTTGAAATGCTAATATAACACCCAGAGCACTGCTAATAATAATAATAATAATAATAATAATAATAATCATCATCATCATCATCATCATGCGGAGGGGGGGCATGGAAATGTGATGGTTACTATTATTGTCTCACACCTCTGGCACCAGGGTCTGAGTCTCCGCCATGATTCTGAGATTAACTGGAGTTACCAAACTGTCCCTAGGTGTGCATGTGTGAGTGAATGGTGTGTGAGTGTGCACTGTCATGGGTTCGCACCACATCCTGGGCTGTTCTCTACTTTGCACCCATAACTTCCAGGATAGGCTCAGTAAAACCACAAATCTAAACAGGTCAAGTGGCTTGAGAAAACTGATGGATGGATGGAGGCTAGTGGCCTTGTTACCCACCGCACGCTGAACGCAGGCAGTGTCACTGCACGTGGGTGGTGTAATTAGGTTGGAGCACTGCCTCCCAACAATGGTCCCTGCACGTCCACTTCGAGAGCAGGTGCGGCTGCTTGCAGCTGCCCCCGCTGTGTGTCGTCAGCACCACTCATGCGCTTAACGGGCGCCTCGGTCCTGGGTGCCAGCTCGTTAAAGCAGAACATTTTGAGTGGATAACGGCATAGATGACAGGGCTGCAGATCAACAATCTCCATACAGTTCCAACACAAATCCTACAGCTGCACTATTAAAGATTAATTCTGTCTTCCTAGCATCACTTGAAATTGCAATAAGTATATATGCACTATGACTGTATTCTGGATTAATAGCACATACAGCTCTGGGAAAAAAAAATATTATTAGACCATTTAATCTTATTTTTTGTCAAAAATCTGTGTTGTTAAATTTTGGTCTAATCTTGGTTCTGCTGGCAGAAGGTCACACTGAGAAGCAGGTTGCTTACAGGCTCAAAATTTCTAAGGCCGCCTGCAGAACAAAGAACAAAGTAAAACAGGAGACACTGGGAATGGCCAGAAACCAGTCAGGTAGAGGGCAGAAGTGACTTTCTAATGGCAGAGATGACCGTCAACTTATCCAACAGTGCCTCATAAATCAATGGCTGACATCAAATGACCTTCAGAAGGAATGGGGAACATTAAGAGCAGGTGTGAAGTGCACTGCTAGGACAGTTCATAGCAGGCTCCTAGAAGCAGGAATGAAGTCCCATGAAACGAAGGAAGAAGTCCTTCATCAATGAGAAACAGAGAAGAGCCAAGCTACAATTTGCAAAAAAAATAAATAAAATTTTACAGACACACACCCATAAATTGAGAAATGAGTGAAACTGAACATTTTGCTATTGTCTCAATTTTTTCCAGACCTGTATATTACATATTGATAGTAGCTTCACTGTACTTTCTACATAATAGCATGACACTGTGTTTAACTGCTGTGGTGGATTCGGTCTGCACTCTGATTATGAAGCTCCCAGTGTTCGGGTCCCCCAGAACCTCAAAATACCTCAACAGTACCCAGTGTCCAGTCCCTATTTAGCATACAGCGACCCATACAGCACATGCGAGAGGATTCCAGAAAACATCCAGACAGATGTTTCACCTGTTCCATCCATCCATCCATCCATCCATCCATTTTCCAAACCGCTTATCCTTACTGGGTCGCGGGGGGTCCAGAGCCTATCC
>JAODJX010000002.1:3409234-3420829 GCA_026776945.1 Isichthys henryi
ACATGTGACCCAGGCGGAGACTCGAACCCGGGTCCCAGAGGTGTGAGGCAACAGTGCTAATCACTGCACCACCATGCTGCCCCATATCTTAGAATTATTTTGTTTTATTTTACATTTGACTTTAATGTTGAGGGATCAATTTCACGAAAAAGCAATGGCGAAAAAAAAAGTGCATACTGGAGTTTACATTCGCAAAAGAAGTCCTCTAAAAGACTGGAATGACCTTGAAGGTGTAGTTGGTGGGACATGCAGCCACACAGGAAAGAGTCCACATTACTATTCTGAAAAGGAAGCAGAAAGTCTGGGGAGTGACAAGTGAGACAGACTTGGTGACCTCACCACCGCTGCCAGTTCGCATCAATATCTGGCTTCCTGATCGTGACCATAAAGGAGAGCTCAAGATCTTTGGACCACCCTCTTCATGCATAGTCTCAGGACAGGGATTTGTGGTCTTCACCATAAGGCAAGACACGACATTTTGCCAATCATATTTCACTGCAGTATTGCAAAAGAAGTTCAAGGTTTGATTCACGACATGAAAACGCTGATTATATTAGTTGTGTAAAACAAAACTGCACACATTCTAAATTACATGACAAGCACGGAAATATTTATAGTGTCATTATGGCTTTTTCCCAGAACTAAGGCAAACAAATCATTACACAACAGAGCACAATCTATGTACAGTATCTCAAGAATTTTCGTTCATGCATAAAAGAGAAAGTGAATTTGCTTAAATTACATTTGTAATATAGCAAACCTCCTCCGCTAAGTAGATAAAACTCATGCAGCAATATTCATAGTGATATTCAAGCAATGCGGCAATAATAAATTTTTATATAAAAAATGATAATAACTCCAAAAAGCAATAAAAGATTTTACAGATTCATATGATTCACAACAACATATTCCTTTGGCTCAGTCTTTAAAGCTAATATGCGGTAAAATGATTAAGTTATCAAAAACCGAAGACATAAAAAGAGGTTATGACGTTATATTAAATTAAAGAAAAAGAATTTAGTGTGGTCACATTAAAACCCACAACACCCATTAACACCATGACAGTCTAAGGCAATGGTCTCCAACTCCGGTCCTGGAGAGCTAATATCCAGTAGATTTTCTATCCTACCCGGCTTCCGATGAGCCACACCTGTTCCTGATATTTACCCGAGAGTAGGTGTAGCTCATCAGAAGCCCAGTAGGATAAAAAACCTACTGAATAGTAGCTCTCCCGGACTGGAGTTGGAGACCCCTGATCTAAGGTACTGTATGTGGCCCTGGCTTCATGATTTTATATCATATTGCAGCCAGTAGGATGACAGCACTGGGAGGACATAAGTGGCCACACCCCTTGTTTTTGGATTCCTGGAGGAATGACAGGCCTTCGATGGGCTATTACAGCCCATACAGCACTACATGGTTTCTACTCGTCCCGAGGCGATGCGGCACAATAAGGTGTCAGATAGCATATGGGTTTTTCTTCAGAGCTGGAACCAGCTCAAATTAGTGTTTATTTATATCAGAACTGTTATTCTATTCTTAATACCCTGCCAAGCATACCCCAAGAATGAGAAGTTTCTCTTTTGTGCTTACATTATGTAGTTTACCTTCACTGTTTAAGTTTTTTGCTATTTAGTTACAGAAGAAAATCAATTCTGGCTAGACGACGGCTGAATGGGGTATGTTTTATTTATAAGCGTAGCACTTAGAGTGGACTCAAGGCAGACTACAGAGCGACAACCTTACATACAACTTGGATCAAACACAAAGAACGATTAAAGAACAGGATGTGCGATGGTCAGCGATCTATTCACACCCATTAGTCTGAGGCCTGGCTGAGGGAGATGGAGATTAACTACCTTTTTGGGTCATTCAAATTAAACAAAGAAGCATTAGACTAGGTGTGTCATTGACACACCAGACAAACGGAGCAATTTGATCAGGAGTGACAATAGGCAGTTCACAGACTTACTGGAGCCAAAAAAATATATACATTTTCTGTAAAGTAACAGTTTGACATACTGACTCCCCATAACTGATATTTAAGCATTTAATCTAATTTATTGAAAGGCTGCATGGACTGTAAGACAGTAGTAAGAACCAGAGTCAAAGTATCTTTATCCTTATTGTGTGGCTCAGTGGGGTTTGACACTGCGCCTGCCATCGGAACATTGCTGGTTTAAATCCCAGCGTTAATAGATAAAATAAGTGCAAATGTTTTTTGTCATCTTCAGCTGTATGATTCATGGGTCATAAAATAATTTCAATCACTGTTTGTGGTATAAGAATGCAGCAAGCATCAATGATCAAGATGGATCCTAGATGAGTCTTGAAGCATCTGTGAGGCTGTTAGATCACCAGAAAGATTTAATTTGGGCAGACAGATGTCACCACTGACTAGCATCCAGTGATATCTTCTGTGTGATTTCTCCAACGTATAGTCTTCCTTCATTTTCATTGATATAGCACTCTAAACATTGGCAGACACTGCATTGCTTGTCAGTTTACTCATTTTTTATGGAAATGCTGCGTCACTTCATGAACACACACTGACGTAAATTTAAAAAATGCATTAATGTTAAAGACCCAAAAATACACACCTGCCACTCAATTGTAGTACTTTAGTGACCCCTTGTGGAGAAAGGTACTCACTGCAAATAATGCCCATCCATCCATCCATCCATCCATCCATCCATATTTCCTGTACATGGTTATGAGGAAGCAGTTGAGGGGGTCTTGTATCCTGTCCCGAGCAGCACAACATACAAGGCAGGGAATCATACGGGATGAGACGTTGGTCACAACAGAGCACACATGCAATAAATATAATGCCATCTTATCAAAAGTCCGAGTACTAGTGCATTGTACAGTAACAAAGGACAATGGCTTGTGCTCAAACACGGATACAATTCCTGCATCTTAAGTTTGTTTTCCATTATCTGTATTAGGAAATTACAGGTAGCATGAATTAGAATATATTTTGTTTACTACAAGTATGCTGCATACTAGGTCACTAAAACTAATATCAAAAATACACAAATATATTTCCACCAGAATGCATACAGGTCATTCAGTAATCTATTCATTCATTTATTCATTCCATGTCGTCCCACGCAGGGTCATGGGACTACAAAACCTATTTTGGAGACAATGGGGGGAGAGGGCAGGGAATAACCCAGTAATGGATAACATATAGAACATACTAGAGAAAACTGGGGATTTGTTTGTATTTCGTGAGATTAATAATGGGTAGGAATATTTTGATGGAGAATAACATGTGCCAGCACTTGAAAGAAAACAGAACAGCTGTTTACATCTGAGCATTGTTACCCTACACTCTACCAGACGAGCAGACGCTGGACTGAATCACAAATTCTTATATCAAGCTCATTAAAGATGCCAATCTCCTGATTTATGAAGCGCAAATCTCCGGTGCGCTTATCTCCCTATTTTCTGACGGGTTATTATAAGCATGCAGCGCGAGAATGTGATTTTGAAATATCAGAACGCAAATCAATATGCATGGCTGCTGCTACAATTTACGGAGGAAGAAGCCAATAATCATGCAAAGTGTCTTCATTTGTAGTGCAGAGAACTGTCAGCGTTTAGGGTCCACTAGATATTCGATAGTCTCAATTTAGATTAGTCACACGTGAAATTGCATAGGGGATGTTACGTACAAACTTGGGTTTACCCATCAGCAATGCTAACAAAAGCTGTAGTATTATCTATTTATGTGAGGGGGAAAGACATTGCACGAGTCAGTACATGCAAAAAGTAATACTTTTGCTTGTTATTTTCATATGAATAAATCACTTGTCAGTAGTTAATGTTACAGCGTTATTATTCTCATGGGCTAAGTCTTATTACCGCCAGGGGGCAGCACTTGTCCACCCTACACCTGTCCACCACTAAAGAAACATGGTAAAGCTCCAGTTACAACATGATAATGCCACAATAAGAATTTGAAGAATAAATATGAAGAATAAAGTCACCAAACAACAAGCTTAAAGAAACCCTCTGCAATTCTATCTAGTCCTAAATATCATTTAATCAATAATGCGACTCATGTCCAGCGCAGAGAATATGGTGCTACTTTCATTGCATCTGACCAAAGGACATTTCTGGGCTGAGGCTTCTACTGGGCCACATATCCTTTACCCCCATTAAAATGACATTGCCATGGATTACTGCAACGAGAAACTAAAACTTCCTTGAATACTTACAAACAGAAATACCGGCAGTCCGCTCTCAGTGTTAATTTAATGTTTTCACTCCCATCATTGACAAAACTGCATCCAAAGCGTTGTGACCATTGTTATATTACTATTGACTTACTGATGCAAATCGCAACCACCCCCCAAACAAAAACACAGGCTACCTTTCAGAGGGCCTTCATTCTGCATTCATACAAAAGCAATCAATGCTAAAAAGTTTTTTGAAGCAGCAATAAAACATTTTTTTACAATTTTGTTTTCTGTGCATTTTACTCAAAAATAAAAAAGATGTTTAGTGGCAAGATGTCATTTTTGCGTATGTCCATTTCTTCGTACTGCCCAGAGCCCCTCCGGTACTTACAACTTAGTAGGTACTGGGGCACTATAGGAAAGGTAGTAACTGGTGAATCCATGTTTCCTACAGTTTAAGTAGCTTACCCCAATACTAATACTAAAAGTTTAAACGGATATGTTCTGGCTTACTGATTTTTTTTTTTTTCTGTGATTCTAGAGAAGTAGGGCGATATTTTACCAGTGAACATGCCTCCCGAAGAATGGGTTTAGAGACGCGCCTCATCTGGCCGGCAAGATGATTTTAGATCAAGGACAGACTTCGATTTGAAAGATCTCGCATTACGGTTTTAGAACTATATAAATCCGCTATTCTTATTTTTTTTTCACCTGTGGGCACGGAAGTGCTGAAGGAATATAATACCAGCATTATCAGACTTTCCATGCTGATAAAAGGCTTGCAAGGGCAGTCCATTTTTAAACGTATATGGGAGACCAGTGATGCAGATGCGAAACGAAGAAATGCTACTAAAATAGTAACATTGTAGAAATCCCATTCTGGTGTCTGCAAAGCCAACCCTCGACAATAGTCATTCTTTTGTCGGCACCCATGCCGCTGCAAACCTCATTTACTTTCGTAAGTTTTCTTCATATATGTACTTTTAACCCCTGCCTCGTGCCCATTGCTTCCGGGATAGGCTCCGGACCCCCCGCGACCCAGTAGGATAAGCGGTTTGGAAAATGGATGGATGGATGTACTTTTAACTATATGGTTATAAAATGCACTGAAAGGCAGAAATTGATATCACAGGTCAAGTTCTATTTACTTAATTGTCACACTTGTTCACCAGATGCTGTTAATCGTAATCAGGTTTTGATTAGCACCATTAATCTTCCACAATCGTTTGTTAGACTAGCCTGTATGGGGGAAGCTATTAACCCCAACAAAAAAGATCCGGAATTGTGTTGTTAATGTGTTTTTAGTCTGCTATACATAGATAGATAGGCCCACTTGGGACTGTATTGGGTCCAACGTGGCAGTAAGTGAGTTTGATCCCTGACTTAGGGAATAGATGTTAAGATTTTAATGCCCACAAAAGAACCTCATGCAGACTTTGTGTACATTACATAAGCCCTAAGTGTAGTATGAGGTATATTTCAGATGGTACAGGGTTAGCGGGCTGGAGTGATTTTCAAATCAAAACAAGTCTGCAGACACATGCACACACGTTTCATGTATTAAGAGTTTTATTGGGGATGGCAAACTACCCCAATGCTTTTGATGTAGCTAATTTTTTTCCCCCCTTTTTTCCTTTTTTTCCTTTTTTCCTTTTGTAGCTAATTTTAGATTTGCCATAAGATTTCTTGCGCCAGCATGAGACTCTAAAAGTGTGAGTGTCATACCAGGTGCACGGAAATTGGCACCCCTGGTAGTATTGTGCCTCAGGAAATAGCACTGTTGTGTGGATTTTTCATGCCATGTGAGTTTCGTGTCAGTACTCAGGTTTCCTCCTAAGGTGCAAGAATGTATAATCTAACTAGTGCCTCTAAATTAGTGTGCATGTATGTGCCCTGTGTGGGACTGAAATCCCATCCAGAGTGTAACCCAGCCGTATGCTGTCTTGGACAAGCTCCAGGCCTAACTATGCCCAGATACAATGTGGGAAGATGGATGGATGGATGGATGGATGGATGGATGGATGGATGGATGGATGGATGGATAAAAGTATCTGAGAAGACCTTAGACCCCAGTTGGTTAATAGGACTGAACTCCAGGGTTACAGCATAGTGACTTGATATCACACAGCTTATAAGCTACAGGTACTTAGAGAATTGCAAGTAACCTTCTGACAATAAAAGGAAAGCACATTCTCTTAACTTTTGTTAATTTGTAGCAACAATTTAATGAACACTTTTAGAAAAAAAAGGTTTTAGAATAGACAAAATAATAATGGTAATAATTAGTAAGTATTCCACAAAGTAGGATTTCTCAGCTGGGTTAATTTAAGATAGAAGTCATGACTTCTAGCTTAAGTTAACCCAGCTAACTGAGAAATCCTTCTTCGTAGAACACCCCCCAGGAGTAGGACAGAGAAACCCTGAGTTAATGCTGGCTAGAGACATAGCTTATCATCTCTAGCAGCCTCATACACAATAGTCTTCTAGTGTTATGGGTAACAAAAAGAGGGAAATGACAGTGTAACATGTGACTCTTTGCTTCAAGGACTACTTCAATGCCATTCACTGCCTTAGTGGCAAACCAGCACCCAGAAACCAGCTGAATGGAGAAAGATCAAGAATCAGAGCACAATACCAGGGTTAACTGCATTTCCGCATCAGCACCTCATCAATGTGTTGTTTTTAAGAACAGTGCTTTCAGATGATGATCTTCAAATATACCTCTAATTTAAATTCCATTGAAGTGATGCATTTATAATGAAACTGGTTTTGTTTGGATGAAACGTGCACAGTCTGTGGACCTTCATTTACTTGTTGGGCAAATAATTATTACTGTGACTACACCATTTTCCATTATTTAAAGAAATATACTTTAAAAAGTAAAATTCATTATTCTTTTGTGGGTAACAATTCACCTCTTCTGCCGTGACAAAATGTGCAACTATCACATGGTCAGTAAGAGTAACAACAACAACAAAAATAATAATTATGAGGAATGTGGGCTGGTACGGGGGTTAGCGCTGTGGCTTCACCCCCCAGCACTGGGGGCTCATTTCCCACCCCATCTTCTTCCAAATGTTTCTGTAACTACGTCTGGAGTACCTTCAGCTAATTCAGTGTCATCTGGCAGTCCAGAAATATGTATTTAGGAGATTTTTCTCCTTAAATTTCCTGGAGTGTGTGTTTTCCGGTGGACAGACATCCAGGGTGGCCCCTTCCTTGTGCCCTGTACTTCCTGGGTTGGGCTCCAGGCTTACTGTGACCCTGTATTGAATAAGCAATTATGGAAGATGGATAATAATGACAATGGCTGATATTCATTTCAAGCTCTGGGATGCCTTTCACTATCACAACAGTCACCAGTGATAGATTACCCAAGATATGTCTAAGTACTACCAAAATAATTAATATTAGAAATAGTTCTGTAAGTCTGGAGTGTGGAGCCAGAACCTAATTTACTAGTTGCTCCTACCTTTTGCTGGGTAGGACCACTCTCACCTCCAGAACAGCCTGACTTTTAATTAACTGCATGTACTTAAAAGACTTTCAGTTTCTCAGTTTTTTTTTTCCTCCAAAGCAAGGTTTAGAACAAACAAGTTTTTTTTTTTTGAAAATCATCACTTTGATATCCTCAGGCATCCTCTAGAGGGCAGAACGTGCTTGTCAATCTTCACTGTACCAAGGAATAAACCTACAGTACAAATCTTAATGTCCGTCTGAAATCAAGTGCATTTTATACTGTAATTGGGACCAAAACAGCATAAAATCCTTTACATCTAAGATGATCTAATGCAGTGCATACAAAGCGGAAGGTTGGAAATGAGCACTGAGTGCTAATGAGAGAGGTGGAGGTCCTTGCTTCTCCTTGGATTTTAGTTTTATTTTTTATTTTTTTTAAAGTGTCTCATGCAGCTGCACTGCCCATTACCCTCTCGAATGACTGCACAAAATGACCCATCTGGAGGACCACTGCCCTTTGAGAGCCATTGAGGTGTGATAATTAAGCCATTTCCTGAGTGTTGGATAAAAACCAGCAGGGGAAAAATGACAGCTGTTACAGTTTAGCATGGTTACTAAACAGTCACTTCATATCGTAGGTCCTTGAATGACTTTTCACCTTTGTTGAATGGTCACCAGGTGACGATAAGGGGATAAATGCGCTGTATTAAAAGCAAGGTTTGCCCAGTGGAAATTCTCCAGTGAAGAAGAGGAAAGCATTGCAAGTATGCTTTCCCTCCCAGCAAGGTGTCTTTGAGGGCATGTCACTTTAGGCCCAGGATCTGACGTTTCATGCTTAGTGGATGTTTGTGGAGCACAAGGCCTGTCTGGTGTTCTCTGATACATCCAAACAACTTAACTCCTAATAAGCTTACAGTCCTACGCAGTCAACATCCCAGTGAGTCCGGCCCTGTGTCAGTTCACAGCCTCACCCCAGAGCTTGGAGCCATACATTGAGATTACAGCCACATCACATATACACTGTGTAAGGAAATGTAAAACGTGGGGATAATCCACTTTGTCCCAGTACCCACCAAGATACACACACAAACAGAAACATGAGTATTGTTATGGACCTGGTGCTCACGTAGATATACATACTATACTCTCACCTGCCACTTTCTTTGGTATCCCTTATTAGTACCCTGTTGGATCCCCTTTGGCTTCAGAACTGTCTTAATTCTTCACGCCATATATTCAAAAAGGTGCTTGAAACATTCCTCAGAGACTTTGGTCCATGTGGACATAACAGCATCACAAAGCGGCTTTAGATGTGTCTGCAACACCTTCACTATCTTAGTCTCCTGTTCCACCACATCCCATAGGTGATCTATTGGATTGAGGTCTGATAACTCTGGAAGCCATTTGAGTACAGTCATGTTCAAGAAACCAGTCTAAGAGGATTTAGACATTTAAAGCTTTAGACATTTGCTTCATCGAGCAGCTGAAGGGATACCAGTGGCCAGTGAGTGTACGTGTGAAATGCCCTACAAAGAACAGTTTTGCTGGGTCATTAATAAGCATCTTTGTCTCACTGTGAGACGAGGTTATGGCAACATTATTATTAACAAGTCCTGGGCCTCTGCACAGTTTTTCTTACCCAGTGGAGCAGAGACAATGCTGCTTTTACTCCGTCTGTCCTACCCCATACATTACACTTAGCATTCCCCGTTATGTTTTTACTGCTCCCAAACTCAGCACAAACACAGCAGGGTTAGTGCATTTTAAGCAGCTGAGTGCACCGACCGTCATCGTTCCAAGCGGCACTGCAACTGCACTCATGAATATTATCAGACCACTGCCATCGCGGACCGTGCTGTTGTGTGTTCTCCAGCTCTCCGGCTTCACATTTGTCACCTGTGATAAGCAGAACCCTTAACCTCCCAGTTATCAGGGCTCCCAGTTGGATTTTCTTTGCATCAGATACATATGGAAAGGAGGAATCTACACAAAATGCTCTCTGCGGGATACTTATGGCAGGCCAGGCAACAAGCTCTGTTAAGGACTCAAGAAAAATGTAAGGTGAAGTCAGTATGTCTGCTTTTGAAATCAACTTACACAGCAGCCAATGCACAACGATCAGTAAGACAAACAGGCAGGTCAAGGCAAACAGTGATGACAGGTCACACCCGAAGATGTTACTTGTGTTACTTGAGCAGAATGGCACCCTGGCTTCTTGGTTTCCCTGCCCGTAAGGGCTGAATATCCCCTTCAGTCTGGATAATGACCTTACCTGTTTATGCCTGCATGACACAATATGCAATTGTACCATTTTTAAACTGTATAATTTTAAAATACAAAAGTGGCTGGAAATATTGACCTTTCGAATATAGCTTTATGTTTTGTGAAATCAGCTCTGGTTTATTAGTTGCCCCAGGACTCGAAACTCCCTGTTGCCGCCGTAAACGCTATCACATTGTAAATAGAGTACTGTTTCTGTTCTTGGCGTTTGAAGAGACGCCTCTGTCTGTACAGCAATGCCATAGCTATCCCTGCTTCAAGCACCTCACTTACTGATGTCTGATTAGGATAATCTCTCACGCCAGCCATTTGAACAGTCTAGAGGTGGCCCCCTCCCCCCATATTATCTCCTAAAGCTCTACTCTCACATTCGCCTCACACCTCTACACCACCCATGCAAGATTTACAGATCAACTCATATCATTAAGTGGATTAATTGACACTTATAAGACAAGCAATACAAATATGAATTAGATATTTGTGTTATGGCCTATTGCAGTGCAAGCTACAGCTTTTAATTTTTATTAACATAGTGGTTTATGCTGAATAAAGGTAAAGGGGATTATGGTACTCTTAATCTTTATCACTTGCTCAGAGAGAGGTCAGGTGGTTTGAAAAGCTTGTCGGGTCTGTGAACACTGGACGGGCCGCTCTTAAGCTTGGGTGCGTTTCCCAAAAGCAGTACGAAAAGCAGCTACGTTTGCTACTGGCGTAGTCCAACTATGCGAGTACGACACAAGGTGCTTCACAAAACCAGTTCGAACGACACTTAACACTGTCGTGTAGTTCTTTAGAAGCTTAGTTCCGGGTGACTACGTCATTTACGGTGGAAATTGCAGTCGAAGAAGGGTAATCGCCGTTTAAGCAAGGTGAAAATATTAAATATCCTGCTGTAGAAAAATCCATAATGTCAAGTGCTCTGAAAATGTAGTTGGAAGAGTACTTTTTATGTACTTCTCTGTTCATGAGTATGGTATGATTGGAGAGGATATTGTTCACCCACCTTGTTTATGATATAGGCCTATGGTAGAATTCATTACATAGATAAATATATATTTAGGGCTGCACGATTATGACTCACACTGAGTAATTTTGCGATATTTATAAAACCAAAAAGATGAAATTACCCAAAACAATCTATTACCAAAAAAAAAACTAATTTAACAATAGAGTGTGTTTAGTAAGTTGGTGGTGCTGTCGCGAGTTTAGAAACAAAACGGTGACAAAAGATGCAATGTGAGTATTAAGCTTTTTTCATCGGCGATGAAAAAGCTGAAACGATTTATCATTCAGCGCTCATGTACACAAAATAATATATAGGAAAATACATGGGGAAAGCAAATAAAACATGGGCAAATTAATGGCTAAAAATAATAAATCATGTCTTAATTACTGAGAGCTTTCGTTGCAATATGGAAAAAAGATAAAGAAAAATAAACATGGGGGTTTGACACGAACCCATGGATGTATAGGCAAGAAATCTTGTGTACTATGGTGGGTCTCTTGCGTACCTCTCAGTCCCACTGAACCACTAAGGTTATACAAATAGGCCTGGGTCAGCAGTTTTAAGTGTTCTTAGTATGATTAAAATAATCCATCCATCCATCCATCCATCATCTTCCGCTTGGTCCGGGATCGGGTCGCGGGGGCAGTAGCCTCAGCAGGGAGG
>JAODJX010000002.1:3445841-3456956 GCA_026776945.1 Isichthys henryi
CAATTTAGCAACTCCAATTAGCCTGAGCATGTTTTTGGACTGTGGGGGGAAACCGGAGTACCCGGAGGAAACCCCACAATGACATGGGGAGAACATGCACACTCCGCACACATGTGACACAGGCGGAGACTCGAACCTGGGACCCAGAGGTGTGAGGCAACAGTGCTAAACTATTGAATCAAACTGTTGAATGTTTTCAAAAGTTACCAAATAATGACAGAGGGACCTGGCGCCACTGAACTCCATCTGACTCGTTAATAATTGCATTCATTCATTGGCCTTCTCTGACCACATGATATTCAAAAGATGGATTAATTTATTTTGCTGAACTTCTCTCTCAATAAATATTTAGATTTTGACCGAATAACTTGAACCACCAATATACTGGTGCATTCTGAGAGATACAGCATAAATACTTAAAGAGCTTTATTATTTTATGTCAGTGAATCCTTAAATATTGATAACTTTGTTTTTTATATGTGACCATGGGTGGAACTTAAAAATTTGCCAGATTCCTAAAAGATGTTTTTTGTTAATACAAATATATTTAAAACGCAAATGATAAAAGTTTGAGTTCTGATGCTTGTTTAATTTTCAATCAATTTAGGGTGTTGCTATAAAACTTCCAAACAAATTCAAACAATGTCAATGCTAATTATGTTGGATGATATGAATTAACCAATCATCTATTGTTTTTTTTTTGCAGTGCATTTTCTGTTTAATAAGCAAACAAAAATCACAGTAAACAAACAAATTGCCTGAAACTTATCTATTTAAATGCAAGCAAACGCAATGCCTAAATTATAATAGTTAAACAAAGAAAACAAATTTTAGCTAGCTAACAAGTAAAAATAGTAAGTGAATTTATATTATAGAAAATGCTTATTGTGAAAATCGTTTATTACAAAAGTAAATGCATTAATGTTTTATGTAACTGTTTGCTGCATTTTATGTGATTCACTTCCATTTATCTAAGCAACATCATACATGTCATGAGTATACTGTATACTGTAAGTATGTTACATTTACAAATGAAACAGCATTGTTCCTAAAAACCGATCGGTCAAAAGTTGTCATTTCTGGCTAATTTGTAGTTCGATGTAAGTGTGATTAAAATCACATTTATTTTAATTTAGTTATGGTGGTTGTGTATAAAGTAGATTGGGGGGAATACCATTTTCCTGAAAGCCTTGGGCATGCTGTCCCCCATCCTCCAAATCCCGCGAGTCCCCATTGTCTGCTACGGCCCTACAAGGGCTGCATTTGAGATCAGCACTATTCCTTCACAGTTCATTAGAAGAAGACGTTATCTTTATGGCCTCTGCGCTATGAATACGGCACTGTAGATTTTGTACTTCAGGAGTTAATGGAAAAGAAAATTTTAAATCTCTCTCTATCTCTCTCACACTTCCTCTGCGCCGAACCCCTGGCGGCGTGAAGCAGGAGATGGAATCGGGGAGTGCCGAGGGCCTGGCCGCAAGCAGCGTCACAGACCCACGGAGGACGTACAAGGAGGGACAACTGTTCGAATACTGCTGTCATCCCAGGGAAACAGGAGCACAACAAGGACGAAAAAGACAGAAAGTGGCTCCTGCTTCCCCCCTCATAGAGTGACCCCCCACCCCCATGTGGTCAGATGATGCAATAGGAGTACATTGTTTGTCTGTGCTGGCTGTAGCCCACCAAAACAGGTGCTCCTTCCTCTTTTCTCAAACTACCATTCGCTTATCCATTCTTATCCAACACACAATGTCAAAACAAAACACAGAATTAGCTGGATCCTTCTTTGAGCTTGTTTACTGAGTCCTGTTTGGAGGTATAGCACAGTGGCCTATACAGAGATTGTCATCCAGATAAAATTGACCCAGGCTACATGCGACAGTCAGTGCTAACCTTGAAACCTCAACAGAGACCGAAATGTGACTGACTTACATCTGATACTTTCAGAGTTGGCACGAGCTAATGTGGCACTGTGAACACAGATTCGCCTCCTTCATCACTTATAGCACCTCGTTTAATGAGGAGCATCTCATTTACAAGTCACTGGCAACCGACATTAGCTCCGCAATGTGTGGTTATCTGGCACGTGCCAGCAAGGTAGATAAAACAGATGACGGCGTCAACAGTTGCTGCAAGCAGCATTAATCAGCCTGGGCTCATTCCAAGCGATCAAATGACATTCCCAATAATGAGCAAACTCCAAAACCCCGGAATTGTTTCCTCCATCGCTTCCGCAAGAAATGTATGAAGAGTCTTCGACTCAAAATGAAGCTCTACAAAGTGAAAAGCAGGAACCAAAGGAAAAAAGAAAACACATGAATGAGTTTGGTTCACAGGCTTCAGTCTGCGATATCTAGACCTCGAGCAGAATTACATTATGCGTGGCACATATTTGGAAATCTCATCTCAGGGACAAATAGGTCCTAGCTCCTCTGTGAAAAAAGATTAGATAGAAAGCAAACAAGCACTAAGCAAAAACAACAATAGTGACAGGATGCCTCTTCCCTCCAAATCAACCACCAGAAACATCTCATTTGTTTTTCTGTTGTATAGAGAAAGTTCGAGTTTGCAGACCTGGTTTCTCAAGGGACTTGGCCACTTGTGGGATGAAGAAAAGACAGATGGCCTGTCACTCCTCAGAGTGGACAGCAGTGCAAAGGCCAATGGAGACACCACCCAACTAACCATGTGATGTCCTCAGTTGCCTAGACATATCAGCATCATAATGAAGCCAATCCCTGTCAATTAGCCACCTGGATGGCTTGGCTGTCCGGCCAATCACACGCAGTCATCAGGCTACCTGGGCAAAACCGCAATCCAAACAAAGTCATGTGCAGGAGACTGTGACCGTACTCAGCTCCAAGATCATGTGTATTTCATGACACCCGAGACAGCAGAATAATGAAACATCTCTGATAATAGACAGAAAAAAGATCTAGCTTTCGAATGTAAATGGCTTCTGCGTTCAGGCAATTTAAGCTGGCCGCTCATGACTTCTTTACCACATGGGTTGCTAAAGGCTGTGATCCAAACCCAGAGTGTAACATCCTCCTGTTTTCAAGGTTGCATGTAGCAAATTAATATTCTACTTATTTCCACAAGAAGGCAAGTCAACATTGTTGTACATAATAGTGAAGAGATATATGATTAATTTATCATACTCTTTATTAAAATTTCAATATTGCACAAATATTGATGCTCCTGTTCTAAATAGCTGTGAAATGAATACGTCTGTAATCCATGCACCCTGAATCTGCTTCAGTAAGACACATACAAAGCGGGTGTGCTCTCTTGCACAGTAATGGCATTCTCGATCACAAGGTACAAATGTAAGCCACTTAGCCAGAGACAAACATGCTGTACCTGTTTATTTTCCTCTGCAAGGCTTCTTGATTTTCTTATGACTCAGATGTTCGATATTATCACAATAATAAATGTAGCATAGAAATTGTAAAACAAGATTTACTCTATAAGTTGATAAATATCTACCCATTTGGGCTACAGAGTTACCAAAGGCATTTGTGCAGGTCTACAAGGTCAAGCAAACCTCCCTGTATGGATCTTCAACATCAAATAAGGTTCCTCCAGTATGGTACCTGTGGACTAGACCAGGCTGCCCATTTACAAAAGATATTTATGAGTGTGCTTCTCAGAGCTCCAGCTCTTGCAAAATCCAGCCCACTCGGCCCTTGATAGAATGAATGGCTGTGTAAGAATCTCCCCTCCATTTTATTTATTAGGGTAGATAATTCTACTTATACCGTAGCTATTACTATGTCCGTCGGTATCCGTGTCCAACACAAAGAATGCATTCAGCTCTTGCTGTCACTCTCCAATTTCCAGAAAATGCTTGACAGCTGTGAATTTAGTGCTGAGAATTTAGCGTAAATGTTCCCCCCTGTGACTCCAGCTAAGGGCTGAATCACGGAGTGATCAGTATTCAAACCTCAATCTCTCATTCCGTTTCCAGCAGAGGCCGGAACAGAAGCTAATTCCACAGAGGAACTAAATATTATGTGTGTGTGTGTGTGTGTGCGCATGTTTGCAATGTGTATGTATAAGACCATCCGTGTCAGACTGTGAGAGTATATGTTTGTCCCACCCTACGGAGACATAGAGCCCCAGCCTCCTACCCTGAACAGAGCACCTGTTATGTGAGTGGGCTGTTGATGAGCTGCCTTTGCTCTGTCTCACATGGTGAAAGTGTACCAGAGGTCTTCCGCGTCTGAGTGAGCCTCTCACTACAGGAGCTTACCCATAACCCCATGTAGAGCCACTGCCTACCAGCCACAGACTGACACACACAGTAATGTGATCCCAACCACTGTCAAGCAGCTACACAGTGTTTCTCTAACTTCCAACTTACCCTACACCCATATACTTACACGCAATGTATATCCGTGGTTACCCCACACCCCCACACTATGTGAATTTCTACCCACTTTACACTATGGTGCGCAATCCTTCCTAAAATGTATCACATTGTATCTCTAAGGTCAACCGAGGAGATACTTTCTCAATAGCTCAGAAAAAGAGACAAGAGAGACAAACCTGCAGAATGAATTTCATTCTGAAATCTAACCATGATGAATGAAATGTTAAAGATATTCATAATATCTCTTCATCATAACAAGGATCCCGACTCACCCGCTTAATGAAAAATGCATTTGGTGATTCTGCATAGCTTGTTTGAGCAGTACGATCCAGCAAAAATGTGGACTGTCTGGGAGTCAAGAACTAATATACAGTGTACCTTAATACAGTATGTCCAGCTGTGGATCAACTGGAGAAGCACCATTAAAACATGTGATGATGGCAAACAACCTAAGCCTCACTTTTCATTGTTCAACAAGCTTCATAAAAAAAAAAAACAAAAGGATAATAAGTTGGATTAATCCCACTGTGACACACAGAAAGTTAATTATTTAGACTTTTACATCACATGGACTATTTGTCTACTTTGTCTATCTTGAAAGCAACTGCAGCACTCAAAATAAAAGGTTTGATCTTTTATTCTGTCTACAAAGCTCTTCTATTTTAAAAATCAAGGTCTCTTGAAGTGTAGTGAAGTCTTGGCAAGACAACAGACCAGAATATCAGTATCATCACATACAGAGTCCACTTCAACAATGCGTCAAACTGTCTGATTACCAGCAGGGATTTTCCCCCCTCATTAAGACTTCATAAGGAGATAAAGAAGAAGTCTGGCCACCCATCACGTAATTAGTCTGTACTATTCTGACAAGTTAATCACATCTCTCTTGCTAGTCGGTTTCCTGAGTGTGCAGGCAATGCCTCCCAAGTATGGGAGACAATAAGCATGAAGACGCAGAGACAGCCAGTGCAGCTGAGGTCCACAAACCACAGATTTACACTTATGAGCTTATAAACTCCATCGTTATGGCTCAACGTGCGAAGGTTTGCGGCTGATTAATAAAATGGGAAACAACAGCGCCAATACCGAGCAACGCAGACCCCCAACCAGACAACAACACGGAAACGCAACCCAAAAACGCGGCAAGGGAGCAACACTGACACATGCAGCTGCAGTAGTATAGACAATCCCCAGTGTAATTGTGCCCTAATGCTGTTAGAGGAAGGGATCAGGGTAACAGCATGTCTGGTAGGAAGCAAG
Source organism: Isichthys henryi (assembly GCA_026776945.1). Classification (NCBI taxonomy): domain Eukaryota; kingdom Metazoa; phylum Chordata; class Actinopteri; order Osteoglossiformes; family Mormyridae; genus Isichthys; species Isichthys henryi. The sequence continues at coordinate 3,451,477 of JAODJX010000002.1, forward strand.
AGTTTGGATCCGTGCTGATGGCTTGGCCAGTGCAGTGGATGGAGCTTCGCATGAGCGGCTAGGTGGCGGCGGGACGGGATGTGCTCAGACTGAGGAGAGCTGGGGATCAGACGGAGCTGGCAGGCCCCGAAACGCAGCTAATTGCAGCCAATGAGCTTAGTGCCATTGCAGTCCCCTGGGAAAAAAGCCTACTTGTTACTTCACCGCCCTCCCGAGGCCGTTGCTCCGTCACCAGCGGCAACCAGGCTGCACCAGACTTGGATGCTCCTACTGAACAGAAGATTCAAGGCCTGGGACCGATGACACAGCAGCGTTCTTTGGCGAGAGCACAAGCTGCCTCTGGACATTGGCGCCACCGTACATAGACATGTGACCTTGTGGCCCATCTGTGCTTTCCATAATGGCCACGATTGGGCGCAAACTGGCTGGAAAAGAAGCCACATGCTGCCAGGGGTCCAAAACCAACTCAATGTTGACAAGAGAAACAAAGCTTCCATCAGCCGTCTTTCCTTGATCCTCAGGGACCAACAAACAACGATCACTACTGTCCGGATAAAACAGTAACCTGCACCGCCTATACTGCTCCCTTTGGACAAAAGAAATCCATTATTTATTACGATACTAAATTGCACAAAGAAACATTTCCCCTAAGCTATATATCCCCATCAGAATGACATCACGCTCCCTGCTGCATGATAGGTAGATGAGCAGAGACACACACATACAGTACAGCCATTAACTGTGGGCCTTTACATCTTGGCCATGGGAGGACTGCAGTCACAGGAACAAGGACGCCCACACGGTGCTAGAAAGCTTTGGAAACGTTTGTGCATGAATGAAATTCAGGACGCTGAATGAGAAGCAGAACGGCGCCCAGGGAAAGGTCGGTGAATTAACATCGGTTGCAGCCTTTCAGCCGCCCTGCCGCAGAGGCCTCTGAGCGACCGTAATGGCATCAGCCTACCTGCAGAATGGCAGCCTTTCAGACGCAACCCTCAATATGTTTCGACGTTCTGCAAAACCGCAGGGATGGAAGTGCAGAGCAGTGTAGCTCCTTCACATTTTTGCACGTGCTGGGGAAAGTTAACTTCTCTGGGCCTGTTTACTGCTGCTGGCAGCTGCACTGTGGCATGAGCGAGTCCAGCCATCCCGCCCTGCCAAACTGCGGCCTCGCGGGGCCCCTAACCCCAGTGCACCCCCCTCCTCCCCATGCTCAGCATGGTCGCTGAGATGCTGAAAGGACCAGCATCCCACACGTTGGCCTGAAACAAAGTAGGGCAGGAGGTGCCAGAGGGCCCACTGGCTAAGAGTCCACATGCCGACATAAACCAGGTCCAGTATGCACAGACCTCACGGGCCCCATCTGGTCAATCATCCTCATCTGCCTCTGTCACTGATGGGCAGATGGACCACAGTGAATCCGAATGCTTAAAGGTGCCCAAACCAAGCTTCCCTTCCACCTCTTTTTATACTTTGAATGCCAATTTAAATATGATTCATATTTACAGTCAATGGCGTTCACTCATTAAGGCTGACGCATGTTTGCTCAAAAGCATGTTTCTACCATTCCATCCCCCTTCCTCATTCATAATAAGAATTAGGCCTAAACAGTAATCCGGTCCTCTCAGAAAAGCCATTATCTTTCTGTGATACATTCAGGAAAACAAACTCAAAATGAGACTAAGGCTCTAAGCAGACATTGTGAGTGACAATAATTGTGCTGACAGGCGGGAGAGAGTTCCTGGGATACATACACTAAAGACTTATGCATTGCCTGCACTAAAAAGAACCTAAAACGGCTGAGGATCTGCAGCAAAGCTCAAGCAGTAACAAGAAGTATGAATGCAGTGCCTATGAGAATCTATGAATACATTCATAACACATTATAATGCATTCATAAAGCACTAAAAACATGGTTACACATATTTATAAAACCGGCCGGTAACACATTACATTAAGTGCACCTTCATAATGCATTCATAGAACATTCAGTGCACCTTTAGAATGCATTCATAATGAATTTATAACAGCATGCAAGTACACCTTTACATCCTAACATCCCTTAACTGCTTTAATATACATTAATAACAGACATTACATGATTATATAATTATAATGTTTGTTATTATTATATAATATTTGTTATTAATGTATAGTATAACTGTTACGGGATGTTAGGATGTAAAGGTACATATACATGATGTTTATGAATGTTTTACGAATACTTAATGAATACATTATGACGGTGCACTGAACGTTTTATGAATGCAATATAAAAGCATTATGAAGTTTCAGTTAATGTAAAGTGCTACCATAAGGCCTAATACATTTTATCCATATTTATTATGCAGTATGAATGCTTTATGAAGCTTTCATTTATCATGCTTTATAGATTCCTAATGCTGAACAAAGCCTTCTTAATTCTTATACCAGCCATTATAATACATTTTGAAGGTATCTATAGTGCATTTTAGATGAAAGATTAATTGGAGCTTATGAAGTATTATAATCATCTGTCTATACTGGCTATCATAATCAAGAGCGTAACTCTGGGTTGAGCACTGGGAGGGGGGATTAGGCCTCCGCCCATTTAAGGGGTCCAGGGGGTTGTATTGGCTGGTTTTCATTTTTGGTGGTTGTAACCCCCCAGGTATCAATAATGCATAATAAATTAGAGCTTCAAGTGCAGTGTTACCCCTCAAGCCTATCTGTCTGTCTGTATGTCTGAGTGTTTAGGGGGGAGTAGAGAGAAAGAGATGGAGAGAGAGGGGTTTAACATTTGCACTTGCATTTGTGTGTCTGTCAGATGGAAGAAGCGACTATAAAGGGGTTATCTGTCCATACTTGATCCTGGCTATGCGACACTCTTCACCTCCGTTGGACCTGCAGTCCATGCCGACAGACGCCACACACAGCAATCAGGCTGGAATTGCGGAAACAAAGAGACCTGCCGAGAGGCAGCATGAATTAAGGAAAACAGCCTCTCCGTCAGCTTTCAGTCACTGCGGCCTGTAATTAACCCCGGCGGAGTGCCGAACCCGCAATTTAATCTGACATTAGTACAAGCGCTGGACAAAGAAGAAAAGTCAAATGAACACATGCGGCTCCATTATTTCATGTTTTTAATGTCTAAAACGCAGGCACTGCTGCTGGTACGCTTTTGTTTACTCTATTAAGGCCGTAACATTTATCCTGCAGCTTTTATCATAATCTTCACAAGAGCGAATGATCACTGCAGAAGATCCTTCCGGTATTTAGCAAACCTCTGAGATCTAAGGATCAAGACAGTCCGGAACAAAACCTGCACGTAATAAACAAACAACCATAGGCTGATGCTGACCCTCTGTGATTTTTTTCCCACTTACAATTTAATCAAGTTTTCCATTACTGAAGAGAAATCTCCAAAAACAATAATAGATTCAGGTGTGAATTTCAGTCATTTCATGTCTTTCTTTATAGATTTAACCCTTGCCCATCCACCTCTTTGACCTTGTAGTCTCATATATTCCACCTCTCACACAATCTTTAGTTCTACTTATCTTGCTTCCCATTTTTCACCTTCCTGTCACCCTTACCACACACGTCTTCTCCTCTCCATCTATACCACTCCCTCTCCATTTTAATTCCCACTAAATCTTTCCTGATAAGCAATTAACATGTTCCAGTAATTAGAGACCATTCAAGATGAAAGATCATTTGAAGATCATTCTGTGTTTCTCCAGCAACACTTTTCTCATTTTTTCCATGCATTATACTTAAAAAAAGGAGTACAGGTCTCTGGGCAGGTCCAGCTGACACATGGTCCATTAGGAGGCCATCAGCACCACAAATGCTGATCAACATGAGACACCCACAGAAAAAAGAGTCATGCTACTGCATGCCAATGTGAGGTATACTTTTCAAAGATAAAGCAGACGTTCCTCTTGTGAACTGGAAAGCAATCCAGAAACATATGCGGTCATGCTAATTCAAGATCTGCTTCTCAGAACACTTAGAAAAGCTTGTTGTGATTAACTACTGATGGATTTCACCCCGACTGTGGCCTCTGACTCCATATTCCACCTATGTAGTCTTCTACCTGTACTAGACAGAACTATATTAAAAAACACAGAGAAATGATTGCCAGTAATCGTGCTGAATAATGTCTTCTACCACAAATTTTTGTGGGGGGAAAAACAATTCTTATGTGGGTGTATTTGGATTTTTTTCTCTTATGACCTCTTCCTAGTTACATTGCATGCAAATTTTCCCACTTATTTAAGTGTAGCTTCCTGATTTAACAGCTAGTTTTATGCACTTATTATGTGCCTTGTAATACGTTGTAATGTATTCTTCTTGTGCAATCTTTGGTTCTCATGAGTCCTCTCCAGTTGATTTCTAAATCAATTTTCCACCCGATTTATGCAAGACTGAAATTCCACAACTGCCGATTTAAAAACCAAAGACTGAAGTACTGACTGTCTAGGGACAGCACAGTATATTTTTACGGAAGTTGCGGAAGATTTGATTTTATTAATTCATGCTGAGAACTCATCCAGACCTGACTGGTTTTGTTCTTACCACTGATTTTTGGCAATTAATCAACTCATCTGCATCAAGCAGGTATTTAGTTCTGCTAAGTGTGTATAGCAACCAATAACGTACTAAATTTCTCCATTCGTAATATAGTCGATAATGTGACAACTGGCCAATAACGTAATAACTGATCACATTATTGGCAAAAAGTTATTACATTATTGGTTTAGAAGAGGTATTACATTATTGGCAAGTTAATACATTATTGACTTTTATTGCATCAAAAAACAGAAGAATGGATAAATTATTACGTTCTTGGCAGTTATTACAATATTGGCTTCTACAGGGTGTCCTCAGAATTCCCAAAGCCTGTCCCAGAATTATTGTTAACTAACCAATAAGGGTAACAGATTGAAGTAGGGCCACTTGCCCCTCACTCCTTCGCCGGGAGTGAAGACTTCTGTTACTTTAGTTCAAATTATCCATCCATCCATCTCCTATCCAGTTATGCTGGTCAGACTCACAGGGATCTGGAGCTACTATGCAAAACTACATGTAAAATTCCAGCTGTATTACTCACACAGTTAAAAAAATTATAAATCTAAGCTTTATTTTAAATCAAGTTTTGCTTGACTGGTTGACTGTTTAGGACTGGGGCTCGGGCCTTGCTTGCTAATTAGGTTGTGTAGAAAAAAACGTTAGAGATTTTGGTAACACTTTTTATGAATGGCATGTCTAAGAATCTATAGACATTCATAAAGCATTATAATGCATTCATAAAGCATTAAATACACTCACCAGCCACATTATTAGGTACACCTTCCTAGTACCGGGTTGGACCCCCTTTTGCCTTCAGAACTGCCTTAATCCTTCGTGGCATAGATTCAGCAAGGTACTGGAAACATTCCTCAGAGATATTGGTCCATATTGACATGATAGCATCACACAGTTGCTGCAGATTTGTC
>JAODJX010000002.1:3478874-3502969 GCA_026776945.1 Isichthys henryi
ACTGTGATTGGCTAAAGAAGTGAAACGCAAGCCCCTCCCTTGTTGACCCACGGACACATCGAACTCGGTGAAATCAGGATGTCGGGAAAGTCGGACGATCACGCATCATATTCACAATCACTTTAATTGTGCCTCTTCGGGTGGGGAAAGTAATCAGATAAATAGCAACAGCACTGGTGCAGCAGGAAGAACCTAGCAAACAGACATGGGGAGTACATGGTCTGGAGGCAGGACGGGCCACAAGGCCTATCTGTTATTGGTTAAAGGAGGACACTGCAGTCACCTCGATGCCACTCCACTGCACATGTGCAGGTGTAGGCTGAGCTACGCTGGTGTTTTATTACCTTCCCAGCAGTGGAGCCATTATAGGGTCATGGCATCTCGCTACAGAAAGTCAGCATCCCACAACTGAGCCCCTCCCCCCATAATGTCACCACACAAGCTGTCGGTGCAGCTGTGATCCTCGCTGGCCTGCAGCTACTGTCCTAAAAACACCTGGCCCTACAAAGACATTACTGCCTTTAATACTAAATCTATCTCCAAAAAAATACCTGTCTTTCAGAAAGGGTTCCAAAAAGCACCTGCCCCAAGACATATCCTACGTAAACTCGGACAACGGTGTAACAAGTAAGGGCAAGGGGAAATCTGTTACATATCATGATGGTGGTGATGTTTATATCTCCATGAGTTAAAAATCGATTTTGTCCGTCACATTTGTTACTTCTAACATAATTGCCCGGTTACACATGGCATGACATGAGACTGACAAGGCCGTCTCGGCACAGCGCTATTGTCGATCAGCAAGCGTGTGCAGACACACTTAGACATGAGTACGGCTGTTTGCTTGGATTCATGGTTTGGTGCAATTTTGGTACAGCAGGGAAACTGAATTTGCTTTGAAATTGTTTATTATTAAAACCGCAAACACAATATACAGTAAAGACAGCTGTAAACCAAACACAAGGAAAGTGTCTGAATAACAAAAGCAGAGAGTAGATAGTTTGCAAGGTAAAAATAAATATATAAAATAAACAAAAATTCAAAAATAAGACTGCATCATAACAATCATAGTGAACTATATATCCTTTGTTCTTTGTCAGTATGGCTGCATATCTGTTGCAGTACATAACAAAATAACTGTAGTTATTTTTAGAACCAGGTTTGAATTTCGAGGTAAAAGCGTCTTAAATGCCACGGGGAGACTTACTTTCAGTGACTGCTTCTGCTTTACTCTGGTCTTGCAAACACTCAGATGATGTTGTCTCAAATGAGTCAGCATATTGGATGTGTTTCGAGCAACACATCAGAATTCACTGTAACAGATCCGACAGACAGTCTTAGTCTCATAAGCTACTCTATCTACAGTGTTGGTGTAATTATTGGGACACCAAGCTGGTCCCAAAGTACTGATTTAAGTGATGTGGGAGGGTCTTTCAGCTTCCAGTACCAGCTCATAACCAACTCAGGCTACAATTACCATAATGTGCTCAGAATCTACTTGTAAATTTAGGTGTCACTCATGTCAATAAATATGTTCATTTGTTTCATTGTGCATTCTGAACTGAACATGGTGAATATGTGTACCGTTACAGCCCTTATCTTTACTTTAACTGTAGATGTAAGCTGTTCTAAGATAGAGTAGAACCTTGGAACTCGAACACCTCTTAACCAACTCCGACATCAAATGGGTCTGTAGAATTTTTTTTGACTTCTACCTTGAATGAAATCTTGGAACTCAACCTTTCCTGTTAAAAGTTGTATAGGTCGAGACGTGTTTAACTCTACTAATGCAGACCTTGAACGGGTCGGTGGAGAAAAAACTAGCCGCAACTTGACCGAAAACTCGGAACACAACAAAATAAAACAGACCTGCAATAACTTGTTTGGATCGAGACCAGGACATGTGAGCTGAATGGGAGTGGAAGGATTTCGTCAGAAGCAGGAGAGAACGCAGAGCAGAATATCTGAAAAAAAACTCAAGCGTCACCTACTCACATCTTGAAATCATTTCTGCTTGAGTTTGGATTTGGCTGCTTAGTTAGCCAGGCTACAGTTTAAGCTAAAATTAAAATGTAATGCAGATGTTTTCTTTTTTGGAGCCGCATTAAAACTGACCAGAGCAGCTGTGAGCGGGGGACCAAATCGCAACTCGACCAGTCTTCTGGAACAAATTACCTTTGTGTTCCAAGGTACCACTACATAAAATATTGCTATACATATCAAAATAGCAAACAAATATCAAAGAATATCAATTCGGGAAGTCTCAGCCAAACCCCACCCCTAGTAACAAGGCCATTTACCCTTCATAGGAAAGGAAATGGTCAAACACCGAAAGCAGAGAACATTTGGAAGAAACAAAGAATAAAACAGTTTGAAGTACACTGACAGTTGTATGAAAGACATACCAGAAAAAACACAACCCATGTACTTCTGCATGGTCTTAGACTGCACAGACATGTATGAGTGAAAAGGTGTCTTCCACGGACCTATGACACTATAGTCGGAACACGATGACCATTGGCTAAAGTCCCTGCCTCCCAGCTGTCAACCTTCCTATCGCAGCATTTGTCCATGTGCCAGTAGGAGGCAGGAATGAGAAAGCTGCAACTCCCGCTGCCTGCCCAGAAAGCCAGGTCTTTGTGAGTACAGCGTGCCCGTCAGCTCGGGATGCTGGCTTGCTAAAGTGAACTCGGCTGACAGAGCTTTCCTCGGGAACTTAGCCCAGAAGTAGTAATTAATCAGCCAGAAAGCCACTTAAAGGAACAACTACTTCTAAGGTTCCTAGAATGAAGAGTGGGTGACTAATGATACTGAACACCAGATAACAGGCAAATTCATTAACTGGCACCAATTTTCTTTGGTAACCCCCCCATTTGTTCTCATTGCAAGTGATGAGCTTTTAGCCTGTTGTTAATTTCCCCTATTAAAAAGTAATATTCAGTGAACTGGGGTTTGTCAAGATTCTCTGTGATCTCTGTTACTTCTCTAGCAACAGGAGTCAAAGGTAATCGAAGGGCCTAACCCTAACCCTATCCCTAACCCTATCCCTAATCTCACTCGAGGGTTCAAGGTATGTTTGTTTCATCAAACACCGTAAATGCTTTTGAAATCCAATTTTCTTAAATGTAGCAAAGCTCAAAGGACAGAACTTTGTCCCTGCGCCGGGGGGTGTGGGTAATTCACCTATAAAGCCATAGCAGCCCCCCTGCCAAGGGACTGGTGGCACATCATTCTGTGCAAGAAACAGGAGGGCTGACTGGCAGACTTGGCTAAAGCAGCTCAGATGTAATTCGACGTTTATGGTTTCATTTCCCCCTTGAACATACATTTCCACAAATACCACATGCATGTTAGTCTGAACAATATATCCTATATTGACCTTAGCAAATAAGTCCACCTAATTTAATGTTATGGTTTGACCTAACAATAGTGACAATGCCTTTAATCAGCCTACCATTCTCCATCACACTTTGGATTCACTTATAACTAGACTCGCACTGCTAATAGATTCCTGCACAGAAATCTATATCCCGCCCCCACCTTCCCGCTAAAATTAGATCTTTGTTTTGGAATACTTAGTGAGACGAGTTAAATCAGCCCTTAAGGAGGAAGCGCATCTGTTTCTGCTGGTAACTTTGCCGTTCAACCGTAGATGGCCTATTACAATAGCACCATTTGCAAGTGAATGCAGCGTCACTTCATTCAATTTATTGTATCGATTTCTCACTCTGATTCAGGCCCGGTGCCGAGTTCCCGGCAGGAGCAGGGAAGACTTCTATGTCAACTGGAATGACATCGGCTTTTCGGAGTCTTTCATTGACTTTCGAAATAACTGTAAGATTTGAACTTCTACACCTGTTGATCATACATATGGTGTCGCATGAGATCGCCTACATACCACTGATGTCAATGAAGTGTTAGAGGTAGTGCCAGGTAAACAGGCTCTCTCACACTGGGTACAGAAATACCCATCCAAGATACATGAGGCTGTTATGAATTATACCCTAAATGCAGTGGTCTGAAAGGAACTCTGAGGCACCATATTGCAGAAGCCACAGTAGAGGATCCTAGGCTGTTCACCCTGAAATGACATTTCACACAGAGCTTCACTCAAAGTATACTATTGCTGATTATGTTTTTCTTCTGCCACAAAAGTCCAAGCCACACCCGAGCCTGACTGGAAACTGACAGTTTTCCGTTGTAAATTATGCGAGCCGGACCCACGATGACATGGCACTGCTTACTAGCAGGGCCGAAAGCATGAGCAAATGAAACTAGTTGCATCACCACTGTCTGATTGGTTGAAATGCATGGATATACTGGTGACATACATGGATTATCTAAAGACAAAGGGGCACATTCTATATATTATTCATTATTAGTAGCATCGTGAAGTATTGACACAGTCTCGATAACTTTGAGCTTTAAAATTTCCAACCACCTACTTAAAAAAGTACTATACTGTAGATCAGCCGAACAGAATGGATTCATAATGTAAATTTACGCAAACTAATGCTAATTCTGCTAGAGTTTGGCACTATCATAAGATGGATACCATAAGATTAGCACATAGTTAATCATGATGTATACTGTGTGAACAGTAAATAAGTGTCTTTTTGGTTTTACATCACTGTCGCTCTCCAAACCTGCCAACGCCTTTTCCCAGCCAGCCCTTCTGCAGCGGAAAACCATTACAGCAACCAAGCTGTAATAGCCTGTCCACACAGCCTGGGTATGGCTTGGTTCCTGTATGCTGATGGAAAAGCATGACTATATGTGTAACATACTTTAATCTATATTTCAAGGCCTACTTGTAAATATGTACAAGCAGAATGCTGTTTAGTGTCATCCTATATCTAACATTCACAGTCTTGCTGAATGGTTGATTCCCACCCACTTGTCTGTTTCGCACGCCAGCATATTGCCTTGGAAACGAGAGAGTATCATAATAATTGAGGGTTCCTGTTGGACCCTGTGTTTGTCTACAGGACTTATGTATTCTCTGTTCTTGGTGCCAGGTCCACCTACTTGATATTCCATATTATGCCTCCAGAGGTGAATTCTAAGGCATAGTACTAGGTCGGACGTATCATGTATTGTGGAATGGTCCGTCACCGATGGGATGCCACGCTGTCCTGCCGCACGGCCGCCATCCCATCCTCCCTCCCGCTGCCGTGCACAGCGCCTCACCATCTGCCATGTTCATCTCTACGCTGAAACTGATTTTCCCTGCTGATTATGCTCCCGTGTGCCTCCAGGACCACTCAGAATTCAAACCACCCAAAGGGGAACGTCATGCCGGGCCAACAAACAGAAACCCAATCCCAGAATTGCTCCACAAAAAGCATTTACAGGTTCACCTTCTTAGGGTGATAGAGAATGCTTCTGCTAATCGGGGGAGGCGGAGAGAAAGTCATGCTCTGTATGCTTCCATTTGGACAGTCTTAGGGTGCCATTGTATGTGCTCTGAATGACATGGCGCCTGAAACTATTTGAAGGAAGTACTTTGCCTAATGCTGTTTATTCTTGCATTGTTCAATCCAGCAGTATAAAATGCGAGACAATTACAAATGAATTCTCATTTGCACGATCACGGGACATTTTATCTATCTCTATGCAAATATTTGCAATAGCTGCTATAATAAACAAACCCCGACAGCTATGACTTTGAGTCCCTAGACATCCACAACATGCTGGCTAAAGAATACGTAAGTATGGCAGCTGGAGATTTGCTGTGAACTTTCCACAACAAAACTCAACGCGTTGCAAAAATTTCACTGGATAATTAGTTACTCGGATGCATAACTAGGAGACTGATCATCTCAAAATTCAAATCTTGGTATATTTTGCAAAACTACAGCATGAAGCAAATAATGGGTGAGTGTGCCCTGTGGTGGCTTGGCGCCCCACCAAGGGTTGTTCCATGCCTTGTGCCTCGCAGGCTCCGGGATTGGCTCTGGATCCCCAGTGACTCTGAATGGGATAAGCGGTTACAGAAAATGGATGGATGGATGGATAACTTTAAGCAAAACAGATACTAAAGCTCATAGAGTCCATGTGAGAGCCCAGCCCTAGCTGTGCATCTTGTGAGTTTTGCAGACCTGCATTTGACCTCCAGGCAGGCCTGAGCTGACAGACCATCTAATCCAATATCCCCCGCAGAAGGGAAGAAAAACAAGCATCATCTGCATTTACAGCTTCCTGTGGCTTTTGATAGGCTGTCAGCAGCAACAGCCCCTAACAACATGTCATACCAAACTGATAGGAACAGTGACAGGGCCCGGTATTAGAATACATCATTGGATTTTATATTTAGGCTAATTGGGAGCCGTTATCGGGCTATTATCCAGAGGAAATGTTCACATAAGACATCAGTGAGCGCATCTTCAATAACCACATTTCATGCCTGCTTTCACGGAGGGGACACAGTCTATCCCAACAAACCCAAACACAGACAAAAGGCCTGGCCATTTTTTCCTCTCACATTTGCAGTCTTATAACAATGTGACCCTTTGAAATCACAGATATTTATAAAAATCCCGGAAACACCCAAGAGTGTTAACGTCTGTCAAAGGCGTTACCAGGACCAAACTAGCATTAGAAGCAATCATTTCAGTATTTATTTTCTGTTCACAATATGTCAAATGGCATCGCTATGTGTAACCACAATCAGAAGAGAACAATCCAATTTAATCTCAATCTTACAGCAGCTTTCTGGAAAACCAGTTTTGTGTGCTACTCGATAATGCATTATGTTTTATAAGTTTTGTTACATGCAAGTTTTAACCATGAAATCATAAACAATACCAGTGTGTGTCATACTTATGAAGTCAGCAGTGAACATCTCATTAACTTTTTTCCCACTGGAAGCTTCTTTGGCTCCTCAGACAAATCCTGTGACATGATATGCTTTCCGCTACATACAGCTTTTTTAGACTTCAAAATAAAAGGATGTCTGGAAACAATGTCATACATATTTTTATCACAAGAACACCTGAAAACATTGAGATATTTTTTGGTCCTCTACCATCCCCAGCATCTACTCGCACTTAAACCTTTCCTCCATCCAACAACACAAACCTGTCATTTTGACACAGCAACACTCCTTTGTCTAAGCAGCCTGGGCTCAACACCGCTCCATCCAGCACCACGGACGGCCTTCCGATCAGGCCCGTTCCGGCACCACGGACGGCCTCCGATCAGACCCGTTCCAGCACCAAGGACGGCTTCCGATCAGGCCCATTCTGGCACCACGGACGGCCTCCGATCAGGCCCGTTCCGGTACCACGGACGGCCTCCGATCAGGCCCCTTCCGGCACCACGGACGGCCTCCGATCAGACCCCTTCCGGCACCACGGATGGCCTCCGATCAGGCCCATTCCGGCACCACGGACGGCCTCTGATCAGACCCGTTCCAGCACCACGGACAGCCTCCGATCAGGCCTGTTCCGGCACCACAGACAGCCTCCAATCAGACCCGTTCCAGCACCATGGACAGGGGACAACTGGACTCCATGCGACGTACATGCAGTAGTCAGTCTCACACAGCATAGAATCACACACAGCAGCACTGCTTTATTCAGAAGTTTATCTTCCCACATAAAAGCAGCAGACACCCCCACTCACCTGTCTTTTCAACCTTGGGTTTCATGGCCTCCCGCCCCGGCAGACACGGGCACGGCCCCTCACACCTCAGGTGAATGCTCTTTTTGGAGGTGCAGGCCTGGAATTCGAGCTTACACTGCAGAGAGATGTCATGGAGAGCATACTTAGAGGAATAATAGGTAAAAAAGTAAAGTAATCAGAAATTTACACGGAGTTCAAAACAGCTGTGCATAAGTACCACACAACATATTTTTGCTCTGGATTGATTCAATTAGTCGTATGAGAATAAAAAGTGCTTGATGACTACTGTATAAAGATGGGAATTAAGCTGAATCACTAACAGTAAATGTTAAGTACAAAATGCACAAAACATTTAAACAAAAGTGTTCAAATAATAATGCAAACCAGATACCCTGGTTTTGGGGGGCATGTTGTGTGCATCTAATATAGTGACAAGTTCTATCTTAAATGCAGTAAGGATCTCTGTTTTCAAAGCCATTACTGTACATACACATCGCTAATTCCTCTTTTTGAATTTATGCTTGAATTACTTTGAAATATTCTTGCTGATTTCTCTGAGAAATATGAAACAATTTGCTTCCTGGAAGGAATCATAAATAACCCTCTTGTATTCCAAACACTCGTGCCAGCAGGAGGGCAAAAGGTAGGTTTCTGAAATCCTCTTTTGGGTCTAGATGAAGCCCACCTGAGCCTCTCTAATTCTAGCTGAATTTATTGCTTTGATGCATTGAATTTCACAGGGTCCCAGCAGACATTCATCGTTACCCTGTGATATTTCCTAGACGGCGTTATTAACACAAGCCAGCAAAAACTGTAGACAAAAGCACGGTGGCTCCACTTCAAACATATTAAATTACCTGGTCAGTCACGCCTCTAAATTTGTCTTCACAAATTTAATTTGTTCTCCCTATCATCCAAGGAAAAAAAACAGACTTTCCAATCACTCGAAAAATAAAACGAAAACTTCACAATACAGGAAAAAAAAAATCCGTTTGAAATTGCGAAAATGCCAGTAGCGCAAAAAAAAAACATTTTTTCATGGCTCTCTAAACAGTAATTTGGATGCAGGAGGCAGAGAAAAGAAAATTAAAATAAAACATGGAAGCAATTAAAATTTGGGAAATTAACCACTGGAGGCATATAAAATAGCATGTCGAATAAATAAACACAATAAACAATCGGTGGAAAGCCAGGTTGCTAACCGTACATTAGCAACCTGGAGCTCTTCTGTAATGTTTAAACCTGCAAATAGGACAGGACTGCGATGACAAATCCTTAAGTTGAGCTTCATTTATACACAACCAAACATCCGCAAGTTGGGAATAATCTTAAAATTAAGCATACGTCGCTGGATTCTCATACTTGTTCGAGTTTGTAGGTCGTCCGCATAGACTTGTAGCGCACAACTTATAGTCGATTGGGGCTTAAAGGTGACATGTTCAAATTTTGAGCTAGAAACATTAAGTCTTACAGGTGCAATGAAAAGGATGAAAATCCACAACTGATGCAACTACCTCTAAATAAAAGCATTTTCTAGGGAAAACGTAATAAATTTTTATGTTTTTTTTCCCCACTCTGCAGCTTTCACACCTCTTAAAGGCGGTGTGATGTTTAAGTACCCTGGATGCGTTCACAGTTTTTTTTTGCTGCTGGCTGTCCCTCTTCACACCTCTCTTTGAGATCAGCATTGTCACATAGCCTGGGATCTAAACTACTGGACACTCCTGTAGATCTAAGGCTGAAAGCAAACGCGACAGTTAAATTAATAGGAACAGGACAGATGTTTTCTGAGACCCTGAGCTGGCACATCTGGCGCAGAGAAGCCGTGATACAGGAAAGTTTTTGGATCAGCTACTCTGACTCAGAACTCATTTGACGCCGATAATTGCTGTCGCCGAGGCCGGATACCTCAGACACGCGAGGATGGACTGCCATTTTATTCTGTTGGCTCCTGGGGAGGGAGAATAAATTAAGCTGAGCTTGTGTGCTCATTCAACGGTGCACTGATCTGGGGAAATAAATCTATGGCGTGCAAGCCCATCCACTTGTCTCCTCCGAATTACAAAGCTGTCTCGCAAAATGACTACGCTTGAGTGGGAAAATGGGGGGGCAGGGATTTTCTGTACAGTGGGGGTTAAATCCGAGCTTGCGGGGCCAGAGTTAATGTAGGCAGATTTTGTGCCTCCCTATCCAAAGGATGGATAGAGGTAAATTATCCCTAAGCGCAGAGAAAGCCTCCTTTCCGGTAAATAGTGCTAAAGGTTAAAATGTCTCCAATTTGCAAAAGATTCGGATACAGTTTCTGTTGTGTACGAGCAGATGAACAGACATGCACGGGCACATGGAATACGAACGAACTACGGCAAGGATGACTTATTATGACTGATGCAAGGAGATTTAAATTTGACACGACATGTTTTGTCTGTAAAGAGTTTGTTGTGTCCCTGATTATGTGCTGTAGGTGTCTGCTAGCAGGACAAGCTTTCTACGTGATTAATAACGTCGGGGTGGGGGGGGGGTGCAGCCATTCCAGCGTGACCGCAGATAATTTCCGTGCTGATCGATGCATCGTGTCTGACATCACAGAGATGCAACCTTGCCCATAGTGACAAGGACACATCTATTCAACAGCATATGACACAACTATCCTCACAGAAAAATGCCACAGAAGCACTACCGGCATTTTCTGGAAAATTTTTGTCTGTTTATTTGTTCACAAGTCTGCTCATTCACATGAGAGATGCTATGAACTGCAGTGCCATTACAGCAAGCCCGCAACCAGTTTGGGTTAACCCTTTGGTAAAGGACAGTTTGTGCTGAATGTCAGACTAGAATCATAAAATTAATGCCCAAAGCCAGAAGGTTCATCTGCCTACCTTCCCTCAGGACAGCTCTGAGGGACACCCGTACAGTACGCCTCACAAGCAGGCGGCTCGATTTACCCTCTGGCCAATATAGCCGGCCTGCCACATGGGGACTCGGCGTTCAGCGTGAGGATGGCTAACCCACCGGGACTCGCCTGAAACCTGGCAGGATTCTGCCACCTTGCATGATTATTATCACGACCTGTTAATGAAAAAAAGAATGGTAGGTTCGAGGCTTCCCATTATTCTGAACTTAAGTCAATATGCTTCTAAAATCCTTTCAATTATATTTATATAAAAGGGGAAAGGACAGAGAGAATTGTTTTCACGATGAGCTTAGGCTGAAAGGTTAAAATGTACTCAGGTATGACTTTCGATGCTGGACATTATACAGACATTAGTGTTAATTGCCAATGACATGGTGATTCTACAGCAATGGTGGTGGATGTACTAAATGTGCCCCCACAAGTCTAATTAATTGCACATGTAATATTTAGACTGCACTTTTTTTTGTAGAGTCGTCTCTACAGACCACATGAGGTCCTCCACAGTCCTCTAAAACAGTCCAAAAACATGCTGAGGTCAATCGAGTTATCAAATTACCCATAGGTGCGTATGTATGAGTCACTGGTGTGTGAGTGAGCCCTGTGATGGGTTGGTGCCCCATTCTGGGTTGTTTCCTGCCTTGTGCCCTGTGATGGGTTGGTGCCCCATCCTGGGTTGTCCCCTGCCTTGTGCCCATAGGCTCCGGACCCCCTGCAACCCTTAATAGGATAAGCGGTTACATAAAATGGATGGATGAAAAATGTATATCTTAAACCTAGTGTAGTACAGTGCTGTCAGTCACAGCATGACAGGATCACTGATGTAGCCTCATCAGGTTAATCTCTTAGCCCTCTCTGCCACATTCATTCACTCTCCCCCCTGCTTTCTGGTCCTCCAATCACGGGCATTTGTGGGAGGAGTTTGCCCGGCACTGCGAGTAGGCAGGCCCTCAGCTGCAAGATGCTCCTAACGCATGACACAGCACTCAGAACACAAACCTCCTTGAGCACAAGGGCAGCTGTCCCGTTGGGCCCCTTGCTGGGCTTGTTCTGCTTCAGAAGATGTTGCTGTGGAAACCACAACTCCAGCAGGATGCTCCAATGAACCAGCTTTGCTCAGTGTTAGGATGGCAGTCAAATCTCTATCTTTGTGGTGCCTATTTAGAATATCAATATTATTTCATGCGAGATAAATGCTTATCTATAAAAACAATATTAAACATATATTGTTGCCTTAATTGTATTTGCTGATGTTACTTTATACACAAACAGACACACACAGATGCACACACAACTCTCAAGAATCTTTTTTTATTGGCACACAAACAGGTTATGGGTTTTATATCTGAAACGTCACCTTCTTTACCAGTGGAGAGGTGTAACATACATTCATCTATTTGTAGCCCACCATTCTTGAAAGGCACTTCCCTTGATATCTTTTTTTGGCATCGCTTTGATTTGTTTTGCATCTCCACTGGCTTAGAATAATCCAGTGCACAGGTCCTGTCGTGAAAAGTGTTTTAGCTTTCAGTTACATGTGAAGCAAAAGCAAAGGAGATCTGATGCTAATTCCAGCGAGGGTCTGGAGTCATACATTAGACTTGCAGCGTATTATATTAGCCAATTTCAGAAGCATATAAACTAGCAATTGTACATTTACTCAAATCAAACCAGAGATGCAACCTGTTTAATTAGTTATTACCTCATACATAATATAAAAATATTTTTATGAACACCTGAATAAAAACTCTTGCACATTCCTTTTGAAGACAACAAAGAATGATTGTTGTAAAAATTTCCACACACCGAGCAGCACCAATGAAAAGAGCTGTCTGTTGTTCAGATTGAAGCTTCGGCATCTTACTGTAGCAAGCGCAAAGTGCCGAATGGCTGCTTTGTTTCTAACAGATGGTTTCCATCAGATTTCATTTTCTGAAGGTGACGAAATGCGTACAAACCAGGCATCTCAGCATTCCACGAGACTGCTGAATATGTGAGTTGGCGGGGCTTTACGCTGTTTAAAGTTGCTTAGCGGACACTTTTGCACACACACTCACATGCACGGCTTAATATTTTACACTAGAGTTATTTAAACAGTCGCAAGGGTAGGCACTGGTCTCCAGGGTGACGGCAGAATTTTCTCTCCAGGTCATGAAGCAGCACCTTACCCCGGAGCCTGATCTTCATTTGTCAGCCTTTGTGGGCTCTTCCAAGGACCCAGGATCAACACAAGAGCAGCTGTGCGATAAGCGCAGGCAAGGGGCTCAGCACAGGAACTGCTGGTTCAGGGGAAGCGCACTGATGGGGTCCGACATGCCAATCCATTCTGCTCATTTGGACGAGACAGGCAGATCTAACAGACTGATTCTAATGCGAGTTAAAAACCCGACCTAAGATGGGCCCCATTGATTTTCTAAATCTGAGCCGGCGTCCCAAAAATAATTTCTCCAGTATATATGTGCGAGAGATTGGTGTGTGGTGGATGGGCTTGGGTATTGAAAAGGCATTTAGCTTGCACGACTATGTAATTATCGCAGGTGCCGGGAAGTGGCAGTGTGATGGATCCAGCAGCAGCATGACCCGCAGGATGTGTAACACTGATGACCGTGAGCTCACCTATGGGGATCAAGCCTAGAAGGTGCCTCTCCACACACTTGTATACCTTCACACTATATACCCCCCTACACTATAATATTCCTATATACAGGGTCTTCCAGCAGGATCTATTATGGACATTTCTGGAGGCTTAGGTCACCATTCCCTGAGCGTATGTGTGCTCCAGAGGGAGGAGATGCACGCTCACCTTGGAGGAATAGGTATGTCCATCGGAGCCACACACCGGGCTTGCCTGGAGAACTGGACAAGGGAGGCACTTCCCATGACTGCTGGCTCCCATCCAGACCTTGTGGGATAGACCTCCTTTCACAGGCAGGACACTGCATACAGGATTCACAGGAGGAGAGGAAACAGGGAAAAAACATTACCAAAAATCCTATGATAATCATTCCAAATCAGTCTTTATAGAGAGATTAGAATGTGTGTACCTTTTGTGAACTTACATGTAAGTGTCCATTCAAGGTTATCAGCTAGATAAACCATAGCATAGATAAAAATTTCACTGGCAGAAGTGATTAATTTTTATCTGTTAGCATTAAACATGAAACTTAGCAGTGCTTGTTCAGTCAAATGCAGGCCCAGAGTTCTGCCAGGTTTATGAAATACTAGAGGAAAGCATGATATTTACATGACACAGCCTGGGAGACCAGGCGGCTGAGCTTTGCAGAAAGCTGGGTCGACAGGAGAAAGTGACACCCGCAGGCTGTGCTGGAGGCTTCGTTGGCGGCAAAGCAAGGCCTACCACGTTAATCTCATTGCTGCTTTTGCCAAAAGCAACTGATCCCACTGCAGAAATACAGCCAACCATAATATGGATCTACAGAACATATTACAATATATCTTTCATGAAATATTACTATGTATATTTCATGAGGCTAGTAAAGTCCTAAATATTGAACTATCGCTGTAGTTATACAACCAAGAGAAACTGCATGACCTTGTTATAGTTCGGACTTTTTGAAGCTGATGATTGTTTTGTCATCTAGAAAACGATATATTGCCGATGTACTTCTTTATATGTCTTATTCACCGTTTAAGTAATAAGTGAATCAATTATGACTAACATTTTGCTAGATGAAACTCTTAAAATGGTGATTGAGAAATCTAATCTGAACGGAATCTCCGGAAGTGCTAGGTGCAGTGTACTGTACTATGTGACACCGCTAAGGTCACAAAGGCACACAAGTTAAAGCTCAAGAATGGGCTGGGACATGTCTCAAGATGGATTTTTCATGGGTTTTCTGGACAGATGAGATGAGAGTGATTCTTGATGGACCAGAGGTCAGACACCTTTTTCAAGAACCAGCAAGGCGGTGCAGGAGTAAGGAGGCAGGCTGCAATTATCAGTGATGAACTTGTCAGAATTTTACAACTTGCAGATGGTGTAACAGTAACTGCAAGAAATATTGCCAACTTGTAGAAGATACATTTTTCAAACACTGGTACAAAAAATGTCAGCAGCTTTTAAAAAGGTTATGATATCCATGCAGGACAATGCCTCTAACCATGCATCAAAGTATTCCATAAATTGGCCAAGGAAGGCTTGATAGGTGACTAAATTATGACCTGGCCTCCATCATCGTCTGACTCAACCCCCCATTGAGTATTACTGGACTTTCCTAATGTATGAGACTTACAAAGGTAGCCAGCAGTACACTCCTCAGAGCAGAGCCTAGAGGGGGTCCTAGCTGCCTCAGCTAATTTAGGATGTGATCAAATGCCTAATAATTGTGCATATTGATAACATGTTTTTCTTTTATTTTCCTATGCAATAGATGTAAGATTTTTTATTGTAAGATTTCCTCTTTAAATAAATTTACTTTACCAAAAGAAAACTGCTGAATGCAGTTTTTTAAGTCTACCCAACTATTTCTAACAATTATTTCCAGGAATAGTGCTTTGCCTAATAATTTTAATAATTTAGTATACTAAATCAGGGTACTAGACAGACATTTGCATTACCTACTGTACAATCACACATTTGTAGACCATTAAGCTCTACAAAACTCCTGAATGATCCAAAATGTTTTGGGGGCAAAGCTACACAACAGGCCTCAAAAATTGTCTCACATATTCCCTCAGGGACATCATTCCCACCAAAAAGAAGCAAAATGTATGAATGTCACCAGAAAGATCCCATTGCTCTTGCATTCTGCATTCAATTGATGTCTCAGACAATCCAGAGGATATTAGAGAGCTTAAAATGGAAAAATGGGGCCGATTACAACAGCCTATGATTACAATGAGGTCACTTCTGGTGATCCCAGAGAAAAGTTGTTAAAGATTTCTTCAGTGATCGATATGACAAGAAACTTTTTTCTAACACTGAATCTTACATCACCTGAAACATTCATATCTCATCAGCATTTACCTGCAAAAAGTCACAGAGGTACCTTGTCATGTGGTAAGGTGAAATGTGAGATAAATGCAATGAAGAATATATAAAAAAATCCTATTTAATCATGAGAACATACAGCCAAATCGGTGATGCTTTTCATTAACTGCACCTTCATAATGCATTCATAGAACATTCAGTGCACCTTCATAATGCCTTTATAATGCATTCATAGAACATGCGTGAGCAGCAAGTAAGTATACCTTAACATCCTAAAATAACTTAACAGCTTTAATATAAATCAGTAACAAACATTATGTGATTAAACAATTATAATGTTTATCATACTATGCATTATGAAGGTTCTCTGAATAGTCTATCAATGGCTAAAATGCATAATGAAGGCATTATGAAGGTGTAGTTAATGTAGATAATTACCTCCTCTCAATAAAACAAGAAAATATAGACAAATATGCAGGATAAACCCGAAAGGCACAACTGCAGTAGCCATTGCGGCAACCGTATAACACAGCACTCTGTCTGAGTCCCAAGGACATGCAATTTTAAATGAGGCTCTTTAGAATTTGATTTACAAACCCGCTATAAGTTACTTAGCCGCCGTAGCAAACAACGATTCACATGAGCTCATTTTTGCTGAGCTTGCAGAGGTCCCATGTGAGTCACTTCTTGCAGCACATCAAGGAAAGTCATGTGTGGAAACTACACTGCAATAAGACCGCACTGCACTAGAGGAAGCGAAGGGACCAGAGCCGCATTTCGGCTTAAAAAGCTTTAATTGCATTGAGGAAGGGTACTTGAGTCAACTGTAGCTTGAACAACGTATGACATCAAGGTTAAGGACTATGTGGGGCCAATATGGCCCTGTAAGCTTGAATGGCTTAGAGGAAAGTGTGCTGGAGTGCAGTTTAATGGAAAAACCTTAGAGGAGGCAGGGGTACAGGCTTATGGGAACCATTGCGGTTCAGCAGGCTGGTAGGATGGTTAGGTATAGTGCATGAGACAGTAACTGGATCTTACATGCGGTTTAAATGGCCCTGCAGATATAGAGTAAGTGGATCTTCCTTGTTTACATGCCTCATATCCACAGGATACTTGTACATCATTCATCACCCAGCCACAGGAGTGGATAAATGGTCACACCTCACAGAATGACCATAGGATGGAAGGCAGGGAGGCCTCGTAATCTGTGTAGGTACCACCATCTCTCTCCCGTTCTTCACCTCCCTCCTGGTCATGTTTCGCATTGTATCAGACACAATCAAATCAAATCGCCATTACTGGGTGATAATCTGAAACATGCATGGTCAGAACATTTTCTGTGCCAGAGAAATTGTATAAAAGCAGCAACAGTAACTTCAAATTAAATTGATTTCCTTTCATGTATGGGTGGCATGGTGGCGCAGTGGGCAGCACTGTTGTCTCCACCGTGACTCCATGAAGAGATTGCATGTTCTCCTTGTGATGTTGCAGGGTTTCCCCCACAGTCTAAAAAAATGCTGAGGTGAATTAGAGTGATCAAATCGCCCATAGGTGTGACTGGCGTGTGACTGTGCCCCGTGATGGGTTGGCACCCCATCATGCCTTGCACTCATTGCCTTCGGGATAGGCTCCAGACCCCCCCATGACAAGCAGATACAGAATATTGATGGGTTTCATGTATAATCAGTGCTGAGAATTGCATGCATTAATTGAAGTTGAAATTGAAGTGAAATTAATCAGGCATCATACAGACCCTTTTTCATAAGTTCATTTAAGGTGGTGGAACAGATAGGAATCATGTTTAAGAACCCTGTCCCTTAAGAAAACAGACCATAAAATAATTTTTGCATTTTTTTTCTATCGTTCAATATACTGGCAGAATCCTACTTAAGAGACATTCACCAATTCCCTTACCAAACATGAGCTGTGAAATTGCAGTTTGCTTGCCACACTACCTAGCTTTCATCATTATCATAAATCCATTTCCACTTGTTTTGCCTAACAAGCATTAAGCAATGTTTATTAATTTTGTATTAATTAACAGTGGAAATAAACTGAGTAATCCTCTGAATCTGTGGTGCCTGGATAGCGTTGAATGTCACATTCCCTACAACAAATTGGAATAGGACTTTAGAAATTAATTTATTTAAATCTATGACATTATATTCTCCAGAGATCAGTTACAATGGCAGTGTGTCAAATGGCTCAAGATCGTTGCATATAATGCTCCCACATTTCAGGAATTCTGTGAGGAGACACGAACTAATGCCTTTCAGGGGGCAGTTGGAGGATCCAGTGGTGGAGTAGGAAGAGAGACGCTGCTGAGCAGAAGTGACCCAGATGGAGGAGATGGACCAGAATGAGATGCGGGCAGCAGAATGACAGGGTGTCTCTGATCGAGCAGGTATGCAGGCTGATGGAGAAGAGCAATGGAGTGGACAGAGCGGTCATTAGCATAGAGAGAAAGAACAGATGAAGGAGCAGATGGCAAAGAAAGATGGAAGGTTCAAAGAAGTGGATGGAGAGGAGAGCAGAATATGGAAGTATGAGTGTCTGGTGAACGGATGAAGAGGAAAGTGGAACCGATGGCGAACAAGAACGGCACTAATGGAAGCCGTAATGGATAGAATTTCCACTGTGAACAGAATTATTACTCAGTGACTGACTACATTTAACCCACTGAGAAGTGATAAAATACACAATGAGGAATGGGTTAAGCTGGGTTCAGTCCCCGGGTCGGGCGGAGCACCATTCTGTGTGGAGTTCACACGCTCTCTCCGTGTTTGTGTGGGTTTCCGCCAGGGGCTCTGGTTTCCTCCCACAGTCCAAAAGTTTGCGCGGTAGGTCGGTTCTGAGTTGGCTCCGTCATTGTGTGAGTGCGCGTGTGAGTGTGTGTGTGAGTGTGTGTGCCTCGTGGTGTGCTGGCGGCTGCCCAGGGTTGGTTCCCACCTCTGTCCCTTGTTCCCGGGATAGGCTCCTGTTCCCCCTGCGACCCCAGTTGCGATTAAGCGGTTACGGTGATGGATGGATGGAACAGGTTAAACTAGTCAGTGACAGCTAGCTCGTGATCATCCATGCGTTTATTACATGCATGGAAAAGTAGCAAAGAGATGGGTTGATATCTTGCTTGGAGAAGATGGAAGAGTGGATGGTGAACAGCTGGAGCAAACAAAGCTGCTCACGATAAAGAAAAATATATGGCATAAAGAAAAGAAGCTGAAGAGAAGGCGTGGCATCACTGATGAAGAGGGCGGAGCTTAACTGGAAGCATCAGTCACGGGGACCCAGCAAGCTTTGCAGCATAGTCACCCTGAATCGCCATTCTAATTCATCAAATTGGAACTGGCACAGCCAAATTTAGCTCCATCCCCTGCCGCTCGTGGTCACTGACAGAACCCATCGGCAGCAATCTGCAACTCATTAGACAGGAATGTCCATGCTCACTGGATAAATAATGAAAGGGGGATTGCACTTGTTACTGATGACAGGATTTAAGGAAATTGAATTGTGGGTAAAACCCCCCTTCTCAATTAAACCGCTTAGATGGAACTTAACTTTCTCTCCTTGCTGCTCGGATAATCTATATATTTCCCTCACCATTGCCCAGCTAAATAGACTCATTCGGGCTACAAAATCTGATGTAGGCCTATTTTCAGGCCTCAAGATAGCAACTGAAATGATTGCAGAGGCACCTAAAATATTTAGAAAGTGATCTTTTTTTCCCCTATTGCTCAAGCTGGCAACAGAATCTTCAAAGTAGCGTCATGCGAGGCCAATAAACGAATCGTTGGGATCAAACTGGTCCAATTGCCATCAACTGCTGTCATCAATACAGGCCTGTAGTCAGAACTAAATTTCAAGGGATTCTAGGTGCCTTTTCGCAATCAAATGAGCTTCGGGGGGGTCAGCTCACAATTTTACTAAGTGACTGCATCCCTGCTTCCCTACCCCAGGGAAAACATTGTTCTGGAGCACAGCTTTTTGCTTACTGCTCTGTTGTCACATCTCCCTTTGGTCAGGTGTCACTGTCTGAGCAACAGGAAGGCATTGAGCCAGGAATAACTGTAGATGAGTAAATAAGGAGGACCTAATACAGCAATTTCTCAGTTATTAACACGACTGGGTTTGCAGTATACCATGAAAATAAAGAAAGGTTAATTTATGCAAACAAATATGTAGTGAATGTATAATGAACTGAGTGTTTTGAAGACCTTTTCAGGCCACTGGGGAATGTATCATTGACTAAATATGTATTATATATAGCTACAGTGCAACAGTTCTATATGCCCCTTAAAGTTCCCTTTTAAAATTGAAACATTAAATAATAAAAAACATCTGTAAATTAAAAATTAAATAACAATAAATAATGAAAAACATGGAATTCGTCATGCTCCATAGAATAAAATTGAAAATGTTTTTCAAACATACCATGTTATCAGAAGCAATGTTGTGAATGGCTGTACCTTCACCACCCTCAAGGTCTTGAGGGACGATCGGTTTGACAGCAAATGCTGCCTTGCCCTTACCTGTGAGGCTGCTGTCTGTGATTGGTACAGATGGCTGTCTGGTAGTCATGGGTGACGCACATCTTATGAGGAGGACAGCGAACCTTCATGCAGGGATCTTTGGTTGCATCCAGACCTGTGGAGAAAGCCAGAGAAGGTGCTTTAGAGGCAAAGCTCAAACCTACCCACCTTCACCTGGTGTTGAATCCCAAGAGACCATCAAGGCCACCCAACCTTGCCCTTGAAGGGCTACATCACCTCCTGGTGTTAATTCAAGCATTTCTTCTCACCCTCTTGACCAAGGCCAAAAATAACCCTAATCACAAAGCTCCACGTTTTCCAACTGGTGGAAAATGCAGAGCAAAGAGAGGGACAGTATGATCAAACATGGTCCCTTTCAAAGCACAGAGACACCCTGATAAAACACTCCGCTACAATCAGACACCGGTGAAAACAAAAGAACACGCAACAACAAGCCCTTTATCAAAGTCTTCCACGTGTTTTCACCCTCACACCACTCGGAAGAGTAATTGCCCTCCCTCCGAGCAGAAAGAGCCTCCATCTGCGCAACATGCAATAATTTGGAGGCATGAAGAAAGATGATGTCAGCAAAGGGCTGTCCTCACATTCTGAGCGTTATGTTTAGGCTTAGAGTTTTATTGCACGTCATTTTTTTCAGGCCTGGAAGCCACTGTGCAAAACGCGAACAGGAGTGATTTCGCATTTTTACTTCACAACGTTGCCGTATTGTCATACAAAATTACAGGTTGCCAAATACTATAGCGGGCATTCTTTGCGTCTAGAAAACTGTAAACCAGTGCAACTACCTGTATGGCTAACTTATCAGCCCAAACCATGCTAAGTAGAGGACTCTGACACTTGTCCATTGTAATCCAGGCTAAGCTGCCCTCCATTACTCCAAAGGAGACCCGATTAAATCAAACACATCAGGTGGAATTTTAACCTTACCCTTCACTCATACACGCAAGCGGGTGGCTGGAGTATGGGGCGCTCTGTGGGAGCCGACTGGCCAGGACACCACAGGCAACATTCAGCTAGCAAACCCATCAATCTCTTTACCTTTATTATCTCGGCTGCCACTGAGCAGAGCCGGCAGTACACCAGACCCGGAGACGTTCTCTGTCACAACAGAATATTACAGTCATATACCATAGGGATACAGCTCACAGCTTGGGGGGAACTGTGGTCAGGGAGGGGCCTCACACCATTACGGGCTGGTTGGGTGGGTACAGCTCTTGTTCAAGTTAAATTTAGAGGATTCACACATCTTTCCATAATGAGATGGAGGTACGATCTAACTACAGACTAATGGGTGAGGAAAAGGCATGTTTTTTTTACTGAAGTCAGGGCTATTCAGATACAGCTAAAACCCAAGTGTTGGCGGTGATCCATCTGGAAAGCAGCAGCTTAATACTTAGGGAAGAAGACTAAATTCATCAGGAAGCACAGAGCTGTAGGAAGCAGAGCCTGCAGCAACGGCGAAGATTAGTGTTGAGAGCAGGGAGGAGAGAGGCCAGCGGGGGTGCCTGGGGGACAGGAGACTAAACACTCATTTGGAGGGGGGCTACGGGGTGGAGCTTGCAGGAGGAGTAGAGGGGGAAGCAAAGAGGAGCATGGGGGGGTGAACCATCATGAGGTACAAACAGGAAGACCTGAATGGCTGCTGATGGACTGAGAGCATCTTAATTAGCATATTCGATTTCACAGTACAGTAGCCCCTCCCCCCCGTATCCACGGTTTACCGCGGTCCGAAAGAAAATTGTAAAATGCGTAACAGTAAGTTTTTTCATTGTTCTTTCATCCTTTGAAGGGTATAAAATGCACGATTTTCATTGCTCCATCATCCCTTGATATGCGATATTTTTCAATGCTCTATCATCTCTTGAGAATTAGGCTGAAATGTCAGAAATCCTTTCATTCAAGCGAGTGTTGCACTATACAGTACTGCATAGTACTGTATAATAATCTACAATGTACTTTATTATTACTGTGTTTGTATGTTAGTAATGTCTTACATAACTGATCAATTAAACTTTACCATATCTATGTACAGGAAAATCATGGGGTCCATGGATGGCTTGCTGTTACCCACTATAGGTCTTGGAACGTATCACCTATGGATACGCAGGGGATACTGTATGCATTTATTTTCTCCTGGTTTAAAAGGCGGGTTCCGAGCTGTGGTCCCACATGCTGTGTGTTCTAAATGCCGCTCATGCTCAGGGATCTCCTGGGAAATGTAGTCTATAAGAGGTTATCCAAGCTCGCATCCCAGCTCCCATTCTACTAATTCTCTAATGAGTCCTGGCATTTGACCCCCATCCCTTTTATCGGCTTAAGAGACTGACTAAATAGACACCGTTCCCCAATCAGCTCGGTGCTGCTGCCCGAAGGCAAAGAAGAATTAAACATGTAATCACTGCGATCAACACTTACAAATTTCAAACACAGGTGATTACAGAGAGCAGCAGACAGTGACCCGTAATACAGGCACACTGGCTTGTTCTGTATGCACAGAGTTCCTGGGCTGTTACAATGGAAATCCTTAAAAACAAAGCATGAACAAGAACTGTCTATCACCCTGCAAATCTGGAAGGAACATCTGAAAGTTCCAGACGACGGTCATAGTAATTCTAACACCGGATCTGTTTATCCCTAGGGGACAAATAGAAACGTCAAAACTCAGCGTTCATTTGGTCCAAAAGGAAGAATCGGGTCTGTTCTAGTTGAAGTTTTTTTTTTTTTACTTAATAAAAATAAAACGTACAACTAGACCGACAAACTCAGTAATATCAGCTGAGTAGACATTTATTTAGGCCGCAGAATGAAACAGATAACAGGAGCAGAGGGCTTCAGTCTCAGGTTGATTCTAGGATCTTCCAAGTACATGGCGCACTTTAGCATAAACTGCCAGATAGCGACAGAAGAAAACACAGTATTCCACAGCAGAGATGTCCAGACAGTGATCTTGAAATTGAAAAAGACAGGAAGGCAATTGTATCGGAAGTGATCTGTCTCCTCCTATGTAGTGTGTTTATGTCTTGTCCTGGGCGAGGCCTTAACGCCACCTTCCTTGAAAGATGTCAGCCCCGGAGATAGAGATTCAAACAGGATGAGGCAATACAGTGGAGATGATGCAGAACTGACAGGTCTTGACTGGCCACACCTTCAGCCACCATAATCCATAGACTGATTAGGGAGGATTTGTAAAATGGGTTAAACAAGCCGGTGAAAACAGATTCAGCCACATATCATGTTATCTGTAATGTTGCTGCTAAAATATTTAAAGACCTTTTAAAGTGATACACAGTGGGCTTGAATTTAGCTAATATACTAGCCTGACGTGCTGAGTTCGCCGAAGCTGAAAATGAGTTTGTGATAATGAGTCTTCTCGTCTGATCAGAAGAATGCAGCCAGGAACGTAACGGCACCAGCCAAGCTGGATCTTCATCAAAGGTGCGTGTGATGTGCAAGAAGTCTGTGTATAGTGTTCGGCGCGTACGCTGGTCTCGTGGACATACTGAAGCAAAATCCAATTACCACTTCGGGTCCAAAACCTAATATAGGACTGCAGCGCTTGTCATGCATTTAAATCCGGCGGCCTGCGGTGGATTTAATGAGTGTGTAAAGCACGGAAGACAGCTTCCTGACATCATATGTGAAACATTGCAGCTTTATATTGCTGTAGTGCCCTTATGTGGCACTTTAGCTGAGCTCCAGCTGCATTTACAATACATGTATTTTCTTAAATACATATTTAAGAAAAAAAAAAAACAATTGTAAAGTTAAAAGACTAAGCAAATGTGTAAGGATCGATTTCAGGCTTGCTGAATAGCAGTACACAGGAAACACCACCACCAAACTGAACAGAGATTGACGGAGAGCCTTGTTACAGTGAAACATGTACTGTGTGGGAAGCTTCGGATGCTGGCATGGGGGCAACCATTGAAAGACGGATAATGAGGAAACCGAAGTAGCTGTATCAGAAATAACTGATGCCAGTCTCTGGGGGGGGGGCTTCTACCCCTTGTGTTGGTGCCCCCTCTGGCAGAGCTGGAGACTGCAGTCTCACCTCACTAGTATC
>JAODJX010000002.1:3509236-3519584 GCA_026776945.1 Isichthys henryi
GTCTGGGCCTCCCTGCTGAGACTGCTGCCCCCGCGACCCGACCTCGGATTAAGCGGGAGATGATGGATGGATGGATTAAAGATGATTTTAGCTATGTCCTACCCACATAATTAATTGCCCATCAAGCCTCAATTACAACAGCATATCAATGGATTCGCGTCCACATAATTATTGGATACCACTAAATTTAGAAAAATAGAAAGCTTGTATTTAGTCACTCCCTCTGAGGAGAATAGTATCTTTTTCTGTTCGCGTGCTGGCAAACATGCTCCATGATATATTAGGTAACTGCTGAGCTACTGTGACATAGCAGAGAGCTGAAAACAGGCTCATGGGAGTTTTACCTACATGAAAATGTTCTGAGGGCAGAAGGAAAAATGACCAACCAATCAGATATCTTGGCCCCATGTCTTCTAGTTCTCTAACTATGGGCCGTGGACCGGTGCCGGTCCGTGAGTGGGTTCCTGCCGGTCCGTGGAGCCTCGCTTCTGCACCAATCAAAATTCAGTCAGATCAGGTTGGGTATAATAATAATAATAATAATAATAATAATATCATCTATCTATCTATAGCAATAATAATTATCTATCTATGCAGATACTGCATCTGCGGGGGGGTGGTTGAGGGTGGTCATTTATAGAGGGCCCTGCAGCCCCAAAGCCTGACATGACTTGTCCCCAGGACAAATAAGTTTGAGAAACGCTGCTCTAGATGCTTGGACCCACCTCCTCTGCAATCTGATTGGTTCTTTCTCTGAGCCAATCACTTTTCCTTCTGCCCTCAGAACATTTTTGTATATCTAAAACGAGCTGAAAAGTGGCTACAGTGCGGCACCATCAAATATGTACAGCGAGATTACAGAAACAAGGAAAAGTCGCCACTTAATAACCAGAATGTAGAATTTCCTCTGCTGTTTCATCATCTCACATCTAAAACAGCTCTCTGAACAACAAAACAACCGTGGCACTTAGAGGAACCTAAATTGCCTCATTTATGTAAACAAGTACTTCAACTAAATGCTGAAGAACATTACATTTCATTATTTTGCTGCTTATACGACTTGTTTATCCAAAGCAACACATAAAGCTATATTTGTAAAGACCTGTACTCGGTCTACCGGAAGGTTTACACAATGAAACAGCCACACTGGTTTTTAGGGGTGTACGGAGGTTTGAAGCTGCATAATGAAGGCCTACTATGAGATTTATTAATCTTGTGTACGTTTATATGTTCATAACAAGGTATTGAAGTGAGACTTTTTGATGTATTCTGTTAGATGTTCAGTTTATAGATCTATGGTGATAGTTATAAAAGTTCATAGATGTGCCCTGAGTTTTAAACCTGTAGTGAGCTTTATAGATTCTCAGTAAGGATTAGAAGTGTATAATAAGGCTTCAGAGACACGTTCTGATGATTATAGTCAGGTTTACAGCTCTTTAATGAGGATTAGAAGCTCATAGTGAGGTTTGTATGCATGCCCCTGGGTTAACAGTTCTGCAGTGAGGTTTATAGTTTTGTAAATATATTTCATGAGGACTAGATGCTGGTAGTGAGATTTGTAGGCATGGTCAAAGGTTTAAGTTCTATAGTGAGGTATATAATGTCTAATGAGATTTTACAATCTTTAGTGAGGATTAGATATTTGCGGTCAGGTTTACAGGCTCTCAGTGAGGATTGAGTGGTATACTGCACTTCGACGGTGAGTTTATACATTTATAGGATATAGTGAATTCTATACTTAAAGAATTCAGATCTACTGTATAGTAAGGCATGTGAGCCAGGGAAAGCGTGTAATACTGTGCAAGAGCAACAACAGATGCAGGTTAAGGAACAGAGTAAACAGCAAACCTTTTGGTTCCATTTATACTGTAATTTACGGTGTTTTTCATGCATTTACCTCCAAATTATTGGT
The DNA here is from genome assembly GCA_026776945.1 of Isichthys henryi. NCBI lineage: Eukaryota > Metazoa > Chordata > Actinopteri > Osteoglossiformes > Mormyridae > Isichthys > Isichthys henryi. Next base: position 3,511,149 of record JAODJX010000002.1, read on the forward strand.
TTAATGAGATAAAACGGTAGATATAAAGGGCTGATATGACAGCTCTGTCTCTCTAACGACTAGAAGCAAAGAGAATAAAGGGTAGATATGACAGCTTTTTCCCCTAATGACTAGGATGGAGGGAATAAAGGGCGGGGACAACAGCTCTCCCTCTCTAACAAGAGCGGGATGTATCGCCGTGCCATGGCTCATCTCCGAAAACATGGGCCACCAGCTGAACACACCAGTGCCACTGGATTCTCACGGCAATGGCACTAGGGCTGAGCACCAACGACTAACTGCTGGTTTTCGCTAGGAAGCACAAAGAAGAATGGGACGGATGGAATACTCAGGTGTGCTCATTAATTCAAAAAGCAGAGAATATGCCGCTTTATCTGTAATAAAAACACGGGACCAGGGCAGATGAGCACCCTGTGTTTCCTAGCAGGGCCTGCAGATGCCAACGGAGGTGAAGCAGCTGTGTGGCCTTCACACAAGATGACCAGGGAAAAAGACAAGCATTAGCATCCTCATTAATGCATCCCTTCACGCCTGGCTGGCAGCGATTCTCAGCCATCTGCAGAGGCTGTCGGCACAGTAACCCTTGAGATGTCAATCATTCAGTCACTCAGTGGTCAGAGGGAAGAAAGGCAGGGTGATGTGGGATCGAGAAGCAGAATTCAATGTGTGTGTGTGTGTGTGTGTGTATTTACGTGTGCAAGTGCACGTTTCTCTGCCAGTGTACGTGTTTGCATCTGAGACAGTATTTTTTATGTGTGTGTGTGTTGCCATGCATGCCAATGGTTAGATGCGCATATACTTAAAATTCCCAGTCTTTAAAAAAAGAAATTTAATAAGATGGAGTGTTTTTCCAGTAAATTTGTAATAGCTTGTACTGTGCTGGCTAAATGATTAATGTGGTTTTCCTTGGGGTGGTGCCCATCCCTGACAAGCATCTTATGGAAACATCAGAATCCGTATTAACCTAATATCAGTTCTTCACCGCCTCCAAACAACTATGGGGTTGAGCTGTCGTTAGCTTGAAGGCCAGGAGAGCATCTCCAGCAATAGTAACTCCTCCTTGTTGCCAACAAAGAACAAAAAAAATACTCCAAGTACTACCCCATGTTCTGCTCTTCTTGGGTTGCTGCCAAAGGCCATGAAATTAGAGGCCTTTATTATAGTAATGCAAAAAACTACCAGCAAGAAGCATCCCGATAAAAGCCAATAATAGCTAGGAGAGCACTCATCTCCAGCAGCAAGGGAAAAGGAAGGTGAATAACAGCCTTCATCACCACACACAAGACAACGCAGTGATGGAAGATGAAGAAGAGCCTTGGAGTCACTGCCCTGGGTTATTAACATGATTGTTTTCCATTACTAAGCCCCCAAAGTGACATAGCTGTGACAGTCATACTCCATCAGTAAAGTATGATGTCTAACTACCTTAATGGTCCAACAGCAGTTCCCATCCTGGAAATGGAACCGACAGACTCTCGACTAGAGCTCCAGTTCCATAATAATCTCAGCACCTAGAAGTCTACAGCTATACTGCCTGTTGAGTTCTTGCCTTCTGGCAAGGTAAGCTGTACTAGCTTGCAACTCCTAACACTGTTCTCTCACACATTCATTAGTCCATGTTGAAAGCTAAAACTGCCCCACTTCAGTAGCTACAGTTTTTTCATGAATTATCCCAATAAATGGATAAACTTCTGTGATTTCAGCAGGAAGTCTAAAGGCCACTCGGCTGTTCAGGAAGTCAAGTAGAAAGCTGAAGGTTACTTAGAGGTTTGTAGGTTGGTATTGACAAAGTTGCTGTCGAGGTGAGAGTGGGATGAGAACTGGAAAGTGCCCCTCTCCTTGGCCAGGTTGCTGGCAGAGCTGAGAAGTCCTCCGGCACGTGGCTGGCAAACCGCTGTACTGTGCCTCTTCGTGCTGCAAGTCTGCTTCTGCTATGTGCGGCAGCCGTGGCGAAGGGGGAACGTTTCAAGTCAGGAACTTTCACACATTTCCTGTTTTCTGAGAGAAGATGGTATTCACCACCAAACTTTTAGGAAAGGCTTAAAATTTGGTCACTCCCTCTGAGGAGAGAGGTTGTTTCATTGGGAGGAACCTACTTGGGCCTAATCTGCGTGGGCGATATGACGATATGAGATCGTGAAGATGATCTATGTGTTGACGATCTGCCAAAGCAGAGAGATCGTAGAATCGTCTATATAGATTACATTCTGTCTGTCTATTGGGTTTCTGTGCTCTTCCTAATTTTTTTCCTCAGCCAAAGCGTACTATTTGCTATTCTGCTTAATGCCCGCCTTATAGAAACAGCGCTCAACCAACCAACTCTTTGATTCTGAGTTAATGTAATGGCTAATGTGGTCCCTAAAAAACAATTTACATCCGTGACATGGAAGTGGTTTGGCTTTTATTCAAACGATAAGGAACAAACAGTCGTTATTTGCGAAGTCCGCAGAGAAAAGTTCGCGCGTCGGACGGCAACACGACGGACCTTGTCAATCACTTAAAGAGACAACATCTGAAACAGTATGCCGAGAGAACCACAATTTAACTCTAAGTCTATATTTATACCCTTTATTGACCCTTTTAAGAACCTATTCATTGTTTTACCTAAGGAGGTATTGTCATGTCATGTTAAAATGCCAATGTTGAATAATTCAGTAATAGTTTAAGAATTGCATTAGCCCATAATAAGAGATGTCATTATTATTTTTTACCATTTGTAAGTTTTTGTTCTTGTTGATATTTTGTTCTGAAGTGACTTTAAGTATTTATTTTGCTTTAAATAAACTTGTTGACAAAATTGCACAAACTGATTAAAATCTGTTCAGAAATCTTTGACCAAAATCCTGTTTTGTTCTTTAGGACTATGTTTTAACAAAGGAAAATACTTTGGTTGTACAGTAACTTACAAAATACTAAAAAGGTCTACAGTATATCATTCAAATCAGTATAAATACTGTGATAAAATCTAAATCGTGATTTAAGTATAAAAATATTGTGATACGATATTTTTGCCATATCGCCCACGCCTAGAGTAGACAATGAATAAGAGTGACAGTGACACTGTAACATGCAGCCAAGCTCTAGAGCAGAACACTACAGTTACCCTATAACACAATGGATGGGACTTTCCTGTAGTACCATTACAGTGTTAAAAATACCCAAAGCACAGGAGGTGCAGAGACCATTTACAAAATTCTGAGAGTCGGCTTTGGAGGTCAACTTCTGATACAGCACAGTGGTTTGTGAGCAGTCGCATATGGGGGCTTGAACACACAAACACAGCGAAGGAGACACAAATAAAATTGGAGAGCGATATAAACATAGAGGCATAAGGACATAAACACAACATACATCGACATCCAGTTCCCCTAACCCTACCATGCCAATAGCTGGCACCCTCTACTGACCATGTGTCGCATCACTTTGATTTTGCACTGTCCTTTGTTCTGCCTGCTCACAAACAATCCTTACAGCAAAGCACCCTGGGACACCGTTAACTTTTTTTTTTCTAGCAGTGCTCGTAAAGCAGCTGTCACACCTGAAATATGCCACCTGACTCAACACCCAAATTATGGACCTCGTAATTGTCAAAGAGGCGCCATTAAATTTTTACGGCAGCTAGGCATCATCTTCGCCTTGCCCTTTGGGAATCTTTCTTTTTTTCCCTCAGAAAGTGCTGTTTTTAAATAGCCAAGGAAACAGGAAGCATTTGGGGGACTGTAAATACCATGGGCAGTCATTGTGCCATTAAGAGACCATGACCGAGCACAGCTTCAGCGCTCACTTTTCCACCACAAAAATGTTAAGGGTACTCTAAGGTGCCATTATTGTTACAGGTCCCGTCCTACGGGATATGACTCAGTCAATGGTTTAGCATCTTTCCAAAGCTCTTCCAGTCCAAAACATTAATAACACATTCAGCATACAAGTGTAGAACGCTTCATGTATAAAACACCTTGTCCATTTTAAAAAACCAGAAATTCCTACGATGCTGAGACGTGTACGAATTCAGGTACCTTAAGAAGACGCCAATGGAGCTCACGGCTTCCTTATGCGCTAAGGAAGCAGACAGCGAGGTGGTCTGCCTCCAGTTCCTTCCACTATATTTCAGTATTTGATTCATGAAACACTGAACTCTTACCTGATAATACTTAGTCCAATGGTAGTATTCTTTTCTCAAGCGGCAAATGCCTGCTAGGAGAACGGCATGACTCCAGGGCCTGTGGTCAAGGGTCATTCTGTGTTTACCATGGGACATGCCAGTCAGAGTAACACTCATTATAGCACCTTTTGGTTTGGTTTTCAAACTGAGATTTAAGCAAAAACAAACAAATACACTTCGTCAACCTTAAGCGGGCCACATAAGTACAGTCAGTCCCCTGTATCTGTGGGTTCCGTTTCCGCGGATTCAACCAACCGCAAATTCAACCAAATTCTCTGAAAAGAAAAACCCCGATAGTTCCAAAAAGCAGAATTTGAAGTTGCAATGTGCTGAGCACTATGCTGAATCTATGCAAATGATGTATACATGTACATGTACAGACTTTTTGTTGTCGTTATTCCCTAAACAATATAACAACTATTTATGCAGCATTTTCATTAAACATATTGTAAAAGGTAATGATATGGTATCAGAACGAACCCAAGATGCAACACTGCTGCGAAAGTCACTATATAAAAAATTGAATAAGGTATAGAATAGAACTGAATAAGGTAGAATAAGTGATCTATACGTGATTTAAGGTATACGTGGTCGGAGAATCTGTGGAAAGTTCCCGGAAGAATCCTTGCAGAGAGCAAGGGATGACTGTATGGGGTGAAAAGAGGCTGTTTTCAAATATATCCAAATTTTTCAAAGTTATTGTTAACACTTTCACTAGTAACTTGTACCTTAATTCACTGCAGTTCACATCCTCGATTATCATTCGACAATTAACTGACTTTTAGCATGCCACAAGCATAAATTACAGCATTTATTCAGCGTGAGCACAGCTGTGACAGTATCAAAGCAGACCAGCTGAGGTGAAAGCATGTGGGACTCTTCTTGGCTGCCTTGGCTACCGGTGCGGTCATTATCTCTAATGGGCCTGTGGTCAGCGTCAGCTTCTCGGAGTGAGCGAACTTGCCAAGTACGCAGATAACATTTGCGACCCATCCATTATCGGCCAGGAGACCCCATGCTCTAAGCTCTTGGTTTGCTAGAGCCCAAACCTCCTGCTCTCTCAGAATGCAACGGCGCCAACACTAATTATAATCTGGCGGCTTTGTGGGAGAAAATAAAGCACTACTGAAAACCAGTTACAAATATCAAACTTATTATTCAAGATAAAGCTAGCGTCTAGCTATTGGATAATGCTCCACATTGTGACTCCAGTTAATCATAAACCCCCACAATGGGAAAGAATTCCCATCATTTGCAGGGTTATTCTTCAGAGAAAATCTTTTTGTTTCAGAAACAGAAATGTAAATTTCTCATTCAAATTCCATGTTCAGTTCTAAAGCTCCCTTTTGGAACATTAGGGGGTTATCGGACGTGTATTTTAGTCATATTTAATTACCGCCGATGAAAATACTTTCAAAGTATGTGATCTGAATCCAGGAGAAGAAAGAAAAACACAAAGGAAGCGGAACAGAGTGACAAGAGAAAGATGCTGGGGAGGAAATGTGTTAATCCCTCAAAAAAAGATCACAGAAAATCACAAAGCTCTGCTCTGTGGTCAACCGCAGCACGTTTTGCAAATGTACAAAGCTGCTGTAAAATCTTAAGGACACCTGATCAGCGGTGACGTGAGACAGCTCACCTCAGCTACATCCTCTCAGGAAGCATGCAGAAAATTGACAGTGATTTGGCAGCCACTTGTGACAAAGCCTTCATTGCTTCTTCTGCTTGTGTTCGCATATAAACACACAAGCCGAGATGCAAGGCTCACACTACGAAGACACTCACAGTGCGGCCCCAAAATAAAACCAGGAACATCAGACACCATTCCGCTCCCTACCTCACGTAAAGTTTATTTTACATAAAATTATACTCATTTAAAATGTTTGCTAAGGCACAGGAAAGATGACTGATGCATAAAACCAGATAGGCCGCACATGAAGACCTGAGAGACGTTTTTTGTTCAACATTTCAAAAGGGCACACAGACATGAAATATCAGCCAACAAAGGCACATCTTCACAGAAATCCTTCAAGGGTTATGAAGTATGCAATGTTCCGTGAAACTGATACAGAATAATAAACAACATTAAGATCAATTCGATTTTGTTCATGAATGAAAGTGCGCCCAAATAATTAACACAAGGCAGTTGTTACTGCCCATAATCTCAACAAATATTAAATAATGCTGTCACACCTGCCACACAAAACCATACAAGTAATTTATTAAGGTTCTTGTCTATTATTCTAATGCTAAAGTAATTTCCAAAAATTAAGGCTAACAAAAACAGCAATTTATAATGTCGATGATTATATTTTGGCATAGACTGCCTGCAATTTGAGGTGCCAGAGAAAGAGAAACAGTCACAGCAAAATCAGCTTTCCTCTGAAGTACCAACCTGTACATAGGTTATATATGTGGTTTTGTCTGGATTTAAAAGCATCATGTTATTCAGAGTCACGAAGCGACTGAATGAGCGATTATCCTCAGGCAAGCTGTGTCACTAAAATACTACGGCTCATGCTTGGAAATGCAGACAGGTAACCATTCATTGATCTTTCATAACTGCTTATCCAGTACTCGGTGGCACTGAGCCTGGAATCCATACTGGGGAAAAAACAGACGGGATACACCCTGGAAGGGATGCCAAGCCATCACAGGGCACCACCTCGCACATTCTGGACAATTTAGAGACATCTATACACCAAACTGCATCTTTCTGGTCTGCAGGAGGGACCCCATACAATAACAGGTGGAACCTGTAAACTTCCCACACAGACCTTGGCATGGGAATCTAACCCCACAATGCTGGAGGTCGGAAGCTGCAGCGCTGCCCACTAAGGCATGGAACCCGCTCCCCCGCCCCGATATATATCTTTAGCTCTTAATTACCTGATAGGTCAGCATATGTGTATGTCACAGAGAGAGGGTGGGATTTAATCATTCTATAGGCAAATGTGACATTTTTCATGGTGACACGCCGGTATGACTCAACATTAGGCCAGAATGTGTGGATCAGTGCTCGACTGTGAGTCAGATCTGTGTCTGTGGGGTTCTGTACAGTATGTAGGCTAAGCCAGAACCTCAGACTGTGACCACACTCCTGTGCATGGCAGTCGTCAAATTAATAACTTACAAATATGTAACTCATAAGGAAAATATGCCCCTTCTAAGGCAAATGCTCCTGAGGTGGCTGAAATGAAATCTTAACTATGCCGTTTGTGGGAAAGTGTCTGATGTTCAATGAGCAGAGCTGTGTGAGGTGGGAATATGGAACAGAACAGGGATTTTTAATTTTTTTTAAGGACAGTCGGTGTGAGGACAGAAATGGGTCATCAGAAAGCAGATTCATGATAAACAAATGTTTCAGTATGACAAAGGCAGGCTCTGAGCCAGGATTATGTCAAAACAAAATGTATTCAAATACATGGAACATGGAATGAGGAACAGGTGACATGAATCTGCATGAATAATGACATCACCTGATTTTCAGCTAACCCCCATAAAGAGGTTAGATGAAATAGGCACTATTACTGCATATGTCACTCAGTCATTGACAATGAACACATTTGTCTTTATTCTAATACAGAGGCATTGACAAGTATATGACAACTATTACAACTATTCCTCATCTTTCATTTATTGAAATATACAATTTGAAAATTAGGTTTGTAAGACACTCGCGTTACGCATAAGACCTCATTAGCTCATTGCACATTTTCAGTTGTAAATGGCTTCTGTCCCAACTTTACGGGATGGATCATCATCTGTCTTATCCGGTATTCAGTGATCTAATGCACGTTTACTACACACCACTCACAGCCTGCATCTGACATAAAAACCTGCACCCCACATTAACGCATCGCAGCACAATGATTTACCTTGACTGGTTTTAAAGGGAAATTTATGACTCCGTGCAACCCACATTTATCAAGGAATCAGTTATATACAAAAAAAGACGAAGCTGCAGGATTTAGCAGAACAGACAATTATGGCTGGTTTGCATTATATAATTACCTAAGCACTGAGATGGTAATCAGAACATCAATAAATAAACTAGTAAATAAATAAAAAGACAGACACACAAACAACTATTACTACTACTACTACTACTACTATTATTACTACTACTACTACTACTAACAACAATAATAATAATAATAATAATAATAATAGGGGCGGCATGGTGGTGCAGTGGTCAGCACTGTTGCCTCACACCTCTGGGATCCGGGTTCGAGTCTCCGCCTGGGTCACATGTGTGTGGAGTTTGCATGTTC
>JAODJX010000002.1:3523980-3549879 GCA_026776945.1 Isichthys henryi
TGCTTCCGGGATAGGCTCCGGACTCCCCGCGACCCAGTAAGGATAAGCGGTTTGGAAAATGGATGGATGGATGGATGGATGGAATACAGTCACTTAAGCAATAACAGCTTCCCTATTCAGTAGACTAGTTTTCTAGGATCAGCATCACATTCACAGTGAAATGTTAAAAGGCAAAAGTAGCTGAGCCAAGAATCAGACAATGATAAAATACAGAACGAAGAAATATTGAGCCCATATTATTGCATATATGCCATAAAATATGCATATAAAACTGTAGTGAAGATGCATGTTGGGAATATTTCAGTATTTGGTCTCATAAAAATTATTTATTGCATTATATTTTGTTGATTCTTTTTTTGCCAAGATCTACATAAAGAGCATTTTTAAACAACATCATCCAAGTACTTATCTAAAGCATTAGGAGATACAACATGGGCAATTTCAGGCAATGCTAGAATCTGCACCATGTCTTGTCCATATCACAACTGGCATTGCACAGATTATCAGGATACAGCACATCAGCATTAACTCTCACCATACCTTCCTCAAGCTAGCTTTGTCATAATAACAACAAAAGTTAGGCCTCGATCATCTTTTCTAAAAGATACAGGCCATTCATTTTCTTATTTCCACTCAAAATCTCACTCATTTTGACCAGCTAAACATATAGATGCTAGCAAGATGTTAACCAGAATAAAACTTACATGTTTCTAAATTGCTTTAGCATTTGGTTTGTTCTAAAAGCCTAATCGGCACTTGCATTACCTAATCACTTAAAAATCCATTATGGCGCCATCAATGTAAAATTATCCAACACAGAAAAAAACCCATAACGAAATGGCATGACAATAAAAACAAAATAAAAAGGATGAGGAATAATTTATAATCATTTCCCCCTTCATTTTCCAAGAGTAAAAACAGGAATTATGGTCATACTAGTGATGCCCAGCTCGTACGATCCTCGTGTGTGCCACGCCCCCCTGGTTACCCACATGTGCCTCCCTGATTGTCTCCAGCTTTGTCTACTTGCTTTGATCAGTCACGTCCTATTTACGTCCTGCTCTTACCCGTTTCCCTTGTCCGTCATTGATGTCAGTTGATGTTGCTGTGGTTTGGTGGTTGTTTTGCGTGCCTGATGTTTCCGGCTCCCCATAGCCGATTAAAACCCCAGTTTATCCCGACATCTGCCTGTTTGCCTGGTCTTTGGCCACCCGCCTGCACAATCGCCGTTCTGCCCGCCCCACGATCGTGACAATACTTTCTGTATTTAACCAAACCCACTAACATATCACATTTTCTATAGTTTTTTCTGTACATCAGGAAAGGTTACTGGAGTATGCAAGCTGGTTATATTTAGGTGCCATTATGACATCTGTGTTACAAATCTGGTTGCTAATTGATAACACTATAATCTGTTAATGGAGTTTAAAAATGGAACCAGGTTTGCCAACTTTGGTCAGCAGGTTGGAGTGAGATTTTCAATTCGAGACGAGTCTGTACACGCATTTAAATGTATGAAACAGTTTTATTACTTCGAAAACAGTCTCTAGGGTTTGCAAACTACGCTAACACTTTTGATGTAGCTAATTTTAAGTTTATAATGGAATAACACAGATTTGCTGAAATATTTCTTGCTCGAGCGTGAGAGTCAGAAGGCACGTGTGCCACGCCGGGACACAGGGGAGCTGGCAGTCCCGGTCGCCACGTCCTGACGTTTACACTGCCTCACATACCTTAAAGAGCCCTGCCGATGAACTGCAGACCATCCCTATAGCCATGCAGAGAAAGAGCTCCATTCATCACAGAACTAGCCTTTATTTTGGGAAGCGACATTAGGAGTCTGGTATTCTTGCCAGCTAATCTAGCAAAGCTCTTATCAGACTGAAAGAGAAACAGATTAGACTCAAGACAAACCACTGCCTCCATATATTATAAGATTACACCGGTTCATCACAAAGATACACACAGAGAATCATCATGACATACAATATAGCCACCCACAGATAATTATTATTGCTGTATTACCATTAATATCGATTCCTTATGATTGCACTAAAGCACGGAGCTACGCCATGCTCACAGGCAAATGGAAAAAGTGGTATGTAGGCACAACCTCGAAATCCACATGTTTACTTTCAGGCTACAATTCTGTTAGTTAATTTAGATAAAAATATAATAAAACTGACGTCTTTAAGTTGCGTTTTTTTTCATGTGAAAGACTGGGGCGGTACGTGGCTGTGTCTGTAAGGTTGCAGGTTTGAATCCCATTGTCTCAGAGTAATCATATCACTGTTGGAGACATGGGAAACGAAAGAATTCCTACTGTATATACTTGTAAAAACGGCTAATAAAGGCATCATTATGAATTTAATTCACTACATACTTAAGCATGAGTAAAACACAGGAAAGTAGGGCTGAGCGATCTGGGTAAAATATCTAATCGTGATTTTCTGACAAATATTCTGATTATGATTTGATCTGCGATATAATTTTTATATGTCAAAATTCAATACGCATAGATTTAAAACATGGCACCACATTACCACAGGAGATACCATCACAATATTAACTGGTCTATATGCGAATAGGTTTTATTTCAGAAGATCAATCCATCGAAACCAAACCAATACTTTAATGAGAATTGAAGAATATGACATAAATACAACTGTATTATGGGTTTTGCGTCTTTCTGGGGGTGACTGCAGCTCTGCAGCTGTGACGACTACTGACTCTCCCATTGTCTTCTTGATGGGTGAGCAGCACAGTAGGCTAATGCAACGGCCCTTGAACAAAGATGAAAGGTTTGATATGCAAAAGTCCGTGCTGCTGGTGGTTAAAGGAGGTCGTGGCGGAACTCTGACCATGAAATAAGTAGGTAATTCACTTATAGCTCACCAGTAGTATCAATATTTTGTAAATGTAAACCTTTTCTTTTGATTTCACGTGTTTGTTGTTAGTGGGTGTATCTGCAGTCGCATTCAGCCATTTTTAATTGGTGAGAATGACCGTCGCACAAGGAGGATGGAATTAATTTGTAAAACTATGCTCATGAGAGTTTTGAGCCTTGGCTAAGACGTGCTGTATAATGCATCGTCCTAAATCGCAGCCTTTGTGATTCGTGGATGACGAAGTCTTAAATCACGATTTTGATTTGAAATCGATAAATCATTCAGCCCTCCAGGAAAGTCTTACATAAAGACAATGTTACACTGAAAGAATAAAAGTCTTTAAGACCTGCCACTGTACTGAAAAAGCAGATATTTTTATTCAAAGTAATGGCTATACTACAAGCCAAACTTGTCAACATTTCCATACAGCAGATAACTGGTTAAATGGCTTCAGAGCAAGCAAATGACTTTGGGTATCCTGGTATGCCGGAGATGGCAGTGAGCTTTCGAGGTCATCACGAGGAAGCAGAAGCCAGTGACCCTAAAGATTTATAATGCGGTAAACACAGACAAAGATGTTGTTTGTATGCCTGTCTACCAGTCTTGTCCAGAAGAGCACCATGTAGGAACATCACCAACAGTACAGTCATTTGGTTTCAGGGTCCTAAAGGCCCCTCCATCCTCTGTCACCCACCTCCTGTCCTTCAAAACTAGTGGAATGTTAAGACACAAAGCAGCTTCCATCCTAAAGTACTCATAGATATGGCAACCCAAAATAAGAAACTCCTGACTGCTAAGTCTCTTGTACCATTTCGCTGCCTTTATCCTCTCTGGACAAGCCAATTTTTTATTTTTTTGTTGTTGCATAAACATAAACAAATTTGAAAGATAATTGAAGAAATCTATTTGTAAACATGTATAAAATATATCCAGCATTTCATTTGGAAACTTCTGAGACTAGCGTAAGCTTCCAGGCGCTGAACATATATCAGAAATAGCCATTAAAGCCTTTCATCTTGGCTTAAACCCGCGCATTATGCAGGGAATCTTCATCTCACCCTGTGGATTTGTCTTGCTACTGCGATTTGAGGCTGAATACTAGTTTTCAGATTTGCATTAAATTGGAAATCTGGAGATTTTTCCTTTTCTTTTTTTTTTTTTTTGATTTCGTCAGGGAAAAAAAATCCCAAAAATACTCTTAACGTCAATGACAGTTTTAGCCTACAGATAGATTAAACCCCAACCATGAGCAGAGGCTACAATGCAGGGAGCCGAGAAACCAAGTGATCGTAAATTAAGGTGGAGAAGCAGTCAGCCGGAGAGATGTCTCCATTCAGAGGGGCCGATGTATGTAGAAACTGACAGTGCGGATGAGAGCGACAGGTGCCATCGGCCCCAAACAAACCCTAACAAGCCCCGAATGGTTCGTCTGCCTCAGGTGATTTACCCACCATGCCTGAATTTTCCAAAAACCTTCGTAGTGCCACGATCATCATATCTTCAGAGAGAGAGATTTCAATACCCTCATAGCACACATACATCTGCCCTATGTACACAAGTTACAACTAAACAATGTAATGCTCAAGTCATTTGCTATTTGGCAAGACATCTATGTGAGGTCACATGTGTTAAGCAACTTTAAAAACATCACAGGAAGATCACAAACAAGTCAGATCCAAAACTGACCGCGCATAGACGTCTTACCAATTAGCAAACAACGTTACAAACAATTATTACATTGATTGGATGTCACTTGTGTACATCGGGCAGACGCTGGCCAGACGTACAGTATGTATGCTATGTGGGCATGATGACAGATGTGGTCCCTGTGATATGCCTGATATCAAACAATCCTAGCAACGCTTCTCATAGCGTGAAAGCCGGCACCATCCCCCCTCCTCCGCTGAGACCCCAGAGGTTAAGCGTTCCTGATTTTCTCTTCACGACATGGTCATGGAAATCATTTTGCACCCTTTTTAAAGAAGGTTACAGTGCCATTTTTAAAAGTCTGACCGTTCAATTATGCTCACGTCGCTGTGGCTGCTTAAAAGCCTCGCAGCAGAATAAACAAGCCGCCGTTTCTGGGGGATAGAGAGAAAAAAAGACAGAAAAAAGGTCACCGTGCTAGAAAAGAGTATAAACTCACCGGCCTCGGCTCTCCACTTTCCCGATGCAGCCCGAGATTTGGATCCTGGTTCCCCGCGTCTACCGGACCTCACATCTGTCTCTGTGGGGGGGGGACAGAGACTTCGTGAGAGGCATCCTGTCCAGAGAAAGATCAGAATCCCATTTCATGTAGTGGTGCCCTGTGCTCATCTAATCATAATGAGTCAGCCTCACATCCATTTACAGAGGAATGTTTGGCATGAGCAGGTATACATCTTTATGCAGTCTGAGTTTCCTGTTAACTGTAGTCCTTGTTATAATACAAGTGAACTTAGCACCCCAGTTCAATAAAAAAAATGTAACTTATAATATGTATATTTTGTATGCATATTAAACTGATTGCAATGAATTTTGTTTCCTCTTCATTAATCTGTCCAATAGCAGCACTGCAGGTGTCACCACTGTTTCACACCATCAGGATTGAGGGTTTCGATCCCCCCTCTGCCCGGTGTATGGAAGTCAGCATGTTGTGCAGGATTTTTCACAAAACACACCAGCTTCCTCCCACTGCCCAAAGATACAGGCTAATTGCAGTCCCTGAATTGCCCGTAGAGCATTCATGTGCAAAAGCCTTGCACTAGACCAGCATCCCATCCAATGTACACCCCTGCCTTGTGCCCTGTGCTGCCTGGGATTTGCTCCAGGCCCCCCTGAGCCCCTGACCAGGGTGATGTTATTAATAAGCAGAAGATGAATGAATGGATGAAATATCTGTTCCAGGATTCTTAAGATTAGAAAATGTTGAGTACAGCAGAGTGAGAGGAGCTAATTCAGCATTTCAAAGGCCTCCTGAATAATAATCTCGAAGACGCGGTTCCTCTGAGAACGGGCTAAACGCAAGCTGTTCTGACCCGTCAAGCGGCAACAACAGCTGACATATCTGATCGGTTTCATGGAGTGGAAGGACAGTTGATGGTCGTATATTCAGCACAAAAAGAGCAAAGACAAGGGGGTGGAATGGGACTGTCTTTACACACTGTGCCCCCAAACCTCCATGGTGCAGTCAAATATGACATGGGCAACATTACTCAAATACAGACGTTTGTGAGAGGTCTGCTGGACGAACACGTCCGCAAACTCATTTTGCATTTCAATATGTCCATCTATTTAATTGGACTTGCAGGAGAAGGTGACAGATGTTTCTCCCTTGCAGTTTTCACACTGCAGAGGGATATAACATCCCTGAAAGCTGATGGTGAGTGTGACCAGGGCCTAGTCGGGACTGGTGGCAGCAGGTGTTCCCAGTACCAGCCGCTCCGTGCTCCGAGGGACCTCTGCCCTCTCGCTATACCTGCCACCTGTCCCTCTGTCCCCGGCTCTGCCAGGCACAGGACCGCCGGAGCTGCCAGGAGTCTGCGTGACTTCTCCGTTTCATCCATTCGATCCCCCCAGCCCCTAAGTGAAAAACGCAAACCAACCGACTCCTGGTTCTGGGCCACACCTGCTGGATCTACCTTAATATTCTTCATTTATTCATCTCTTTGTACGGCGAGTATAATCGCAAGAGAGGACAAGGCGCGGCTCCAACATACCGGCAGATGCACCGGAAAATAGAGAAGAGATTGAGCTAATTTACGAAACGCAGTTCAGGTTTTGTCGAGGAGACACGGTTGGGCCCGTGGGCGTTGGGCAACATCGGCACCATATGCTCTCCAGTCCCTCAGCACGGTGGCAACATGAACCGGAAAACAAAGGTCAGGCGACACAGGTGAGCCAGCATGAGGCAGCCAACAGAAGCCAACCGACGCAGGCTGCACGGCAACCATTAAAATCGTATTAAAACCTGGCGACCACTGGAAAACTTGGAAGGCCCCCACATTAAATGCTGGCCGCAGTTTAACAGAAGAAGCTCGCTTCCCACCGGCTATTACGAGTTTCTGGGAGTCCGATTCATTCGCATCGCTCATTCTTATCCATCTCCTCTGCAAAAGAGCTGCTCATGGTGGGATGTATGGAGCCACAATACCACGCTGTTATTTGGAAGAGGGCAGCCTCGTGATGTGTTATGATGAATCTTTTTGTTTTATAAGGGATGGAAAGGGGATTAGAGAAAGGTACGTTCTGCTGAGTGACATCCCTGTCTTTACAGGCTCGCTAAGCCAGAGGCGGACATTTTAGGTCCTGAAAGTAAAAATCCAAACCAGCTGAGTCCTCTGTGATTGTGACTCTTTATACTCAACTGGTTGGTTGAAACAAAATCCTGGTTTGGATTCTTACTTTCTGGACCTGAATTGTCCGCCTCTATCATAGCCCTTTCCACACATTCGGCGCAGGGTATTGAAGCATCACTACAGCTGAACCAAACCAGAGAACTAGACTAAAACAGCCAGAAATAAGTAAATAAGTGACCACGGGGCTCAGAGATGAGGGTTTCTCTGCACTGCAGAAATCCCATATTCCTCTTGTACCCAAACCCCATGTTGCCATCAGAACAGCATGAGCAGGCCAGGCTGGGATTGTTGGGCTCCAAAGGAACATGAGGCGGAGTGTATCGAACCGTACAACCCAAGAGTATTACCTGTGGTTATGCTCGGTAAATGGGAAACGTTCGCAAAATGTCACCGCGCCGATGACATTCCCCTGGCCTCACGCCAAGCTTGGAGTAAACAGGGACTAGCATATAAAGCAAGGCACTGCTGTGCTCACAAGTGACGGGCAAAGAAGCAGCACTGAAGAGAGAGATCTCTTCTTCGGAGAGGGACCAACTACGTCCGATCACCAGCCTTATTTGCGCTCTTTGGGGGGCCTATTAGGACCTTTCTCTCAATGCAATGCATCCTGAGATTGTATCCAAAATACTTAACGTATTAAATAAACTTCACAGCCAGCTGAAAGCTAAACCTTTTGCCCAGGGTACTTGTGGCAGCCCTGTTACAAAGGTCCACATATGAGGAATGGGGGAACTCCCAGGATTACACAGAAACTGTTTGCCAAAGTGCAGTAAAGCCCTAAAAGCTATGAATCAGAGGTTGTGGAGCAAACGAGCAGCATTAAATCAATACTCTCTGATTGACTAGCTGCAAAACAAGGCTGCAGAATGCCCTGAAACTGAAGGAGTTGTCTCAGAAAACCTCTGTTTCGGGTTTCCCTGCCTGTACTGAATAGACAGGTACAGGCTAGACGCGTCAGCTAGGTGTGACCCATGCGGAATTTGCTTCTGTGTCCCCAGGCTTTGGCCAGAGAGGCCCCTCTGTCTCCTCTGCAGTTGTGCTTGTGTGGGTGCAGCATGTCACATTATAGCACCAGGTAGAGCTCGCTGACCTGCAGCAACCCAAAGCAGGGATGTATACAGGAGGCAGAGCCACAGGGGCACTGGGCCCAACTGAAATAAATCTGATTGACCCACAGAGTGCCCTCTGCCCTGTCTCACTCACTCAAAACCATGTCATTGGCTAATGATAATGCTGGCCTCTCTGTATGGCTTATGGCCGCTCTTATACTCCCCACTTTAAAAAAATCTCAGAATTGTCCCTGTCCCCAGGTGCATGGTTAGTTTATCAGTAGCACTGTCACATGACTAAGCTGAACCAAAGAAGGGTTACCTAAACAAGCACAGATCTCACACACACACACTGCATAGACTTGATAAACACCTGTGCATATGCGCAATTACCACATTACAAACATCGCACAGATTTTATACACTCCTAAAAAGGCTAGACACTTTGCTCGTTCACACACAGGTAGGTGCACACACAGATTCAGTGTCAGTTGCACTATTTCGCACATAAACAGTGAGCCCAGCCCAAGATCTGCAACAGAGAGCAGATATCAGACCTGAACACCAGAATGTGCTGCACAGACTGCATGATCCATATCCCAGCCGCCACCATGTCACTATAAATTATATATTTAGGGGCTGAAACTGCAATCTATACCTTACCCCTGGTAATAATGTACAGTATATTCCCACATCCAGAATCACACGGATCCACATTAATTCAGTAACAGTTGAAATAATTGTGGAGATGTTCCCTGCAGACTGGCTTTGGAAGTCTGTCCCTCCCACCAGCCATTCATAGATCGAGCATGTGCCTGATTAACTCGGCACACTGCGGCAGGAAATCCCAGAAAAGCAACCCTGCGAAATAAAACACAGTGGTGAAGAGAACGCGATCTGTGACTGCGAGCCCACGTGTCCACGACCACAGTAAGAAAATGTTGGGTTTTGTGCTGGCCGCATCATGCATATAGCGCCGCGGGCCCATGCAGACGAGGCCCGGTGCCCCAGGGGAGTCTGGGAAAGCTGGCGCCAAGCCGAGGCCCTTCGTTCCTCCTGCTGTCAGCTCTGGCAGCTCCATGATACTCGTGCTGCAGGGCTGAGCAGCTATAACGAATTTTGCTGGTGAAAAGGGGCATCCTGAGATCTTCTAGGTCCCCTGGGCCACTCAGGATGCCCCACCCCTCCTGCCCCCACCATAAGGCAGCCACATCCCTGCGCCGCTCTGCCCCCCTCAGGGCAGCTGTTTGCTTCTTCCTAAATCCTCTGCCTCCCAAGGTGCTGCCGTTGGGCACGCGGCTGCCAGCACCACCAGCACCACCTCCTTTGGGGCTTAGCCTGTCATCGGCCGTCACCAGCAGCTTCCTGACTCACGGCGCCGAGCATGGAGACGCCACGCGGCCCTCAAAAGAAGCCAACGCCACCATGCGATCCCGGCATGCCGGCCAAAACAGCTTCTCTGTCAGGAAGCAGTGTTTGTCCCCAGGTGTGCAAGGAAGACAAAAGGGAGAATCGCAAGTGCCGGGCATTTTGGATTCAGCAGACGGCATGCTTTACACTCGCGGACCTTCAATTTGGAAATTGAATATCACATCAGTCATAAAATAAAAAAAAAAGGCTCATAGTTTTTGAGGATTTTAACTTCAGTCTAGCCCTTAGTGATGAGGCTGACAGACTGGTACTGATTACCGGTTAGCAGTGAGGCTAAAGAATTAGAATTAATGACCAGTTAACGGTAATGAGACCAGTGGCAATGACCGCTGGAAGGATCTCGGACCGGAATGGCTAACGCACTCTCTAGCTGTAGGACCGGTGCTGACCTGCAACCCAGTTAGCAGCAAGGTAGAAGGTCAGAAGGTCACTGAGGTAGACTCAGGAGACACTCGCTCATGAAAAACGGGCAAGCGAGCCTCTCCGTCAAGCGGCTCCATTTCTGCTCCGCTCCCAGTCTTATTCTGAAACAAAGTTGATTTATCACTCCACTCTCCCCCCAGTTGCCCCCCGCCCCTGTCACTGCCACATCACCACTGCCTGTCCCATTCTTCGGGTCTCTATCCTGCATTCAGACTGCTGCTGTCCTAACATCCGGCTCGTCCATCAATGTCCATTAGAGTGGCTGGCGGCCCTACGTCCCGGCCCGCGTCCCGGTGCCAGTGCCAGAGCTGACAGAGGTGGAGCCAGGGTTCTCTGGCTGGGGTTCCACGTGGCCAACCGGAGGGGTGATCATAGATCGTGCCCCACCCACCCAACTCATCGCACAGCAGAGGCTATAAGACATCAAAACTTGCCAGGGATGTACTAACCTGCACTAACCTCCTTGCATGGGAAGGTAACAAACCTGGACCACAAAGGCCAAAACAAGACAGGTTACAACAATGTAATAACCGCAAGGAATGAGAACTCATTAAATTGTGAGAAATTCCCGAAGCGCTTCATTAAACTTCATATTTGCCTAAAACACGACTGAATGTTCAGGCGGAGAGAGAGTGTGAGACAGTTCCCCACGATATTCTCCCTCTTTTCCAAACCCTGGCTACAGTTCTGAGAGGCTGCTTATGATAGAGAATTTCGCCGTGGAAACTGGATGGCATTTAATGACCCCATATAACCGAGCCTTTGTTCCCGTGTTCCTCCGTATATCCACACCAATTTATCACGGAGATAAAGCAAGGAGCTAATAGCATCTTGGCTCATGTACCAAAAGCATTCCTCTCATTTTTCAGCATAAAGAGCCAGAACGAGAGAATCCCTAGACATGGATGTCACAAGCATTATAGCCATATCTCTATGTACAACAGAGATAAGCCGAATATTGATGAAAAAATAAGAGGACCAACAATAACCAGCTCTGAATATTTATATGCAATGCAATAAAACCCATTAAATGTATTTATTAGCCAAAGCAAAATTACATGCAAAAATTAAAAAATATTTTTAATTTCCTAATCATATTGCTTACTCTCTTAAGTTGCCCTTGAGCGCCCAGGCAACCTCTATTCTGTCTCTGAGCTCATGATAGCCCACCAGTCTATCCCTGAGGTCACGATTGATTGGTTGCCTGTCTTTGGGCTAGTGACTGGGGTCCAATCAGCCTCTAGCCATCCGATTGGTCTGTCGTCAATATCTAAGCCTGTTCTCAAGAGAAGTTCATTGATTAGGGAGGCACTAATGTAGCCCTGCAAGCTGTGCACAAGGAGCAAATTCAATTGTGTGTATGGATTTTTTTTTTTTTCGTTTGGTTCCGCATCAAGTAATTGGAAGTAAAGTAATTGGAAGCTGGTTATTTGCGTAGGAGTCAATATGGCTCCAAGGTCTTAACCAAGTTCTCTTCAGTGGTTTTCGTCGGGCACCCAGATCCTACTATAACTTTTCTCACAGTTTCACGACTGTTTTTTTTTTCTACACAATTTTAAAACAAAGATGCTGGGGAGAGAATATAAAGCAAGAGGGTCGGTTTGTCATTCAGTCTGGAGCAACATTCCGCCCCACAGAGCTGCTGCGGCAGCAGGGAAGGGGCAGGAGGTCACCCACCCCCCCTCACCTGACCTCCCCACCTGACTTCGTAAGCAGAGCGAAGTCCCAGCAGACCAAACTGCCAATGAGCCCAGCAGAGATGGAGTTTACCTAACCTCCAACTGTAAGGGTCACAAAATCACTAGATATGGGGCATTTCATTAAACACAGTGATGTGCAACCTTATTTTTTTTTGGTTATGCTGTCTGCTAATGATTAATGCATAGAACTTGCATACTCATTCGCATACTAATACACACGAGGTGTAATATAAACATACACCGAGAGACGTGCTCACACACTGAAAGCCAAAGACACACACGCAGACTCAGACCCCTGCGCTCACACTTACACAAACACTCTCATTCACACATATCCTCCACACATACATATATACATATGAACAGATACACAAAAACAAAAATACACACCCTTATGACTTAAGACTCACCTGACCTTCTATCCAGAGCAACTTATAGTAGAGAGCAGGGCTGCAATTTGTGTGTAGCCATCGGAATATGAACCCTTGAGTTGTTAGAGCGATGTTCTATTTGCCGAGCAATTTATATATCTATATATACATACACACACACACCGATCAGCCATAGCATTAAAACCACCTGTCTAATATTGTGCAGGCCCCCCCCCCCCCCCATACCGCCAAAACAGCTCTGTCCCACTGAGGCATGGACTCCGCCTAGACTTCTGAGGGCATCCTGTGGTGTCTGGGACCAGGAAGTTAGCAGCAGATCCTGCAAGTCCTGTAAGTTGGGAGGTGGGGCCTCCATGGTTCGGACTTGCTTGTCCAGCACATCTCACAGATGCTTCGTCAGATTGAGATGTGGGGAATTTGGAGGCCCAGTCAACACTTAGATCTCTGTCATGTTCTTCAAACCATTCCTGAACAATTTCTGCAGTGTGGCAGGGAACATTATCCTGCTGAAAGAGATCACTGCCATCAGGGAATACAGCTGCCATGAAAGGGTGTACTTGGTCTTCAACAATGTTTAGGTAGGTGGTACATGTCCAAGTAACATCCACATAAATACCAGGACCCAAGGTCTTTGAGCAGAACATTGCCCTGAGCATCATACTGCCTCCACCAGCTTGCTTCTTCCCACAGTACCTCCTGGTACCATCTCTTCCCCAGGTAAACAACGCACATGCACCTGGCAGTAATAAAAAAAATGACTAGTCAGATCAGGCCTCCTTCTTCCATTGCTCTATGGTCCAATTCTGATGCTGACGTGCTCACTGTAGGTCAGTAGTTCTCAAACTCGGTCCTCGGACCCCACTGCCCTACTTGTTTTCCTGCTATCCCTGCCCCACACACCAGTCCCAGCTGTCTTTCAGCTTCTGATTGACTGAACACGCCTGATCCAGGTAATCAGCAGTGTGTGGGGCAGGAATAGCTGGAAAACAAGCAGGGCAGTGGGTCCCGAGGACCGAGTTTGAGAACCACTGTTGTAGGTGCTTTCAGTGGAGGACAGGGGTCAGTATGGGCAGTCAGATTGGTCTGCAGCTACTGTACGCATGCCCATACAGAGCAAAATGCGACGCACTGTGTGTTCTGACATTTTTCATCATCAACTTTTGGAAGGTACTTACCACTGCATACCCGGCTCGTCCATCAATGAACACCCCACAAGACCTGCCATTTTGGAGATGCTCTGATCCAGTTGTCTAGCCATTACAATTTGGCCCTTGCCAAAGTCACTTAGATCCTACCTCTTGCCCATTTTTCCTGCTTCCAACACATGAACTTCAAGAACTGACTTGCCTAATATATAATGGCACCCTTGATAAGTGCCATGGTAAGGGGATAATCAGATTTATCCACTTCACCTGTAAATGGCTTTAATGGGTGAATCTCAATACCAAGAACACAAAGACCGTACTTGTGGTCTTGGCAAGACCAGTCTTGCTAACTTGCCTTCCAAGAACGAACTTAGGGCGCAATGAATCATGGGATTGGTCTCGTTCAGCGAGGATGCGACTGATTTATCCTTGATATTTGGGGTGGAGCAAGACCAACATCCGACGATTTGTACCATCCTCTGTACTTGTGTTCTTAGCATTGTAACTTGTCATTGGCAATGGAAGATGACATAAAAGGGGTACACAGGAACACAAGTACGGTCAAGTATGCATACTGAGATTCACACAATATTATGGCTGATCGCTGTATACATATACATTGATAAATCAAGAATCAGCACCCATCCCGGGGGAGGGAGCTCCGGCTTTCAGCTCAGCGCTACCTGAGATCCAAAACATTTTTCTGCGACCCTAAGTAGGATAACTGGCCGGAAGAAGAACCAATACGCAGAGAGAAAAACTTAAAAAAAGAAAAATGATGGTACCCGCCCAAAATCGCTGGGAAGAAAATACACGCATAAATACACACACACACACACAAAAGAAAAACAGATCTACAAGAAAAAAGCTTACGTGAATAATTTTGTATGTAAACATATGGAAAGACAAACTATGTGGCTTTGCTTTCTGCTGGTCTGTTTGTGTATCCAAAGGATCGACACGGTGCCTCGAACAGAAGGAGAGGCAGCTGGTTCAGCTTCTTATGCTATTTTGTCTTCATCGGGCATACAGAAATGTACAAACAGACAAACACGCATCAGAGTTAGAGTAGGTATTGGTATGTCACTGCAGGCCTGGGCACTCTGGACAACCATATTAATCGGCTTTAATTAGCTGCTTTGTTTCGTTGCTCATTTGAATAACGGCACTCAGCATTCAGCCTCCTGAGGATATGGTGCTGCAGCTATTTGCTGACTGCTTCACTGACCAGCTGGACCAAGTTGACAGGAATTGACAGGATTATTTCGGAATACTGCTGGCATCCTGTCCACTGTGTACCCCAAGCCTTGTGCCCTGTGCTGCCTGGGATTGGTGCCAAAGCACTCCCTGCCATCTTGACCGGGATATGGATCAAGGATTTTATTTCCTTTTTGCCATTGTGCAGGTGTGGTTGTACTAGAACAACAAGTGAATAGTCGCTTCCGTCGACACACAAAATAAGCGGCTGGAAGATGGATGAACGAACAGATGGGGGAATGGATGTTAAAATACCACGTGCTAGGAATGCAGTGGACTAGAGGCAGAGAAAAGACCTTCAGAGGCAAGACAGAAACGTGAGGGAACAGTCGGGGAACTGGAGTGGGCTTCAGAGGAGTGGAGGTGATAGAGTTTGTGAATTATTTTCATGCAACAGAGACATTCTAACGCCCACTGGGAACAGAGGACCAACAGCAATGAAATGACAAATAACTCAAAAGGACACCAGGAACCCTTCCGTTTCAGAGCTGACAACATTAAAATCCCATGTCCCAAATCTCAACATAGCCTCTCTTCTGAAATCCCTTCTCAGGTATTATTATGTGGCCGTAATTGTCAGGGATCTGGTTGAAACACGCATGGGGTGAGCTCACTTTCCAGCAAATCTGCCACCCGCTCGAGTGAGTCTGTGTCCACGCTTACACTTGCAGGCACCGTACAGAGACAGACATTCGCTTAAGTTTAACATCTTCCCGTAAATCCCTCGTCTGCATTTCCTCCCTCCCCTGTGACATGCAGAAACTCACGGAAGTGGCTGATTGGAGAAACCCTGCGGTGTGACAGGGAGAGTGGTTTCTACTCCGTAAAGGAACAGAATGCAGCCAAAGTAATCTCCTGTGGTGTACTGCCATGTAATGGGGAGCAGGTAAAGTAATTAGGACTCATGCAGCAAAGACACATTCTCCTGTGTCGCCCTGGACAGATAGACACCGTCCCTTAAATTCCCACAGACTAAAAGCAATTGCGACCGCCTGTGATTTAATTTAATTAACTGTCGTCTTTAAAATAAATTCTGCAGATGACTACCCACGTCAGAGACAGAATAAGGATTTAATTTGCTCTACAGGCGAAAACATGAGCTAATGCCTTTTGTTCTGTTTGGAGAGACAGCAGTTTTTGTTGTGTAACTACAAACATATAATCAATTCTCCATGTAAATTAGCAAATGCATTTTACAATGCTTTCGTGCATTTTTATTTGTTTTTCATTGCAGACGTTTGTGAAAATCTCATTTGTCCTGGATGCAATTTGTCTAATTTAATCTGAAGAGAATGTCATGGTGAGGGCAGACTTTCCTGGGATTCATAGACAGATGGCACAGGGTTGCCAACTTTGGTCAGCTGGCTGGCGTGAAATTTTCAATTTGAGAAAAGTCTGCACACACGTTTGCATGTCCTCTTTTTCATCTCACCAAATATGGCAACCCTATTCATTAGTCAATTAGACCTGATTGGAAATACCTGCCTGAAGACCAGAAATCACAATATTTTGAATTTCATTTTCCCCCTTGAATATAAAAGTTTGGTTTACATTCTCACAGTGGAAAAGGCAACATTACTTGTCCCTGCCTAATTCCCTTCAATCCCTGATGTAAAGAAAATATCCCCTAAAAAACCTTCGGTTCCCTGCAAAGACACGATCTCATGGTTCAGTTCCTGCATGCGCAGCCCCCTCAGAATCCCTTCTCTTTACTTCTCCTTCTTTGACTCTTGCCACA
This sequence comes from Isichthys henryi, assembly GCA_026776945.1. NCBI lineage: Eukaryota > Metazoa > Chordata > Actinopteri > Osteoglossiformes > Mormyridae > Isichthys > Isichthys henryi. The sequence continues at coordinate 3,540,341 of JAODJX010000002.1, forward strand.
AAATATAGGCAATGCTTACGTGATCTTAATGGTGTCTCCATAGAACACCTCACCAACATCTCTATATTAATTCATCTTCCATCCACATATCCAGTAAATGGAGGAGGAAGCCTGGAGACTCAGACAGTACAGACCACGAGACAGGAAAATACCCTGGACAAGAGGTTAGCATCAGAGGTCACACTCAAAACATCGGCTTTTTAGAGAGATCGATGCACCTAATTGCGTGCTTTCAGACTGCAGAGGGAGAACATGCAAACTCCACACTTTTGCACAGCAAAGCAACATTCCTGGACATAGGGGTCCTCGGAGGAATGCACTGGATACCTTAGCTTGCTCACATGCTTTGTTGTGGAGGTGCAAATTCTGAGGGATATAACGAAAACTGATGTCAACTGGAAATCTAGTCCAAATATCTACAGCGCAGCTGTATCAATTCAAAGCCTCAAGTCCTGCTCAAATATACAATGTGCAAAGAAATCAGGCAAAAATGAATAAAGCCCTTACAAATCAATACACACACCATGCCTCTATTACTGCATATCACTGTAATATTATTTCATGTTTTCATGTTTTTTCTAATCATTAACTTCAGTTACCAAGTCTCAGATGGTTTTACAGTGCAAAATAAATACTGACGTATTGGGGGGGGGGAAAAAAACATTGAGCGTATTCTGAGTTAAATTGATCTAAATTGTATCCAATCAGATCTCCCTTGAAGCGTATCAAATCGTTTCATGTTAAACCGTATCTTTTTTTTCCTCCTCATCCTACACCACAGATCTAGATGTGTATCATTTCATCTGAGAGGGAGAGGTATCCGTACTAATTTTCACAAAATCGATTCCTTTGCTGTAAATATGAGTGACCGAGGTCGCAAGGTCAAAGGAAGGTGTCTCCTAGTGATATTGCCGGCATTAAACGTAAAAGAAAAGCTTTAACACTCAAAGAAAAGCTTGATCTTATGAAACGATTTGAGCACTTTTTGAGAGACCTGCCCCTTTATCCATAAGCCTCGTCATTTTCATTGTATGATTCCGCATAACACAAAGACTTACAGGTAGGTATCAGTCACCTTACAGCAGAAATTCCTAAACTGATTCATGGGATTCCAATAAATATATATTATACAGTACAGTATGTATACTGATCAAAAATTTTATACAGAGGCATTATAAAATGCTGTTTAATATTGGAATTTTAACAAGTCTAACACAATATGTTTATTAATAATAGAATAAAAGAGGGTGGAATGAAAGTAGAGATGTTATTAATTTGGATGGTTTGAATATATTGATTGTTTCAGCATGATCTTAAATTTTAGACGCGGAAGGGTGATCTGTCCATGTCACTGTGAAACTGCTGCCTTGATTGAGTTTGTCATTCAATTACCTCCAGGTCATCAAAATTGATATTAATATCATTATGTATATCTGGGGGTGGTCTGGTGCCAATGTCTCTTTATCAGAAGAATGAGAAGAGACAGCTTAACTGAGCAACCTGCAGGCACAGCCAGGAAGGACTGGTCCAGGTGTCCCCACATGAGATGTTAAGTTGTTTCTGGAGATACTGAAAGAACGCACAGTTCCTGGCAGGTGCTTCGGGGAAGGTGTGAAATAGTAAGTGGCAGATTTCTGTACCTGTGCGCATGCGTGTGTGTGCACTTCGGATTCCTTAGTGGACAATCAGCTCTGTTAACATTGGTTTAAAAGGCGGTATGATACAAAGACCAAACCCATAAGCCCCAGTCTGCACAAATAAAAGTGCTGAATACCAATGTTCTCAGAACACAGGCACAGAACCCCATTCATATGCACGCACACACTCAGAAGCCAACATCTTGCATGAGGCAGAGCAGAAGAACGGTGAAGGAACTTGCTTTGCAGCTATTTTAAGTGATTTGTCATGCCTGCCAGATACAGGAACTTACTGTATAGTGATTTCAGCAAGAGAAATCCAGGGTTGGGCCTGTTTGGAGGTCAGAGGTCAAAGGTCAGAGATATATCCTTTGTCTTTGCTAATGAATGCTTTTATTTCATTCCAGGGCACTCAGTGACAAATGTACATTTTAGAATCATTATCATAAGATTATCACTCGGACACATTAACTCCAGCTCAGCCACTGAGATAAAACTTCTATGGCAAAGTTAGCTAGCCATCTACACCTCCGTTACTCACGCCTCATCTTGTCAGAAGGGAAAATGCGGCGAATCTGCCAGATGCCATTGCTGTCAGCAGACGGTAAATGGCTTCTTTCACCTTATCGGCGCTTCACACTTACAGCCAAGGTACAGCCGCGCCTGCTGGAAGCCATCCTGGGCCTGACCACACAACCTGGGACTTTTCACATCTTTAGAGATCAAGCCCTCCCCAATATCTGTATAACCAGGGCTACAGCTGGCGAGCTGAATATTACATAAGGCCTGTGCTTGCTCCCCCACTCCCTACCCTCTCTCTCTCTCTCCCAGTCCCGGTCTTTGTCTCTCTCCTACTTTCTTTCTCTCCCTCCTTCCCTCTGTCTCTTTCTCTCTTTCCCTCTCTCTCTCTCCCCCATGCTTTTTTCAGGGTGACTCACAAACTCGTAACTTTTTTCTGAGGTATGGGGCTATGGTGGGGTTTTATGTGACTTGACCCATGAGGGGGAGTTAATCTTGAAGTTTTAATGTTCTTAGTAGTTTGGCAACGTATTAGATGTATTGTTGCGTCTGGATGATGCCTTGTCCTGAGGATAGCGATTGGTTTTTTTTAGCTAACCATTTGTTTTCTTGTGACCATTGTATTGTTTTCTTTTCCTTTCTTTGTTTTGTTTGATTTTTTATTGTATGTTTTTCTTTTGTTTTTTTTTTCTAAGGGTTCTTGTTTTTGTTGTTTCTTATTTCTTCTTTTTTTCCTTTTTTGGGTTAATTGTTTGTTTGTTTCCTTTATTTAGTAGTAGTAATGTAGTAATGACCCATCTTGCTTATTGCGGTAGGGTTTCTTTCTGTTGTCAACTGGTTTAATAAAGCCTGGTGAAAAGTCAAAAGTCTCTCTCTCCCCCACTTTCTCTCTCTTGCCCACTTTCTCTCCCTGCCCCGGATTCTCTCTCTCTGTCCCTACTTCTGTCTGTCTGTCTGTCTGTTTCTCTCTCTCTCTCTCTCTCTCTCTCCTCCACCTTCTCTCTCTCCCCCACCTTCTCTCCCTGCCCCGGTCTCTCTCTCGCTGTCCCTACTTCTGTCTGTCTGTCTGTCTGTCTGTCTCTCCTCCACCTTCTCTCTCTCCCCCACTTTCTCTCCCTGTCCCCGCCTCTCTCTCTCTCTCTCTCCCCCTACTTCTGTCTGTCTGTTTCTCTCTCTCTCTTTCCCTTTCTCTCTCCTTCACCTTCTCTCTCTCCCTCACTTTCTCTCCCTGTCCTGGTCTCTCTCTCTCTGTCCCTACTTCTGTCTGTCTGTTTTTCTCTCTTTCCCTTTCTCTGTCCTTCACCTTCTCTCTCTCCCCCACTTTCTCTCCCTGTCACAGTCTCTCTCTCTCTCTCTCTCTCTCTCTGTCCCTACTTCTGTCTGTCTGTTTCTCTCTCTCTCTCTTTCCCTTTCTCTCTCCTCCACCTTCTCTCTCTCCCCCACTTTCTCTCCCTGTCAGTCTCTCTCTCTCTCTCTCTCTCTCTCTCTCTGTCCCTACTTCTGTCTGTCTGTCTCTCTCTCAATTAGCCTATCCATAGGAAGAGGAAAGTCAGAAAAAGGATGAAGAGTTACTGAGAGGTAGAAAAGAGACCAAAGAAGCTGTAGATTGACTGCAAAGTGATTTTTTTTTTGTTAAACCTCAAGGGAAACCACCTCCCTCACCATATTCTTTGCTCTTTATAATCCCGAAACATCTGTCCCTCATTGTAAACCAACAGCAGAGGATGGCCTGAATAATTCAATCACCTTTGACCCAAGGAACTGAAAAGTACAGTGTGCAGTGAATAAATAAAATTTCCCTGTAACCTGGAGTTTTTGTTTCAAAGGATTATAATGGAGCGGGTAAATGCAGGCCACACTCAGGCATATGCACACGACCCAACAGACTTACTAACTTTACAAACCATACTCAAGCACACTTTTGTATCAGGCAAATATTTTTTATTTAATCTGAGAACCATACTAAGGTACTCTTCCAAATGATGAATTCGAGAAAAATTACATATTAGACTTGAGTACATCGCTGGTTTATTGAGTAGCACAAAAGCATAAGACTATTAACCTGCAAGATTTTAACACTCTGAAAGTGTTGGGCTTGAGGATGCCACATATGTGTGTGACTAAAGGAATTCAAGATTTTTGACTCAAAAAGAGGACTGTTAGATTGTTGAGGTTAAACTTGCAGAAGAAAAAATTCATAGTCTGTAGTTGAACACTGTGTATAAACCTGCCAAAAAAAGCACAGCACTGTACAAAAGTCTGAGGGAAAGAAAATGTTTAAAGCTATTAATCTGGATAGTAAGTGTATTTTTGTTTAGAAAAATATATATATATGATTTGAATATATGCAAATGAACAGTAAGTCAATAAGAAGTAACACGAATTTATTTGGTTCCCCAAAAAAGTTGCTGATATCTTGTTGGATGCCTAGAACTTTGGTTCCTAAACCTCTCTCCAGCTCACTTAATTAACTTAATTAGTTAAACAACTTGATAAGGCATTGATTAGCCAAATAGGGCACGCTAGTGGGTGAATCACCAAAGCACAGTTATATTGAATTGTTACTGCAAACACTTGGGTGACCTTCAGAGAGGTCTTAAAATGGCTAAGCTAACACACTTTGACAGGCATGATATCATAGTTTAACACCAACATTGAAGATCATTTAAATATAATTTTCTTTGGCAGGCTAAGACTTTTGCACAGTACTGCATACAGTATATCAGGGTTGAGATGTGGTTGGACATGAAGGCTTGCAGGACCAATGGACTAGGGGCTTAAATGTTGTAGCTCTACAATGTTAGATTGTTGGACCATGAGACATTTGTGCATAGGGCCATAAACTGCATGGCTACATTGTTAGGCTATAGGACTATAGTCGTGAAGAGTCATTATGATGCTGGGTCATACTGAGAATGCTGGACTGTATTGAACCAGCCAATCGCCTCAAGGCAATGGAAACAACACCCTGAACTTCATACTCAATCTACCCAGTCAAGGCAATGCAAAAATATGTCTGCTGCTCAGCCACATTAGTGTGTCGACAGATTTCTGCACCAGCAAATACTGTGGTGAAGAATATGATCGTTATATGGGTTAAGTTACCAGTTTGGGCTCTAGATGGGAACTAGTCATTTACAGCAAAAAGGCAATTTGAATATATCCATAAAAATTAATAGAACCACTTGGAGAGGACCCAAGTATCAGAAATTCACACATATAACCTGTTCATTTCCAATCTAATTTGAATTTCATGACATATTGTCCTAATTACATAAAAACCAACCTTAATATATTTTTTATAGAATAGTAAATTTTCCCTTGTATTTACATTATGCAATACTGCACTTTTACCCGAGTAAAATCTCTACATCATTACCCTATTTGCACAGGTTAAAGGCATCGCTTAAGCAGTATATTATTCTTTATTCCTTTTCTTAAGGGTTATTTTAATCTTTATTCTCCAGAATTTTACTGGTTTTATTTAAAGGGAAAGGGCTCTATCATGACTCCAGCTGATAATATAGCAACAATAAATGACCAGGAGATGCACAGAATGAAATAGGCAGGTGGTAGCAGCAGAATCCAGGAGGATGTTGCTGCACAAATTGTCAAAACTAGCTTATACTGTATAAGGTACTCAATAGCTACAATGCATCATGTGATCATTCTGGAAAATTCATAGACCAAATCTAAAACTGAGTCTTTGTAAGTGTTAAAAAAAACAAACAATTTGAACCTGAGCTTGGTAAGCATGTGTGATATATGGCAGCCGTGTCATGTCGCTGCATTTGGCATCAGCCGGAGTACCGGCAGCCAGGAGGACAGAGTGATCACAGAACCGAGAACGCTTGCCTGTCTGGCTCCCAGGATGTGAGCAGGGATCGCTGCAGGGATCCCACTGGAATCAGAATTACACACCTGGTACTTCCCGGCACTCACTCACTGACACCTTTTTCCATTTAAAATTCCACTCATTACAAATAATAACTAAAAAGAAACCTAGAACTCACGGGATTGGCAGCCTGTTCCACTAGGTGGCAGGCTGACGTTGGACCACAATGGGCGAAATAATTACTTTTTCACTTTGGATAGTTCACTAAACATACCAGGTATTTTTTAAAATAAACATTAAGCCTAAATTGAAACTGTAACATGGACAGTTTCATACAGAATTAATAAAAGTCAGATGAACAAAAGAGAGAGTAATTCAGGTGGGAGAATGAATGGGTGACGGTCAGTGAATGTGGGGAATAACTGGATGACACAGTGACACAAATAGGAGAATTAATGGGTAACAGAGTAACTCATTGTCAGTCCCATCTATTCCTCATTCTGTCTCCGCCCCCCCCCCCTCCTGTCTCGCCCCACCTTCCTAAGGGCCATTGATCTGTTGATCCAGCAGAGAAGGTCAGATCAATATGTAGAAATGGAGTCCCTCAAGTTGGCGTGATGCAGCTGTGTTGCCTTTTCCCTTCAGTCATCTCAGAGGTAAAATGGATGTTGACACAGTGGGGGGGGGCTGGGAAAACTACAAAGGGAACTGCATGTACAATCATAATCACCGGCACGAAATAAGCACCATTCAAAGCCCGTCTGAATACTTAGGGGACACAATTTCTGCTTTTTTCCTCCATGCTATCACGTCTGTGACGATCTGCCTAGCAGTACAGGCAACTCAGGCTACCGTACTGACATCTCCATGTAAATGCTATCAGGCATATGGTCAAACATACTGCTTGGCATCTAGACCAACACACAGCCTCACAAACAAGCTGACATTCTGCCTGATACATACTGCAGTGCAACAGATCACTAATTTAATTTAGCATACATCCAGGTACAAAGACACTGCATGTCATATTCTCTGACATACAGTGTAATGGACTCTGCTAGACTCTAGTAAACCATTCTATCAGGTTACCAAAAAAAGCTGCAAAACTCAAGGGTAGAGAATATGTATCCATTCATTTTCCATAACCATGCAAGGCCATGATGAGTCTGAAGTCTATCCCAGGATCCAAAATGCTGTTTCCTCAACTGCTGCATTCCTAAAAAGATTACATATTCAACAAAGCAGTCGCATGTCTTTTCTAACCATTTTGCCACATCAGTCACGATTTTTTGGTCTTTTTTTCTTTGTTCTTTCAGCTGAAGATCCATTCAGGTACCACCATAGCTACCACAGTTCCCACAGAGCTCAGGAATGACAGTGATGTTTGCTATTGTGAATAATAGGAATTACTAGCAGAAATATTTCTTTTGTTAACTGCTTACTAACCAAGCATACTATTCAGATACTTGGAGCCCAAAAAAAATAATAAATGATCTGGTTTTATTCAAATTCTGTTCGCAGACTTATTTAGAGGGGACTGCTTGTCCTGCGAATCTGTCGTGTCCAATTAAGGTATGAATTTCCTAGGTCTCTCAGGATTCGGGATGCATATGGCCAGGTCTGTAAGCATCCGATGAACAAACACAAAGCCCAAAAAACACAATTATTTTCTTTTTGATTATAGAAAATAATAAAAGCAGGAACAAAGCAAATAATGTGCTGATTTTGTTAATCAAACACACTTTACCATATTCACTTGAATTTAGTTGTTCTGTTTTGATGTTTATGCAAGAGCCACATCATACTAAATACCAAATTATCACCTCTCAGGAAATATTCCCCCATTCAGAGCAGGCCGTGAAGCAGAGGACACCAAGCCTCACGTGTCAGCAGACTGAAGATGCTTTTTCAGTACCACACAGGAATAGCAAGTCATTTTTTTTCTTTCAATTACACAAACCTAACAAATTTTAACCTTAATCCTCTTTATTTTCTCTGGTGCCTTTTATTCATTTGAATAATATTATTTGTCATATTAATGTATCACAATGGCTTTCAACCCTACTGGCAATAACATAGCATCAGTTTTTATTTATATTTGTTTCAGTTTTTTTTATGATTAAGAGTTTAGAAGCCATTCATGCCGGGTGGATATGAGTTGTAGCCAGAGAACTGAAGTTAATGGAACAGAAGAAAACTTTTGGGATTGGCTGATCACTTCTAGCCTTGGACCCAGTCATGAACGGAGAGCCACCTCAGTGACCTTATTCTGCTCAAGGAGATAGTAAGAAACAAGGACAACCATAATCGATACACAACAGTGCCACTGAGGTGATCTCTGACGTTCCACACTGCAATACATTATTTCCATTTACATTTTCAACATGTATTGCTGATACTTTGATTAAAAGACACTCTGAATGGTACCCAAATTTACAGCTAGATATTTTCGTGTAGCCATTGAAATTAAGAACTATTCAGCACTTTTACAACCAGCCAGAGGACATGAATCAGAATGTAGCTCCGCATCCTTACTGAGCACCACTATAGGTAATGTAGTGGTTTATGAACAGTCAGTGATTATAGATAGAATTGTTACAGTACAGAATATGCTAACAGCTCCTTGCCACTCACTGGTTGATTTTAACATACCACATCTCCATGGTGACAATTACCAAAGGAAGAGATCATAGCTTGCATTGTTGTGCTCTGCTGCAGTGTCACAGAAAAACCTTAGGGGGGTAGAAACTTCTTCCTGAGTACTTTATGCATCTTTCATTACTGTACAGATAATACTTAACACAGTACACAAAAGACATATTTTTTTTCTATAATTATTCATTAAAGAGCAGAGGTTTTCATCCTGACAGCACTTTTTAAAACTGTCACGATGCAAAAAAAAACAGGTGCAGCTGGGAACAATTGTGCCTTCTAAGCTAATGTAGTGCACAAAAAAGAAATCAATCAGCTATTTGTGCTTGTCATTAATACATCTACTGTATTACATACACTGCGGTCTCAGTCGCTCACCCACTATATTACACACATTGCAGTCTCAGTCACTCACCCACTGTATTACACACACTGCGGTCTCAGTCGCTCACCCACTATATTACACACATTGCAGTCTCAGTCACTCACCCACTGTATTACACACGTTGCGGTCTCAGTCGCTCACCCACTATATTACACACATTGCAGTCTCAGTCACTCACCCACTGTATTACGCACATTGCGGTCTCAGTCGCACACCCACTGAATTACGCACATTGCGGTCTCAGTCGCACACCCACTGAATTACGCAAATTGCGGTCTCAGTCGCTCACCCACTGAATTACGCACATTGCGGTCTCAGTCGCTCACCCACTGAATTACGCACATTGCGGTCTCAGTCGCTCACCCACTGTATTACACACATTGCGGTCTCAGTCGCACACCCACTGCATTACACACATTGTGGTCTCAGTCGCACACCCACTGTATTACGCACATTGCGGTCTCAGTCGCACACCCACTGAATTACGCACATTGCGGTCTCAGTCGCACAC
>JAODJX010000002.1:3609601-3622306 GCA_026776945.1 Isichthys henryi
TTTCCCCCCCCACAGGTACCTTCTCCAAAACCCCCCACAAAACGATTCGTTCTGCCCCCCCCCCCCCCCCCCCCCACTTAACCGAGGGGTTTGTACAGAGAACATAAATATGTAAATAAACTAAAAAGGATACTTCCAAAAGGGACTTTTTCCTCATAGAAGAGAAAAAACTTTTTGCTTTCTGCAGCGCATATAAGAGAAAAGCTGCTGCGAATTGAATATAAGGCTCGTAAAATTGTCGAGAAAGATCGATTTTGGGGGCGTAGCGCAGGCGGGCTGCATCCACGCCGCGGCCGTGCCTGAAGACGGAGCGTATTTCTCAGAGGCTGCTCACAGTGCCGCTAGGCCCCCTGTCCACTAAATCATCTGTTGCTAGCATTGCTGACATGCCACAGAATGGGAAGCTATTGCTAGGGGCGTTTCCAAGGGGGCGGGGCTACAGGGGCACTGGCCCAAGCTGCAAACTGATTGGCCCCCAGAGAGCCTCCTACCCTGTCAGTCACTTATTCAAAATATTCTATTCGTTAGTCCCTCTGCATGAATTATGGCCCCTATTAAACCCGCCACCTTAAAAAAAAAAAATCCTACAATCACCCCAAGGCGATTGGCACAGATCCTGTTTGGTGGGTAAAGTCTGGATGGAAGGCGATCAGGAACGAGACCAAGGTGACAGTGGATCTCCAGCCTCATTCTGCCACATTATACAAATGCTTCACAGCCTCTGGGAGCTTCATGCGTCATCCAATCTAGTGTCTTTCAGAGAGGGAGGCACGGGTATATTCCTGTACTCTGGTGATTAGATGTTTCACACTCTCTGCCCTTAACAACCCATTTTTACAGAATTTTACAGTGCCTTGTCAGCGAGCACGGCCCAGCTGGTCTATGGTCAGTGGCATAAGCTCCTGGCACGACGTCAGGTGTGTGAGGGGCCGCTGGCTTGGCGTGTGAGAGATTTGTCCTTGTTTTCCAAACTGATTAAATTTGTTTATTGCTGCTTCTCTAGTCACTTTTGGCTGGCCGTAGTGCAGGGCCTCTGCAGGTTAAACACACGGCGTGCTCCCAGTTTCCTGCAGATACTCAAAGTGGGAAAAGAGCAAGAAATCAATAGGTTGGGTTTGCTGAGGGGAAAGGCCTTGTGAGATGACTGTATGACTGGACCCCGAGTTTCACTCCTGCCGATTACAAATGGAGAAGCCTGAAAAGGGCAGGCCAGAAAGCAGCAAATTCAGCCTACCTGTCAATAAAATCACCAGAAAGTGTTAAGAAATACTTACACCTAAGTATTAAGACAAACTCACAGGTGGCCTCGTAACGGGCCACATCGCCCCAGTAGCATAAAATTAAAGAAATATGTTGAATGTCCCCCGTCACTGTGATGATTTGGGAGGTAGTAATTGTCCGGCTTCACTACTCACGATTTGATGGAGAACCTCATACTCCACCTAGCAGACATACATATGAGGTGATTGAGGTTTGGATCGATTCTGACCGTGTGTGGACTAATCATCCTGAAATTCAGATACAGCACCCATATCGTCCGTGATTCACTCATAATATTGTCGTGTCAAGGTTGAATTGTATAACTTGGTTTTCATGAGAAGAATCAGCTTATCTTGTCCCAAGAACTCTTGTTTTCTGGGATTCTTATTATGTTCAAGGATATTTGTCCAGTTACTTTTGATAAGCATGGTTTTTTTTTCTCCTCTCTTTCTGATCACTTATATAACTTGTTTTTCACAAATGACTGGTATCAGTGTATCCTTATCTTATATGAAAGAATCCTTCTTCTGGGATGCTGACCCTATTCAAGGACGCTTACCATGTTTCCCCGGGTTTGGAGGGGCTTGCTGAAGACAGGGAAAGGTGCTGCTCAATATGTTTTGCACGCCACTGGTCAGTGTATGAGACACCTGCCTTATCTTCATGGGGAGGGAAAGCACTGCTCAAGGATACTCGTTTAATTATTTTTTATTGAAACCATATCTAGCAATCTAGAATGCCTTGCCTGAAGGGAGGGGTGAGCCTGGCCAGCTCATCCCCTGCCCACACGTAATGCCCAAAAATTAGTATAAAGGAAGGGGGGAGATCTTAGTGTTGGTTGGAGCTCAGCCGTGGGATAGAGCATCGCATCGCCCGGCACTTTCTCGGGACTTACATGTTGATCTCCTGCCAGGACTGAAAATGGCTCCCCAGTCTAAGAGTGAAGGTGGGTGATGATGGCACGTCCGAGTGTGAATAGCTTTGCAATGTCTGGGTACTGATTTAATCATTATTGGGATTAATTATCATTTTATGAGAATCACAATAACAATAATATTAATTGGTACTTTCTATGTATGCATGTTTTATTGTCACTTTCTATATACACATATAATCAGTTGTATTGGCAGTTTGATTATTGTTTATGATTTATAATACCATTGGATATCACTTGTGATATGGTATTATTTTCCATTGCCGTTGATCCAATATTTTGGTATTGACTTTAATGCAAGGTTATTTTGTATTACTTGTAATAAAGCGATTTTAGAAGCTAACCTAAGGTTTGTTCCTTCGAAAGCCCTATATCCCTCTCACATCATCTTAAAACAACATATAACAGTATTGTATAGAGCATTCCTGTGAGGCAGGTAACCAGGTTGCCATCTGTTGGGATAGTGCTCCCTCACTACTGCTGCTGTGATCTGTGCATGTTTTCCCTTTACAAACAGCAACCTAAAGGCCCTGATCTATATTTCTCTCACCTCATTCATGAATGTTTCCCTGGACACAGTGTACTTTTACCCGTCATGTCACTTTTCCACTGAGTTCGATGGCGAAGGTCGCGGTCCTATTGGGTAGACAGTCACAGAGCCCCCTCACACCACCCCCCACAGACACATACACATTCTCAGGTAGACTCTAGGGAAGTGATGGGTGATATCTAGTCACACATACTGTCCAAGGATGTAAATACTGCTCAGTGTCACTAGCACACAGGTGATTGTCACAGGCAGCGTCCACAGCTGCTTTTGGAGGCTGCTTTCATACTCTGCTTCCACGACTGTGCAATTCACGAGGGGTTCTGACCTTGAAGAGATCGCGGCGGCCCATGTGGCGCGGGGGGGAGGGGGGGCTAAATAGCGGGGATTATCGAGCCGATGAGATAGACGTGGCAGGCTGCTCAGTTGCAGGCCACCATGGCAGAGAGGACACTGTACTGCAGGTCTCGCAGACTTGGAGACTGCAATGGAGCGCAAATCATCGGCTCAGGCAACAGCACTGGCTGGAGATGCTTAGACACACACACACACACACATATATGTTTTTATTCATATCTTTGTGGGGACCATCCATTCATTTCTAAGGGCAAAACTGTAATCTCAACAATGACAACCTTACCGAGCCTTAACCTTAACCATAAGTAATCAAACAAAATACAAGACTTATGGCATTTTTAGTGTTTTGATTGCATTCACAGACATTCATGAGGACCTGGAAAATGGTCCCCACAATGTCAGAATAGCAGGTTTTTATTTTATTGTGGGGAATATTTGGTTCCCCGCAATGTAATGTAAACCTAATTCACACACATGCACACACACATTTATTGCACAAGATGGCCCTATCCCAAGAATAAATATATCAGTCAAGGGTTCAACTTACAGTGGAGTTTGAGGCACTGTCCACATGAGCAGACTGACCCCTCCAGCCTGGACCCCACATGCCACATTCCGATCATAACCAGGAGCCCTTAGCGGTGGAATAAATTAGCTTTCTTATGACAAAGGTGGGTGGGAATCGGCAGGGATGTAACCCTCAGCCCCCACTGGCACACAACCTAATCAAGGCCCTGTCAGAGTTAGCGTTAATCTTTCCACAAGCCGCAATATGAGAATATGATAATTCAGATGGGGAATGGCAATTCAGGGGAAGGGGCATGCAGTAGCCACGGGCACGGTCGGCCACACCAAACTGGATGTGATTCGAGCGGCGTGTTAAAATTTGGAAATGAAAGTAATGAGAGTATATGCATCAAATCGGGGGAACTGCCAGCATAACGTCCCAGCAAAGTCATGATGCAGGATTCGCTTGCTATAATAGCACGAAGCTAGCAAGCATAGCGGGACCCATGTCATTCAGGGCATAGTCCCTGGCTCAGGCAGGATGAGATTAATGATGGGAAAAACAGATTACATGTGAATGGTGGTGGTACAGGGCCGTGTGCACAAACAGACACACTAGTACACACTGTAGTGTTTTCTTTAGAATACACTGAGAATGGGTGTCCTTGTGTTTGTAAAAACCTGCAGAGGAGTTTGGCCTCAGCCAGGTGTTTAAACTAACCCCTAATGGCAGTGGCTGTCTGATGTTTTCACATTGTGTCAGTGGCGTAATTGAAACAATTCCTTTAGTAAAATGTCAAAGTGATGGTGTTTCTTCAGAGGTGAGTGATCTGCCTTCACGTTTATTTCACAGACCTGAACATACTAATTTGCAGTAAAGTGCAGCGAATGTGGAATGGGCTCCGTGAATCATTCAAAATAGAAAAGCTGTATAATATAAGCCGACAATTAAAGTATTAGAGGTTTTCATCTCCATATCAGAGAGGAAAGACTTCCACCCACACCGTCTTGTTACAAAGCCACCCAGTTTTTCCATGAAAGCTGTACATGCATTACCACACACATTACAGTCTGCACCCAAGTCCAACCTGTAGTCTCCCTCATTTCTTCCACACCGTAGCACCAATGATGTGTGACGGCCGGGGGTTACGCATGTGATGTGTGCCTGTCTGCATGCAATTCTGCACAATCGGGAATCTCATGCCCCCGTAACTGTAGGTGCAGCACTGGCTCCCTGACTTTCATTCTGGCGACATCAAAAGCCCGAAAACCAGAATGTTTTAACCTTATCTGAGGATGCCAGCATTATACGCCACATACACGGTGCTCCAAGGGCCTTTACTGCCTGGACACGGTCTAGAGGCTGCCAAGAGATCAGCCGCGAATGACGCCAGCATGGCCCGGCAGACCACGGCACCAAGCAACCGCAGAACCGTGCCGGAACCAGCCAATGGCTCTGCAGTGCTTGAACCTGAGCCCTGAATGATAAATAAATTCTACTCATCTCAAAAACAGGAGCGAAAAACAAGCTCTATTGCCCATGATTAACCTTGCAATTCGGAGAAACGTACAAAGACAATCACACATGCTATAAAAAAAAGAGGTCGAATGGATGGTCTTTCAAAAAGTGGCTGAATCCGATTATATTGATCGTGTCCAAGCGAACCTCCGCTTCTTCCCCAAGTACCAAGCCGTTCTCAAGCACTATAAAAATGAGACAAAAGTCCTGCTAATTAATGTCACTCACTCCAAGTCGTTGACGAGAAGGCAAACAAGATTCATCCTCGAATGATTCACAGGGCTGCCTCTCCAGATGCAATAAGATGGCAAAGAGCAGATAATGTAGATAACAAGTGAAGATGAACTTGGAGCAGCCCCACAGCGCACATTTGAGATTCCCACAGCGTGCTCCGCTGAAGGCCCCCCAGTGAGAAACAACAGGTAAATGCAAACAGGTGCGGCTCCAAAGAGAGGGAAATTAGTAGAGCGAAACAAACCCAGCAGTGAAGCAAGCAAACAGATGAATAACAGGGTACTAAGTAGGAGGTGCTGCGATGTGGCAAGTAAGGACAAACATAATGCTGAAATCTACTTCATGAAAAAGCAAACACAGAAAATGCTGAGGCACATGAGGAAGGAACTGAAATGCAGTGGCTTTGTCGCAGCATTCATGTCAGTAAAGCAAGGCGTGATCGACATTCTAGAATACAATCAGCGGCCTAAACACAGGCAAAAATGCTGAACAGCCTTACACAGGGAAAGTGACAACAGCAAAAAGTGGATCTTCCTGGAGGTACACTGCTCCAAGAAAGGCGGAGATCCAGTACCAGTGCAATCCTGCCACATTAGCTGCTGATGAAGAGGACCTGCATTCTGTCAGATGGTCAGGCATTTTAGGGTGTCTTCCCTTCCAATACTCTACAGCACTGTCACCAACCCTACTCCTGGAGACCTACCACCCTGCAGAGCAGATAAGTATTGGAGCCATTTATGTTAAAGTTAGCTCTAAAATTGAGATGCTATTGAAGGGCCTAATTATCTATATCAGGTGTATTTAATTTGGGCTGCAATTAAGCTCTGCAGGGTGGTAGATCTCCAGGACCAGAGTTGGAGACCAGTGCTCTACAGGAATATCTACTCTCAGAAGGACACCTACAAAGTTGTGGGTAGGATGGCATGAATAGCACACTCTTCCAAGGGTATTACATCACTGAACAAAGTCTATAGCCTATGAGAAGTGGGATGCTGATGGTCACACACCCTGAAGGTGCGTGCTAGTGTCAAGATGAGTGTTGTGCACTGATGGGCAGCTCGATAAGAAAAAAGATGATAATTCCAACTAAGAGGAAACAGGGACTAAAATTAAGGGGGAACAAAGACTGAAGGCACAGTCTCCAAAAGGAAGTCTAACTGTACTCATTTAAAGAAAACTTTTCAACATCTGGAAAGAAGTGATGAAATTCCTACAAGGTTATACTTCACATGCAGGAATATAACGTACGACGCAACCTGAAAGGATGAGTGGCTGCATTACAAACTGAGGAACTCTGGAGACCAAATATTATTGATTGATTTTAAACAGACTGAATGATAAATGACTCGTGAGCCAATGAGGAATCCAATTAGTCCCACTTGGGGTCCCCTCTCAGGCAGGAATGCACTTTAGTGAGTGATAACAAATGAGAGACAATGTAATGTTTCATTATTACACAATAAAGAATTTATGAGCTTGCGGGGGGGGACTCTGAGATTAAGTGGGGTATTCCAGGGCGTCACTGAAGCGAAAGCAGGGGGCCCAGCAGAATCCAGACCCCACCTAGGCTAACAGGGAATTCATCTGAACTCTCTGTCAATTAAAGATAAAGTAAACTGAAGCACAAAACACCCCCACCCAGAGGGTCTATTATCAGAACAGAAGAATCTGTGCCTCCAGTCAGCTCCCCCCCCCCCCCAGATTACAGACAAGGGGAACTGAAGATGAACTAATGGAATGGAGGAGAAGCACCTCAGCCGCCCGTGTCCTACTCAATCCACTTTATGCCTGGGGACCATCCATAACACTCCAGATCAAGCTGGCTGCAGATGCACTAGTGGACACGTCAATAACAAGGGTCAGACACTGTGAAGGCGAGACGCAGAAAAGGGAGACAGTGAGGTCCCCAAACTCTTGGGAAAAGTCAAGGAGAAGACTATCCTCCAAACAGAAAAAAGGGTTTTAATTTGCACTCTTATCACCTTAGAGCAGGGACCCCCAGACACCCCACATTTTTGCTCCCAGGTATTCGGTGTTCCTGATTGCATGGTCCAGGTGTGCTGAGAGCTGGGAGGGAGCAAAATGTGGATTGTCTGGGGGCACCCAAAGATTGGGTAGAGAAACACTGCCTTAGTTTGTAACACATACGGATACTCACCACAAACACATAAAAGTGAAATCATTCTGATGCCGGAATGAATGATTTAATTCCCTTACTATAATGGCACAGAGCTAGTGACATGCAGACTAGTGCCTCTGAGTGACTTTGCCGGAACAATGAGCCTGCCACTCACCAAAGAACAACCACCTCATGAAGGCAGCGACGGCAGGCCAACCAAGGTGAGGATGGCAGCACCGTCGGAGCAGCAGGCTCACGGCAGCGATAATAATGGGCCCATCATGACGTCGGGAGCATCGTGCCACGGTCCAAATAGCCGCGAAGGTGGATTCTGCCATTCGGAAAGCCGTAAAAAAAGGTGGTTGGAGGCAATATCTCCGGTAACCTGAGACGGCTATAACAAAGCACCTCTATCTGAGCATCAGCCCTCACGGAGTGGCCTTTATTGCCTGGAGCGCCCAGTAAAGGCTACTTAGCCATTCCCCTTCCACGTAGCTCATGAATGCATATAACCTTATCAGCATGGAGTGCTACCTCAGTATATCGCTGCCAGTATTGGGGTGATACTGGCGCCTGACCTTTTCATGATGGAGGTGCGGTTTTATCTATCTGCACCGATGTACGGCTATTGGTTGCGGTGCGGCTGTGAAGCCTCTTCCTCCTCGCGGCCAACATCGCCATGCGCTGTATCCGGGCTGCGTCTGCTGGCAGGCTAAGCTCTCTCCACAATGGCGACGTGATGATAACGACTGACCTCTCCTCACAAAATACCATCCTTATGGTTACAGTCGTTATTGCTACGCTAAACGCCCCCTCCCCTCCCCCCCCACCAACGACACTGAACCTGTGCCAACGATTTTCAGATGCCACATATAAATCATTCACACTTATAAAGCAGTTGGCGCTCCACTGTACGAGAGCCCAACCTGAGTGCAACGCTTCCTCCGATATCTGTAGCAGTGATGCATTGATGACATTACATTGGAAGTGACTAACATATGATGACCGGGTTCCTTTAGCAACGGAGAACAAATCCTTAGGTGTTTTGGCCATACGATCCAGACCAAAGAAGGAAGGACCCTTCAAATTCATCTGCTGCATAGAGAACAGGGTGTACCTGTACCCAGAATGAAAAGGCAGAGAGTAAAGCATTTGACATGCTGCTGGAGTTGCGTCTGAACACATCAATAGAAGTGACAGTGCGCTGAAAGAACTCACTGTGCACTTAATATCATTACTTCCAAACTAACAAACTGTGTTTTTTATCCCTCTCCATTTCGCATTTAAATGCAAGTATCCAAGTTCAGCTGAATATGCATGTGTGTGGAGTGCTCAGTGCCTGCTCTGGAAAAAAATAGAAAAATAACAGTTTTTAAATGATCCCTTGAAGTGTCTAATCTAATGACAACATGCAACGTGTAACACCTACATCAAGAACAATCTAACAGATTCGAAACATTTATATTTATCTATTTGGCAAATACTTTTCTCCAAAACAACAAACAAGGCAGATAATACAATACATTACAAAACACTGTAAGAACCAAACATACATCCATCCATTGTCCAAACTGCTCATCCTTCTGGGGAAACTATGGGCACGAGGCAGGGAACAACCCGAGACGGGGGTCCAGCCCATCACAGGACACACTCACTCACATATGTACTCCTACGGGCAATTAAGTAACTCCAATTAGCTTCAGCATGTCTTTGGACTGTGGGGGGAAACCGGAGTACCCAGAGGAAACCCCACGATGACATGGGGAGAACATGCAAACTCCACACACGTGACCCAGGCGGAGACTCGAACCTGGGTCTCAGAGGTGTGAGGCAACAGTGCTAACCACTGCACCACCATGTCGCCCAAGACCCAAACATCAGAAGACCTATTCAAATCAAAACACTATGAAGAATAGATCCCTACTAGACAAGTACGAAATGCATGGTCATCCAGGGTCATCTAGAGACCATAAGCATGGGATACAAGCTACCATCAGCAACCGCTGAGCGGTAGGATGAGTTAGTGGAGGTATCCCAGGAAACGATGAGGTCAGCAGGCTCTTCTTGAGGGTAGAGAGAGACTGATAACTAGATGTCACACAGAGTAAAGGGTGCTTTGGTTGCACAATCCACACAGGAAAAAAATCCCTGCTGGTTCATACCAACTTGATACAAAAACAGTTCTGATTATTTCAATTCCACATCAAAACTAATCAAAACCATCACATTCAAAGGTTTTAACACTACTAAATGATCGTAGGAGGTAGGGGAGAAAGTCCCTCATCAACTTCAGGATCTTACAGGCTCAGTTCCTCAGTGAGGAATTGTGTTCGGCTGATTACAACGGTTCTCTGTCATCACTTCTAGTGCCATGCCAAGCCCAGGTTAGAGGATCGCTTGCACAGTAGAACCCCACACCCAAGCAGCAGTGGGAATGTAATCAACATTTTCAAAAGGCTCTCATTAAACTTGCTACAGAACTACAAGTGGCCCATGTTTCAGAATTAATCATAGCACTCCACACTAATAATTAAAACTAGCCATCATTTAACAAATGCGAAAGAGTCAAAAGAGGCTCTTTAGTATGCAGATTTAACACCAAAGCAGCTACATGCACCCAACAAATTGGAGCAGAGTAACAATAGAGCAAGCAAGGCTAAAAGAGCCTCAGGGCCCTATGATACCGCAAAGGTCCTTACTTTTTACCACAGGGTAGACGAAGTGTTGAACTCTGAGTGTTCGAGTCCTTCTCCTCAACTAACAGAAATCTGGCACAATACTTCACGCAAATCCCCTTGTGGCCATTTCCCCCCTAAAAAAATGGAACAGAGTAGTCCCAAATGCATGGTTATGTAATTGCAGGGTAGAATAGAAGAAGCGGGGACATTTTCAGCATAACTAAAGCACTGTAGAGACACATAGCATGTTCACAAAGGTACGTTATGCTTTGTACATGTCACTCCTGTAGATAAGGGAATAAGTCAGGATAAGAATGACACAAAGGCTCAGCACGTCACGTACGCAACATCCATCTCTCTGACTGAATGGTAGGTTGGGTAGATTAAACTACAGAGGGTGAACCACATGCACAGGTCCTCTGCCTGGCAGTCGTGCTGTGGGTCAGAAGATTGGTGACGAATGCAGCCCGTGGCACGTGAAAGCATTTTTTTTCCCCCCATCAGCACCAAGTGTCCAAGGTAACCTTTGACAGTATGCGATTGAGTAAAGGGTCAGAGCTAAAATTAGCAGCAAGTCGAATGTGAGAAACCTGCAGGCACTGCGACCTTCCAGCAGACGGGTGCGACTTTCCTGTGGGCGCCATTCCCCTGGAGATCCCGGAGGCGTAGGCATCCAAGGGACAGAGGAGGAACGGTCCCGCAAACAGGGCTGTTTCCGCGCAGCAGAGAAGAAAAATTGCTTAATGTTTGCCGTCATTTCTGATCATTTTCACCTTGTCCTTCAATCCTCTGTGTTGCCTAAAAACAATACGGTGTGGCAAGCATGTACGTGATATTTTGAGAAAGAACAGCTCAAGGCTTTAAAAGAAGGTCTGCTGACCTCTTCTCGCAGACCTTACGTCAGTGACATACGAGAAACAGATGCACCATTAAAAAAAATTCACTGCTTCAGTGTCCTTTATCTGTCAAGATAATTATTGTCTAGGTGTACTAGCTACCACGGCCGCTTTCTACCTGAATAGCATCTTCACAACATTTGAATTATTAACACATATTTATTTTGAGTATTAAACTCACTGTCTTTTCATTTATACATCAATGAAACACCCAAAAATGGTTTGGAATGACAACAGAAGGAAAACAAGAAGGAAATAAGATCCCACTAGATATTCTGAGCAGCCTAAGCTAATATAACCACAAAATCTCTTCCAAAAATAACCTGGCAGATATTGCAAACAAATTATTTCTCCAAAAGTAGCTTACAAAATGTGCAGGCCACAATTATGGATTTCCAATTAACATTATAGTGTTATAAAAAAATATATAGTCAATTGGGGACACATGGGGTTCTTCAGTTAATTAAAATTAATTCACAACAATAGTTAAACAAAAGTTAAATGCTACCCAATACAGATTATATTACGCATATATATTTCTGTCTGATATGATTATGATATGAGCATTTGTCTTTATTAATTATACATGTTACTTTTCTGCCTTACAGTACAATAACAGATTGTTACCTAAAAAATGTGCTCACCAAAAGTCATTATGTTAAAATTTCTGAAGCTGGGTACATTTTTTAAAAATTTATATTAATTAAATATTTACAAAAAAAATCTCTTTAGGCCAAGCAGTTGGAAAGTATACAAATGCCTTGCGGATCACACTGGTCTGAAGGACCAGAGCCATTCATCACAGAAATGGGTCCCTTAGGGCACTATTGGGGGCAGAACTTCCGTTCGCTTGCCTCAGAAGGGCTGGACAGCGGCAGCTTGACAGAAGTGGAACCCGTTTTAGACAGATGCAAAAGAGTGAACAATCAGGCGAGCGCATCTCAGAACAAATAAACAAATGGGAGTCGGGACAGGAGTTTGGACAGGCTTTCGGGTCGGGTCGGGTCTTACAGGAATGAAAAAAGACAAGAGAAAAGAAGAATAAGGTATAACAAACCGACTCAAAGAGCCCAAGCGCCCGATTCTCCTCCCCGAAACAGCAGCGATCATTTTCACAGACATGCACATCTTGGTAAACTCCTCACGCACTTACATTTCTGGACTAGACTTACCATGGACTTTACAAGAGCCTTCAGAATGACAAGTATTCAACACATCCTGCAGCCTGCTTTTCCATCTTCATTAGGAAGATGTACAGCCAGCCTGTGTCTTTAAGATCATATGCCTTTAACTGGTTAATGTACTATTTAGCTACAGTATTAATACACCAGTTTACTTGGTTAATGAATTAATGTGCATTTCCAGTTTGAACACAGACTCTCCTATCCATGCCTGTTACTATGTACATTGTTTCTTCTCAAAAAAACTATATGAACTGCTTTAATTTTCAAAAATGAAACAAAATACAAATAAAACTATAAAAGTGAGCAATAGGTTCTCTTTTCCTACTGCCATCTCAAATCCATCCATCCATCCATCCATTTTCCAAACTGCTTATCCTACTGGGTTGCGGGGGCTCCGGAGCCTATCCCGGAAGCAATGGGCACGAGGCAGGGAACAACCCAGGATGGGGGGCCAGTCCATCGCAGGGCAC
>JAODJX010000002.1:3643373-3654917 GCA_026776945.1 Isichthys henryi
ACATGTGACCCAGGTGGAGACTCAAACCCGGGTCCCAGAGGTGTGAGGCAACAGTGCTAACCACTGCACCACCATGCTGCCACCCTATGAATATGTTTAATTCAAATAGCTAGTATAAAATGTCAAGCTGTATAAAGTCTGCATTGCTTTAGATAAAAGTATCCACTTAATAAATAAGTTAGTTCATTTTTAAATTGTGTTTTTTTAATCAAACTATATAGTTAAATTCTCAAACAATTGAGGCAACAGGCAATATACATCTTCAAAACCTCCACTTAAGAAAATCAGCTTAACCTACAGGTTTTCCATTCATTGTGTAAGAATCCACAAACCATTGGCTGTTAGTTAAATGCTTGTCTTGCAAAGGACTTCATAATAATAGTTCATTGACCTCACTGTCCAAACTACCCCAGACAAACACTGTGTGTCGGAGAGTTTGCGCAGACAGCAGAACAGCACTAAACTGGCTGTAGTGCAGTCAATGTGGTATCATGGATCATCTGATTAATGCTGCTGCAAGAGGGAGAAAGGCTTCTGAAGACAATTATCTACAACAAAATCTAATAGCTTTAGTGCCAGTGTCTGAACCTTGGGGGGGAAAAAAAAAAAACATTACCATCACGGTTCAAACAGAACTAGCATCCTATGGCTTTTCTTGACTTCAGTTCCCTCGGTCTTGCAAAGCAAACCTATGAACTGCAATCTATATTGGTTCCTTGTCACCTGGAACTCATTCAAACATTGCTTTTGATTAATAGCTGCCGTGTTTATCAGAAAGACCTCTTTACTGCTTCTCTTGGGTTTCCAACCTCCCCCCCCCCCCATCCTTCTCAATGTCTTTGACCCCCGACATTCAGAAAACAATGACGGCATGGACGGCATGGAGGGATGGGGGGCGGGGATGTGGCCCGTGCAGCTAGTGTGATTGGACTTTCAAAGGTTGCGTGGAAGCACACCTTATAAGGCAGGAGGGTTCCTAGGGTGACGCTGAGCCCTCAGTAAAGGCAGAGAGCAGGAGAGTGATGGATAAACCAGCAGAGATAACAGGGAAGAGAAAGACAAAAACATAGCATGTGAAAGAGCCAGGAGGAAAGAAGTCAGAAGATGTGGGGGGGGGGGAGAGGGGCTGGCAGAAAACACAGCCAACATGAGACTCTCACTAGGGACGAGCTTCAGAGGCGGACTTCAGAACCTCATATTTTAACATACCACAGCGTACCATAACCATACCAATAACCATACCGTAACATACCAATCCAGAGACTTGAAGACACAGTTCTGCTAAGGTCTGTCTGTGTGGCAAAGTCAGGCAGGTTCCGGCTGCTGTCGGAACTGGTGAAGCCCACATCGTGTATGTTTCCCAAAATAATCTGTCACAGAAATCCACAAGGCTCACGAGATCCCAAACAGAAACCACTGGGAGGAAATTCTGACTTCCCACATCCGCAGAGATAAGGTAATTTTGATCAAGGTTACCCGATCCATCTGTCATCAGCAGTGGATGTCAGACTGCTACTAACCGCCTCATTTGCAACCAAACAGAACTCAGTGTTGCATACAGCATCGTCTCTTCTCCCCATGCTCATGCATGCATACTCCCTAAATAAGCTATGATTAAAGTTTAATTCCCACAGTAATCAGGGGAAAACATACCGCTACAAGTCAGTAAGAACCTCTGACCCGGCGTTGCCAGTCAAAAGACTTGAAACCACTTAAAATCCACTTCGTTTATACTTGAGTGAACGACGTATTCGTGAGTATAAAGGCAATTAATTCAAACATATTAATGTCCTTGTCCTGATGTCAGTCGTTTTTAGTTTCTCTGTTGCATCTACGGTATTTCTAAATTTGGCGTAAAAAGACAGTATTAATGTAGTCAGGGTACCTTCTATAAGAATTGTTCTACGATAAAAATAATAATAATAATAAATAACAATAAACAAAACGTGTCCCGGTAACTCACATCTCGGAACTTGTTCCAGTATCTGTCCTTGTCGTACTGAGACACGGTGCTGAGCCATTTGTCGTTGTCCAGGGAATGTCCATTGTTGTTATTTCTGCCGATCGTTTCCGCACGTTTGCTCTCTACGTGCAGAAGCACGACCGAAAAGCCCAGCAGGCACAACAGCATCGTCTGAAAGAAAGCGCGAGTGACATTGGCAGTGAGATGAATTAAGGACATGGGAGAAACCCACTGGCCTAATGCGCAACAAACTATTACAATTATGTCGGTATCAGGGCAAGAATACGATTCCGAACGTGCACACACAGAAATGTTTCAAGATCGCTTTGTATAATCGTATACTTATACACGTTTTGCATATTGCATAGGATCTGACGAATTACCTAAACTGACCGATCACTGTATACAACTAACTGGTGCGTTTGTGTCGTTATAAGAATCATTAACACAGTAAAATTATTTCATGTGTTTTCCCCGATATACCATGTGATTGAATCTATATAGATAAATATTGCATCGACTTACTGCACTAGAATGTTAATAATATAAATAAAAATTTCCGCTCTTGTAAATACGCAACTAAGAGCCCTCATCAGAATTTCCTTCTTAGAGTGCACTGCTCCCTATATTCGGCTCGTTGCGATTACCTGTACCGCTCCCTTCTCCGTGCACTGCTTAAAAGACGAAACCTGAGTCACTTACTTCGCGAGGTTGTGTCCGGTTCTTCTGGGGGGGGTAAATGCACCAAATCTCAATTTTCACTAGGACCGCTCGTCTTATTTCGTACTGAAGGGTAAAGAAAGTATCCAAGCGACACGCGCCACCTCCCAGCCCCGCCTCGGAACTGACTCGCGCTGGAGAGCAGAAGGACTGAGCAGCTGAACCAGCGACTCTCCTCCCCTCCGGTAAGTTGTCGGTAGTGACTCCTCCCCTTGGTCAATTGTCGTTTATGACTCCTCCCCTTGGCAATTACGCGATGCGGACTCCTCCCCCGAATAGCTCTCGATTCTTTCTCCTCAGCTGAGGACTATTCGGTGGCAGGTGATTGATGACAGCGAAGGGATCGCTGCATTCACGGAGGAATTAACAACCCATCTGCCAAATCCATACGTTCGATAACGCGCCACACCCTCAGATAATACGCTTGTTATCCTCATCCTGAAATAAGATAGGGCTAAACTTAAGAATGTGGGTCATGTGGAAATGATCTATGCATGTATATTCAGTATATGTGACATAGTATAATGAATATGATAAAGAGATAAATGGCAATGGTTATAAAAAAAGAAAACAAACAGAATCAACAGTCGATTCATCTGGTCTGTCTGGTAACGAACAATAGTAATACGAGTCTTTGTGCTCCATCAAGAGGAATATAAAGTTTCGATTTTTTTTACATTTTGAAAAAAATGTCATTGTATTCTTCACGACGCACTGAATGCTCAATACGGAGATAACCAGCATAATGTAGCCTGTGTTGAGTAATACCATACCAACCCGTTGGTTATCTTGATCATAAGTGGCAATTTGATTGTATTGGGCATAAAGCATAAAAGACTGATAAGAAATTACAAACGACAGTTTAGCATAAATCTGAATGTATGGGGTGAGAGCGACGAAATGTTCATATGACACTGGAGCAGTGATCGGACGCGGGCGCTGTTCTTTCAGAACCACGTGCACGCGAGCACAGTGTAGCGTAAAGGTTATTTGCTATAGTCCTTGTAATTTATAGACAGGTCTTGGCGCTAGGGAAAAAAATAAATGGTCCATCAATACATTTATTGAATATAACATTACAAAGAGATTTTTTAATTCGGCAAAATCAAACAGAATAACACCGCGCATTAATGAATTTAGACAGTGTGCCTCGTCGATGGAAATATCCTTTGGCTGAACTGTTTTAAGTTTCTCTGGGTACATCCCTG
This sequence comes from Isichthys henryi, assembly GCA_026776945.1. Classification (NCBI taxonomy): domain Eukaryota; kingdom Metazoa; phylum Chordata; class Actinopteri; order Osteoglossiformes; family Mormyridae; genus Isichthys; species Isichthys henryi. The sequence continues at coordinate 3,647,265 of JAODJX010000002.1, forward strand.
CACCAGGTTGTATTTGTCTAGACTGAGTGAAGCGGACGTAGCAACTGCTGGTCCCAAAAGCAACATTCATGCAGTATCATATAAAGCAGATGAAGCACTTAGACCGCGCTTTATGAGGGCCACCTGTGCTCTGATAGACGGTGGAAGCGCAAGGCCATCAATGCGACTGGAAGCGGATAGGCGTTCTGCTCCACTGTATTTAATCTTTACAGCAGGAGCCGACAGCTGTTCCGTCCCGTAACCCACCAAAAGAAGACTGATACAATTGTAATTAGCAATCGATTTATAAAGCCAGTGGTAATTACTGACCAAGAGCTTTTTTTTCCTCTCAATTAAGTAAACGCCATTTGAACTTACCCAGGCTGATGATGATATAAATGTTTCACAATGTGAATATCATTTTATATGTGATGTTATAAACTTTGTAATTCACTGCAGAATGTTCGAATTTCTCAAGCATGTAGGCCTATGATTTTCCAGTTTGACACAGTGATCAAAATATGACCTCTTTGTATGGAAACCCTTCGAGTTGCTTACTATCATACTCGATCCCAGTACGACGTAAGGTAATATTTGGTCCGTTAGTCATGTATACTTTGTCTATAATTTATAATAAATAACGTATTATTTTGGGTTTCGTCATTCCAAATATCTTCCTGAGGCGTAGCGAGTACATTATGATGTGTGAGCCCGGTGATGCAGCCTATAATTTCGCACTAAATCCTTCTGCGTTTTATCAGCATCCGCAAAACGAAAAACTCATAAGTTTTATATAATTTTCACTGTATGAGTAATCGTTACGTACGAAATTTTAAATCCTAAATGAACGAAAATAAATGGACGAATAAATACAGTAATTAAAGTAGGTCTGCACTATTCCAGTTTTATTCCTGTTGGAGTAAGTATAACTAATTCCGCAAACCAAACTTAATTACCCAAATATTATAAATAAATGAAACCTTCAATGATTGAAACATCCGCTATTGAAGCAATTGGTACTACTGTGGTTGTAGCTGATAATTTTAATTGGAAGTTTTAGATGTGCACTCGGGTGAACCAAAACAAAATTGCCAGTCGTATATATTTCCAGTCTTTCCAGAGTTTAAATATTAGAATGCATTTATTTGCTAATTAATTCCCTTATTTGCGTATTTCACAAATATGCAAACGTAATGTAAGCAAATTTATTATTAGGCCGTAGTCAGACTTTGTATGACACTACGACTTTCTCTAAGGACGAAATTTAATTAAAGATTACGTGAAGGAAAAAAAAACGAAAAGAATATATAAGACCTGGAGATGGCAATAACGCCTTCTAGCGGTGAAAAGGGTTTTAAAATTCAGGAGAATTTTGAGATCCTATTATTTCGTCTTTATTTGAAAGTTTTGTACACTCGACAGATAATTAAAGTAGACTGCGCTAATCGTGACACTAAACAATATTTATTAGATCAAATTTTGGCAGACGGGATGCATCTAAACTTTTCTTTAAGAAAAAGTAAATAAAATCAGATATTGCTTCGGAAAAGCCGCAAAAATATTTGAACATATTCCGTAGAAATCAATTTGTCATTTACATAGCGGAGGAGTGGGTAGGCTAGGACTCCGTGAGTGGATGAATGTTTTGGAAGGTTATACTCTGAAGGATAGCGATTTCCCCTGATTTTCAGTGTGGACTGTTGCCCCATTGCGCATTGCATATGATCACCACATAGGTAAGATTTTGACCGAAAATTAAGCAATAAATATAAAACAAGTAATTGCTAACCCTTTGAACTTAATAAAAATCGATATATTTTTATTTCTTTAATTTCAACTTTGGATATACAAAATATGTTTTCAGGTTGGTGGAGACGTACACAAAATGGAGCTCGGATTTACGTACCATGACTGGTGCTATTCTCTTTTTATTTTTTCTATCTTTGAGTCTTAATGGAAGCAGGTCAAAACTGTACATATGACCTGCATGACTGACCCATGCCCCCCAAGATAAGCCACTTCCCTCCACTTTTCTCAGTGAGTATTGACTGTTCTTTTTTTAAAACCTGGTTACAGAAAGTGAACCTACCACCATTGCTTCTCTTTCCTTGAGCACCTGACACAAGGGTCACCTTCATAGTTAAGGCCGGCCCACTTTTTCCTGGGGCTCCTCCGGTGCTGTCAGAGGAATTAATTAATTAAGGCACATAAGATGTGAGTAAAATGGGAACCATACTTATGTGATTTGACTAAGTGGAGAAGAATGCATATCTTTGTTAGATGTATATTACTGTGCAAAAGCCTTCGGCCAGCAAAGAATATTATGTTTAAGTGTGTCAGCTTTGCCATTTAAACTAATATACCCAAATTATATATTATTATAACCAAAAACTCAATCACTAGCACACCTTGTTTTGCTAATGAAGACCTCATACTGTCAAAAAAGGGCACAGCCCTGATACAATTTTGTACTCCAAGGTACAAACAACATTAAAGTACCGCAATGGTACAAAAATGTTCCTCAGAGTCAATTTCTATACCTTAAATTAGACTAAAAGGTACATTTACCTATAGCTAGGGTACAACTAGCGGAGCCTTGAGGATACTGCCCCAGGGATAATTTCATTCTCAAAGGTACAAATTGCTACTTTTTTTTCTGACAGTGCATGAATATAAAACAGGAAATGGCTGAGGTGCCCTAGAGCAGAGGTTTGGTTATCAAAGTTGTGTTCTTCAACTTTCCTAGTCATTCAACAAGATGCCACTTTTTGGAGAAGAGGAGTAGGTAGCGTTAGTTTTTACTGTATTGCAATTTTTCTGTATAAATTCTAAAAAGCAAATAAATAATTAATGGCCTGACAAACATATTGTTTTTGGCCTAAGACTTTTTCACAGTTAATGTAGGAACAGCACATTGTCTCTGCATAGCACACACAAGTATGATGTGTGTTTCAAAGATCCCTATCAGACCAGGCCTTTCCATATTCTTCAACACATATGCACAAGGAAGCATGCTATCAAGGTGACTTGTATCAAGACACAATACATATATCAGCATAATCAAGGAAAGAATCTGAGAAGAGCATTGGCCTTAATTTTGGTTAAGATATTTTTCCAGCCCATTGCTTCCGGGATAGGGTCCGGACCCCCCGCGACCCTGTAAGGATAAGCGGTTTGGAAAATGGATGGATGGATGGATGGATGGATATTTTTCCAGCTGGTCACCAATAAGCGATAAGTACCCACAAATCCCAATCCCACTCTTATAAAAAGTTCAGAATACATTTGAGGAAGTTCTGACAATGGTGTAAATGGCAAGTGTGCAGTGGATGACAAACGCCAGTGTTACACAGGTGCATTATGGGTTACGATGACTGTGGTGACCAAATTGCATAGCATAATGACGTAACCCAGGTGGAAAACAGAAGTTATTGTGACCCTGAACCCCAGTTGGATTTTGGGGAGTTGAAGAAGTGAACCGACAGCTGCAAGTTGGGGTGGAAACATCACCCTCACCAGCGGCTGTTCCGAGTGGCAACATCGGCATCCAAGATCCGTGGCAGGCGGCCACTGGCTCCACCCTCCAAGTAGGCTGGCTTCACAACTGGTGGATCTGTGGTTTTCCACTTGCTGTTCTTCAGGTCTGAAGAGAGATAAGGAAAAGAAACATAGATTGCCTGGTTAAACTGAGGGCACCAAAGCAAGGGCAGTTTTCACACCTCATAGTGCTGCTTGTATCTAATTATCAGGGCCTCAGTTGGAAATGTGTGAAGAGCAGTGGTGGACAACATACTCAATTTTCATACTTAAGCAAAAGTACAGATGCCACACCAAAAATTGACTCAAGTAAAAGTAAAAATCATCCAGTAAAAATACCTAGTTTTAAAAGTACTTCAGTAAAAAAATATATTATACATTCAAATCTATTGATCTAACAAAACCTATACTTTTAAATTCACTCAAGACAGGTTTGAATATAGCATTGAAAAATTGTAACGCAGTGCAATAAGGAAAACTGGGTAGCAGAGAAACTTGGCGAACTTGTTATTGCAGATCAGTGGAATTACTTTTTCATTCTGAGGAAAAGATAATAAATATCTTTAATATAATAGATAAAGAATTACAGTTGACCTTTCCACTTCAAGGAGGTTAGCGACGCAGGTGCCCTGCAATCTGGAAAAACCTTTTTTTTTGTCCCTCGGTCCCCTTAGCAAATGAAGCAAGCATGACAGTGGAGTGAGATCACTGTGAGATACTACGTGAGTGGCTGCCCTAAACACATTTGGCGTCCCAAAACCAGCACTGCTGTCACGTCCTATATGCCTGACCCTCGTCTCCTCCCTAACATGGCCCTGATGAGCCACGCCTTACTCCTCCATTTCCCCACAGCTTGCCAGAGATCTGCCTGCTGACTCCCTGCAGCTCTGCCCGTCAGCTCCCCGCAGTTTGCAGGAGCACCGTCTCCAGTCAGAGGAAAAAGAAGCAAAGACAGTGGGCTGTGCCTATAGCTACTGCCTCGCCAGATCCAGTGCCTCAGGAGCCCTACCCCAGGAAGCCACCATCATGCCTCTAGGGTCCGGCCCAGGAGAGGCCACCAGCATGCCTCCTTAGTCTGGCCCAGGAGTCTAGCCCTATAGAACCCTACTTCACCTCTGCTGTGTTTCCGGAGCCAGAGAAGGCCACTCCACCCGTGCCACAGAGCCCTGGTCTTGCAGTTCTCTCAGCACCCTCCTGCTCCTGTGTTGTAGACCCCTTGACACCCTCCTGCTCCTGTGTTGTAGACCCCTCAGCAGCCTATGGCCCTGCTGCAGTCTGGATAGGTTCCACCACGCCAGTGAGTGGGCCTAAGAAGGTCACCCAGCTCCCCAGGGTATGACAGATTCCCTGGATACCCCCTGTTTCTGTATATGGTGCTTCAGTCCCTGTTCCAGTGCCCTGTCCTGCCTTTGTTTTACCCTGGCCTACATCTCTTATTATCTCCTCCAGTGTTTCTGTCTTTGTCTCTGTTGTTCTCCTGTTTGTCTGCACTGTTCTGGTGTGGTGTGTTATGTCTGTCTCTGTCTTTGTCTCTTCTGCTCCCTAGTCTCCTTTGATGTTTAAGGTTCGTCCTTTCAGTCGCTGGTGTGTTCCTGGTGCCTGGTTCCATCCCGTGTTTGATCTGTTTCATGTGTTGTTCTCTTCTCTTTTCCCTTTGGTCCTTGGTCTGACCCCTGCATGTTCCATGTCCATAGTTGTGTCGAGCATCCTGTCCTGTCTGGTCCTGCTCTGTCTGGTGGTCCTGCCCTATTCTGCAAGTCTGAGCTTCCTGCCTCCTCCCTAAACTGGCCCTGATGAACCAAGTATGGTGATTGTTACCCCTCGTTAGTCCTTGTATTTACACAACGTTTAAGTGAAAGTAAAAATGACAACAACTTAAAATATTCAAGTAAAGTATAAATCTGGGAAAAAAACTATTTAACAAAGTATTTGTACTTCACTATTTTATGTCTCTGACGAAGACCATGAGAGAGTTGATTACACATGCTCTAAATTTTCATTACCATTTACAGAATCTCCACTTACAGAAAAAAATATCTATTTTGAGAGTCAATGGCGCTCAAAAAAGTCAAAAAAGTTTCTTTCCTCACATAATTGAGATAAGAGAGCATGCATGGAGAGCCCCCATAATTAAACTAATTTCTCCTTAATTTGCACAATTTTGGTCTACTATGGCATTTTCCATCTTGCAATGCATTTGAAGAAAACTATAGCTCCATTTCCGCATGTCTCATCTAATGCCTTAAGTTGAGCGTTATCAGAATGCAACGTCGCGAGGCGAGCACCACATAATGAATTTTATTCTAAATTCATCTAGAAATCATCAACTTTGGATCCAAAGCAACAAAGGGACAACGAGGACAACAGTATGGGCACAATGCTGTAAACATGGTGATTATAGAGAGACAAAGCACTCGAGGGCAACTAATATAGAAATAAATAAATAAGTGAATAAATGACTTTTCAACTGATCGGGGCTGCGGCCCATATGGGGAGAGTGGAGATAAAGGATGATTCACGGTAGCGTTTTACAAAGCGCGCTCTAATGCGCCGTTCCACATGAGGAAACTTAGAAATGATGAAAAGCATTTTAGAAATGCATCAGAGCAAACCCCGAGAAAGGGGGGCGAAGAGAAGCGCCCGAGATGTCTCATCTCCGTCCCCACGCAGTGCCTCACCGGATATGGCCAAGAGCATCTTCCGCCTCGCACCAAATGTGGAAACACCAACCTCCTTTAGGTCGGCATCAGACAGGGTCAGGAAGGTCTGAAAGTCGATCTATGAGAGAAGGGAAGGGGCTGTTTCTCAATGCCAAGAATGCAAAGATCATACTTATCATCTTGGCAAGACCAGTCTTTGTAACTTGCCTCCCACAAACAAACTAAGGACACAATGAATCATGAAATTTGATTCGTTTGGCAAGGATGCGACCAAGGTGTCCTTGATATTGGGGGCAGGGCAAAAACGACATCTGAAGATTTTTACTATCTAATATACATCTGTTTTTAGTATTGGAACTGGTCTTCGGCAATGAAAGATGAGATAAAATGGATACATAAGAACACAACTATCGTCAAGTACACATAATGAGAAACACGCAAGGTTTAGGGTAAGAAATTGGGATCTCTGTGGTGCCTGCACCACGTCGCTTGCGAGCTTCTGTCTAAACACTCTCTGGGGAATTCTACAAGCCAGTTTATTTACAGATTCCCTATAATCCCCCTTTTAAATCACTCATAGGCAGGTATTCTGGATGCGAACAGTCCACTAGAGCAATGACTTAACGGAATAAACCTTTCTTTGAACTGACAGCTATAGCAGAACTGGCAAAAAAAAAAACACTTGACAGTAATAATGATGGATGTAGCAGTTTGATGGGAGATTTCTCAGTCCTTTACACATGAAGTGGAGACATTTCTCGCCAGGTAGTGGTTAAGGACGTGGATTCGTAAACTAAAGTTTCCCGAATCCCAGGAGGGCCTTTACCGTAGTACCCTTGAGTAGAGCACTTAAGACAAATTGCTCCAGTAAAACTTCCAGCTGTACCAATGGGCAAAAATTCACTTTATTCCGCAAAGAAAACTAAATGCAAATGCATTTTTCATGGTTTATGATAACTAGGACTATGACAGATTCACTACTGTACCTCCTGCTGCTGGAAGATCTCAATATATTTGCTAAGGCCCAGCTGGCCTAAAAGCTCAGGTAGGTTGTGGGTGGCCGGCCCTGCCCTGCTCTCTGAAGATGAACGCTCAAAGTAGCCGTCCACTGCTGGAGGAGAGGGTAAGAGGTCAATGACGCGACACCAAGCAATGACTTCCTGATCATATGTGTTTTTAGTTATAAGCTTTGATTCGAAGGGGTGTTTCAAAATGTAAATCTCAAATCTTTGTGATGTATAATTAATTTAGCTTTCACAATATACCTCATTATTTTGCAACACAGAGAAAAGGCACTTTAATCTCCTGTTCTCACTGAGCTCTCTTATTATTAATTCGAGAAAGATATGGTTTATCCAGCATATTTTTGAGTTCTGGGCGGCATGGTGGTGCAGTGGTTAGCATGGTGGTGCAGTGGTTAGCACTATTGCCTCACACCTCTGGGACCCGGGTTCGAGTCTCCGCCTGGGTCACATGT
>JAODJX010000002.1:3674882-3685415 GCA_026776945.1 Isichthys henryi
TGGTGTGTGAGTGTGTCCTGTGATGGGCTGGCCCCCCATCCTGGGTTGTTCCCTGCCTCGTGCCCATTGCTTCCGGGTTAGTCTCCGGACCCCCCGCGACCCAGTAGGATAAGCGGTTTGGAAAATGGATGGATGGATAAAAGCTAATAAAACCCCACTGAAAACTAAACTGGATTTTATATGAAGATATAAAAACAGAAACTAAATTTAAAAAATTAAAACTATAATATCACTGATTCTAACAGAATAGAGGCATCAATAGTTACAGGTGAAGGAGGTTAACAGCGGGGAGAAAAATAGGAGGAATATGATGCCACAAGTTTGGCTTCATGTGATGAGCATCCAGTTAATTGCTTCCCTTGTGCCAGAACCTTTTACACAACAGAATCTCTTTACATGTATTTGTATTCATGGCAACAACCATACAACTCTTCCATTCCACTGTTCAAAGACACAACTGACAAGGTCAGAGGAAAGTATCAGTGCTATAACAATGCCATAGGGCTAGCATGGTCATGACCAGCACATGTAGCCCACCATAAGGGAATATCATAGATAGGGGCTGACTTAAGCATTAAAAACTGCAAGAAACCTAAATAAACAGTGGTTTTTGGGGCCCTAATACTCTATTATAATGTAAAACACAGCCATACATCATAATATACACCTACATGCTCATTAAATTTTTACATTTTGTCAATAAAAAGTATCATCTTTTGTAAATGATGTGCTAACGTTGGACCCATCAGCTTTTTTCAATATAAATTTTTTGTTGTATTATATGCCTCTGAATATGTCTGCCCTTTTTGATGTTTTTACTGTATTATTAAATGTAAACAGTGGCCTTACTAAAACACTAGCCGCTACTCATTTGAAGTCATACAAAAATCTACAGAACCAAGAAAAGCTCAATTGTGCATGTATGACTGGATTCCACTGTTCTAAACCGTATGTTATCTACCTCAAGCAATACATCTGTCACAAGCAAGCCAAAGTTGAGTGCTTCCACAAATTAATGTCGCATTTATATAGCGCTTTTCAAGACACCCAAAGCGCTTTGCAGAAGCAATGGGGAGCCAATCCAACCACCACCACTGCGTAGCCCCCACCTGGATGATATGATGACAGCCATTCTGCACCAGTACACTTACCACACAGTAGTTCACCAATTATGTATAGGGGATGATTAGAAGGCCAGATTTAATAGGGGCACAGTGAGCAATTTTAGCCTGGACATCAGGGCACCACCTCTGCTCTTTCAAAAGATGCCCACGGACCTTTTATGACCTCAATGAGTCCATGGGTCTCATTCGAAGGACAGCAGGATTCTTACAGCATAGAATCCCCACCACTGCACAGGAATCCACACAGACTACCGGATGGGCTAACCTGTTTGCCACACCAACACGCCTTCCAGCAGCAACCCAGCTTTCCTAGTCGTTCTCCCATCCAAGTACTGGCCAGGCCCAAAGCTTCTTAGCTTCAGGTGGATTACCAAGTCTGAACTGATCAAAAATACATGCATGTACTAGACAGTGCAGCAGATGAACTACACAGCAAAACCAAGCATTAACCAATAACATTTTGTCATGCAATTCAGAAAAACAATGAGTCCAAAATTAATTTTTTTTTATAAAACAATAAAGATGTTGGGCAAAACCAAATGTTTAAAATATTTGACTTGGGAAAAAAAATGGCAAACACAGCAGAATCATCAAAAATCATTTAAGCTGTTTCATTGACATTTAGATAATAGAGGAATAACTGAATTTTAACGTGTTCATACTTTGTCATGCTGTGCTACGGAACTCTTAGTGACATACATAGACTTAAAGTGGTGCATCGTGGGAAAAATTCTTCCTCTTGTAAATGCGAGTTGTTCCTTATCCAAAAACGTTGTGAGCTTACGGTAATGATCGTAACTTGGAGACTGGTAGCCTCCTCAAACTGTTCAGGGCAGCTATATGCTTATTTTTTCTATTATGCAATATACTTTTTTAAGTGTAATGTGTTTGCAAAGAGTTTAAGTCAGCTTTGCAGTCATATACATCCAAAGTTAAAAGATAATAGCGAACAATATCCCTGATAAGAATTAATTCTTGCACAAGTTGGAAATATTGATAGGTGTGAATAAGATAAAGGCACTTTGGGGTCCTCTTCGTTATTTAACAAAAACACTTTTTAACTTCAGCGAAAAGCGCTAAGAGGCATTCAGAGCAAAAGACAAAAAGTACCCGGAAAATTAATCAGATAGCTCGCATTCGCAATAAACATGCAAATTACTGATCCGGTGTAAAAGATGCGTTTCTACACTTTTTCTTGCTATAGCCTGCCCCCTAGCGGTAATAAAGCTCTGCAACTAAAATAAAAATAATGTCTTTCAATTAGAGTAATTAAAAATTTCAATACTTTCTGATTATTTATCAGACCCATTTAGCCAAATTTTGGTGAAATCAAGGTTAGGCAGTCGCAGGTACAACTGGAGATTAATGACCATGCTCAAGAACCCAACGATGGCATCACTCGGCTGACGTTGGGATTTGAACCAATAACCTTCCCACCCCAGGCACAGCACCATAACCCGCTGAGCTGCACACCTCCCTTTCCCACCACCGTGCCATGTTGCTGTCAGTTTATCTTGTTCTCTCTCTGACGCAGATTTCTTCCTTAGCAAATAGATACTTTTTTTTTAATTCACAAAAGACTTGCCTACATATTATATCCCATATTATCCCATATACAGAATAATTAAAGCAATTAAAATTATATTTTAGTTTTAAATTAATAAGCTTGTTTAAAAATTGGCCAATAATATTTTAAAATGCAGTGCAGACCTTTACCCCAGTGTATATCATAATTCTAATTTGGGTAGTTCTTTTTTGAAGCGGACACAACCCGTGTAATTGGTAAACACGCCCTTTCGAGGGGAAAACGCCTCGTCAACTGCAGTCGAATATTCAGATTACGGAACAAATACCAGAAGACAAAATTTCTGGCAAAAGTCAGTCAACGGAACGATTTGGTTGCTATAAAATTATCAGTATCTAATTTATCCTATTTAAATGTTACCTTCGTGTTTCCTATTAAAAATACAATGCACCCACGTTTATATTGAGTTATTTATATAATATTGCCCTTGGATGAACCTGAAGGTAAATTCACTGTTAAGTATAATGCTTGACTCCAGCAGGTTCCGTGTTCACTTTTATAAGAAGGTCGCGTGCCTACTGTACTGCACGAGACGGGAAGTTGCCATTCATCGCAGCTCAGGTTTAGCCCCGCCCCTCTGAGGTCTCGTGACTGCAGCACGGGGCGGAACCCAGCCTGCCGGCGTGTGCATCACGCCATCGAGCACTATAGGTTGACGGCGCATCGCTGGTCTACGATGTCATTTTATGTTCTTCGAATGAAAAACGTCCGGGATCGCGAACACTTTAAACACATACTATAAAGAGTGCGCTATGTGGCGATTACATGGCTTCGTCGGAAGAGGTAAGATTTGTTAATGCTGCAAACGTTTTAGTGACGCAGTCTCTAATTCGGTACTGCTAGTTTATACAGTATTTATTACTTTATGCAGTATTTATATACAGTGAAATATAGAGTATTTATTTGCAATATGTTTATTAAGTTGGGGGGTGTATTAGTAGTCGACTCGTATTTGCGATTTTAGCACAATTTAGCTGACATAGTTAAGTAGGCGCCGCCGGTAATTTGTCTGTACAGACCGATGTAGCAATTCTCGACAGGTCCAGACAAAACAAAGCGCCCAAGTAGTTTCGAAATCATGATATGGCCTGAAACTTGCCCATAATGTGTTGATGGTACGGAACTGGAGTCATATAACTTTTCTTTGATCGTTTTGATCTCTCTGGTGTAAAAGGACACCTGCTGTCTATTTTCGAACCAGGCCAAACTAACCCCAACTGCAGTCTGTTCTTTTTTTAACCCGGGACAATATTTCCAAACTAGCACAAAACTGGTGTGAAAACCGCGAAGCTACCAAACGCTGACACGGGCGGTTTAAACTAGTTTAAAAGTTGCTACCTAAAAAGTGAAAAGTTACTCATTTAAGTCCCTAAACATTTGGCCACAAAATGACAGCCTAGTTAGTTGGCTGACATTTTAGTTTATTTCCCAGAATACCAAGTCACCTTATTGGGCATAATTATTTGGATTCATATCAGAAGGTTGTGAATTTACGTGGTGGGGCTTAGCTCTTATACCTGCAGAGGTGCTTGAATATATTGAAATGGAGAGTCTGAAGTGAGCTGGTAATGACTGTCCTTGGAAACTCCTAGAGGGGGTGCAGGTTAAGAGACACTGCTGAAGGGAGGTGTGACACTAACCTCTTCTTGTCCATACGTCTCTAGTCTTGGGTCGTTACCATGGCAACACCCCCCTCCGGCTCTCCCAAGGTCATCATGTGGAAGATGAGGTGCTCAGCACCTCCACAGCGCTGTCCACTGGCCTGCACCCCTCCGACAGCGGGTAATGCCCAGCCACTTGACCACCTGTTTCATCATTCTAGATACCAGCAAAGCCAAGGTTATTTATAAATAATCTAACATAGGCTGCTTGAAGGAAGCACGAGCAATGTCCGTCACTGGATTAATAGCAGAGCTGTGCATTTGCTGATGGACACACAGCTGTGTAATCCTCAGTGAACCGAGCCAACAAGTCATTAAAAAAAGAACTTAAATGTGAATATAGCAGAAATGCAATGCTGATATTTAATTCATGCAAGTGACAGAGCTTGCTTTAATTAAAGATGTTTTGCGGTCCTTGTAATAGAATAGACACCTTCGTTGTTGCCGTTTTAAACAATTCAGCAAACAGAAAGAGGAGAATGGAAGGAAGAAGCAGAAGAAGAAAACCTTCAGGTACTGCAGCAGTGGACTGCCATGCTACACAGCCCTGGATGCAATGGGCTGGGTAAGTGGCACCACCTATTTGACAGAACCCTGTATAACATAGGCAGAGGCACTTATATCGCTGTGTTCGAGCGCTCACTCTCTCTAGCGTTCTTCCTTCTGATATGTGGCTTTGATAAGGCAGCGAAATGGTGGTGGTGGTATTTTTGGCATTTGTATATACCAGTGTTTCCCAACCCGGTCCTCACAGATCTGTAGACAGTTCATGTAACTGGGAAGGAGCAAAAATGTGGACTGGTGGGGGTTCCCCAAGGACTGGGTTGGGAAACTTACGGTGCTGGGTGGAGAGGAGGAGGATGTTGATGATTGTGATGAAGGCCCTCTTTTTGCAGGGCACAGCTGCCGTGCTCCTCATGCAGATCTGCAGGAAGATCCACTCACAGTTTGCTGTGAATGAAGCCAATCCTGGACCTGGAGTCGGAACATACAGGGAGGCAGGATCGCTAAAGAAGTGTGGCTATCGTGTGCTGCTGGAGATTTGTGAGTTTGTTAATATGCGTTGAAAATGTGTTGTTTCAGTCTAGTATAACACCCTGAATGACCTGATGTTAGGGATTGGATTCACCAGTTGTACATAAGGAATTTCTTTTAAGTGATTCAAAGCTAATATCTGAACATAATGCCTGTTAACATGAGTTGGGAGTTCAGTAGGACTTATGGTTAAGTAGCCTCATTATCTCTATAAGAAAATGAATGCAGATTAGTTGATAGGAGAGCCACCAAAAACTAATGTTTTGGACAGTCGGTGTTGGTTTAGAACTAAATTAAGAGCTCTGAATTAAGGCTTGTGTATGACAAGCTAGAACACCCCAGGACTTCATGTTCTCTTCTCTAAAACATCTACGAGTACACACTGGAAACAAATTTATTCATTATTCATCTCCTGGGAAAAGAAGAGAGCTCACATTTCGGGTCAAATCTGGATATTGTGTCCTGTGGTTGTGTCCATGTGTAGTGTCTCGACGGGATGTCCTCCCGAGAGGCGTAAGCGTCAACTGCCTGAGGTCTAGCCTGGAGGACAAGGGAAGTGGTACTGGGGCAAGTCACACACCCCCGATGCCAGAAAACTCCACCTTCTACGATTCATTGGGTGCGTCCCAGAGCAATGACTCCCAATCAGGTTAGTGCTCATTATTATCCTGTAATTCCAGCTAACTGTGTGATCTCTATGCCTCATACCCAAGCAGAAGTCCTACTCGTATATGCGTGATCAACAGTTAAAATGGACACACATGAACACAACAATGTTTGAAAATCCTCAGCAAAAAACATACATCCCCATACAAATAGGCACATGCTCTTACTACTTTAATAATAATAATGACGGTTTACTTATGTAAGTGAGATGACACTTGCCAGTAAAGAGCAGCCACCTGTAGTGGGGGGAAGGGGGTTAAGGGCCTTGCTCAAGGACCCGCAGAAATGACTATTCTGCCAAGGCCGGGCTCGAACCAACTTCTTTCCGATCACAAGCACTGAGGCTTAGCCTGCTGAGCCACATGCTAACAGTACCTACGCCATGTTTTTTTTCTGTCATGACAATAAAGGCCTCACTTTCAATGTCTTTACAGACGAATCCCTTTCTTCAGTGGAAAGCACTCATCAAGAAACTGCTACAGAAGATCATCTACAAGAGGGCCAAAAGGTGGGCTTCCCGCAAGAATGCAACTTCCTGCTTCCCATGGAGGTACCATCCTGCTTATGCCATTCACCCCGTTTCTCTTCAGGAGTCCCCTTCACTAGACGAGGAGCTAGCAGGTGCTGCAGACAATCTGAGACATGTGGCCGAATCCAGCGTCCCTGTTATCCTGAACATCATTGGTAACACAGCAGTTCCCCAGTCTCACCAGCGACTTATTTGTAGCATAAGTGTGTGTCACATACTGATATACTCACTTGTCACTATTAAAACAGTATCTCTTCTTTGGGCCTAATTAAAAAAAAAAAACAACGAACAGGAGAAAAGTTAGTGTATAAGCGTGCTTTTCACACTGCACCAAAGTCCGCTACTTTTGGTACGGTTATTTTGCTTATCCATTGGGTTCTAGTACCAGTACCAAAAGTTGCAGTACCAAAAGTGCCAAACTAGCTGGGGTACTTCTTTGGTACTTTGGAGTTTCTTTGTTGATTGGTTATGTAAATAGCCTGCTGCTGAAACACAATAAAACTGCAATCTTGAAAAAGGTTACGAACTCAGAAAACAACAATAAACAAGGTAAAAAAAAATATATAAAAAATTGCAATCTGGTCAGAAGAACAGATAAAAGAAAATCAGGATGGCATGATGAGAAATTTTAAAAGTATTTTGTTTGATATACTAGGACAGCACGATATAGCATGTTGTACTAGTAATGCGATTTTGTTCTAAAAAAAAAAATATTGGGATAGTTATAAAGCAAAAAAAATTTCATAAATTAAATCTAGGAGTGATTTAAACTGCAAGGATGAAAATGATTATGATTGTGTCAGAAAACAAGTATAGCGCTCATGCAAAAGCAGTGGAAGTAAATTTTAACACTGATTTTTAAACATATTAGATAATGTATAAAAGGAATAATAATTAAAATTGCAGAGCTAGCTATGTTTTTTTTTTTTCTATGATAGAGTAAAAATGTTTAACGAATCTTGTACTCCCTGCGCTATAATGTCCATATGGAATTGAAAGTAAGAAAAAACCTGATCTTGATCTAGCTTACTAGTCATATAAGATGTTGGTATTAATGTCGCACATTGTCAAGGCCAAAAATATTCTACAGCCATTTTTTGCATTCAGTACAAAATATTCTGGCTCACTTTGTGATGTCATTCAACACCGGTACCAGTTTTTACGCCAGTGGAAAACCATCACCTTGAAGTACCGCACTTTTGGTACTTCAAGAAAGTTTCACTTGGTACAGTGAAAAAGCGGCCTAAGCTATCTACAGTAGGTCACTGTTCATGCAGTGTATGTAGGTACAGACCAAACATGAAACAGAGGAATGCTGAGCCATTCATAGCACGGAGCTATTCTATACTTAAAGGGATATAAAATGCACGGGTTTAAGTGTTATTTCTGTACTTTTGTACCATGGTGCCCAGGCATAGAGAGCGCAGTAAAGGGGGACAGCCAAGCTGCTTTCTTGTGCTTTCTGGCCGCCGCCAAGCATGGCTACTGCAAGGCCCAGTTCAACACTGGCATCTGCTATGAGAAGGGACAAGGTGTCAGCAGAAACCTGGAAATGGTAGGAACCGCTGCTCTCACACCTGCTAGATGCAGAAGTGTCACTAAGCTCACGATTGGACTGTAAATAGTTGTAAATGTCAGTTTTGTCCCAAATTGACATGCATATTCATTTCCATTTGCCTGTTTTCCTTTATCTGTAATGCATCGCGATATCCAGTAATTGCTCCCCCTTCCCCACTTTACATTCTCTTTCTCTTCATACTTTTCCGCAGGCCATTGAGTTCTACAGACAAGCAGCAGCAGGGGGACACAGCCAGGCCCAATACCGCTATGCCATGCACCTCTTACACAGTAGGGGGCAGCAGCAGCACACTGAAAACACACTCGTTGCAATTGACCTACTGGAGAAGGCTGCTGTATTGGGAGTGAGAAAGGTCAGGGCAAGTTGCTTGTCTGAGTACACATGTACAGTTTCATGTGGTGCCTCATTTGTGGCACATCCTGAATTCTAGATGTCTTGCTGTTTCTTTCAGGCAGGCTGGTTTCAAATGGTCTATAGTACAGTCATCTGTAATAGTGTTCTGTGCTGTATGAAGCAGAATGCTTTTATTACCCTGGAAGGAATTTCCTTGAATATCTTCTGTGTTTCAGTTCAGTAACATTTGTAGGTGTATGAACTTCCACATAGTCTGTGTACAAGGTGAATGTATCTGCATCATAATGGCCCAAACTCTGTCCCTAGGCTCAGGCATATCTGGGTGTGCTGTTTACCCAAGAGCCTACTCAGGATTGGCAGAAGGCAGTGCACTACCTGCGAATGGCAGCAGAGCACGGGGTGAGTGAGAGCAGCAACCACACACACACACACACGGAAAAAACTACTCATAAATCCTGAGCGTACAACTCTAGGGGTGATACTCAGGTCGAGTGCTCAGCGCTCAGTCATGAATGGAGGTTAATCCCATCACTGTCAAAAGATTAAATACGATTGGTCGGTTTGACTTCCGCTCCCCAGGACCCAGTCAGCCAGCTGTACCTGGGGCACTGCTACAAAGAGGGCCGGGGAGTAGAGCGGAGCCTCAGCACCACCCTGCAGATGTACCGGAGGGCAGCTGAAGGGGGAAACCCAGAGGCCAGGCACATTCTCTCTGCCTGGAGAGCGGGATGTAAGATAACCACACACACACACACACAGAGCCATTAGAACATCCTCTCTCATATTGGATGCTTGTATAAACACACTCATCTCAACAGAAAATATTATTTTCTGTCATTACAAGTGACTCTGGCATTAATAAAACTTAATTTATTTGTAATTAATTTAATTTGAAATGGTTGAGAGCACAAATGAATCAAATTACTTTCCTGATATTGGACACATTTATTTTTATTAGGTAAATACACCTGCGACGCTTGTTTAAGGGTCTTTAGCTGTTTGGAGACACGACATTAATGTTATACCCAATCAAGCCTAATTAAAGTAAAAATTAAGGAGCTAATTAAAAGCATACATTGCATCTCGAGGTATTATTTATATAAGGCATGACAGAATGTTAGCCTAATGTGCTTTTTTTTTCCCCCCCTTCTTCAGTCGGTGGTGATACAGAGAACGTGTTCCTGCGGTCGACTCGCTCGGCCCCCTGTTTCGCGTCAGCTGACCAGCTCCACTTCCTGTTAAGCGCAGGTTTCTTCAGCGCAGCACAAGACAACCCCAAGTCTGACTGTAGCAGCCGAACCCTTCCGCACAGCTGGAGCCTGGGCAGCATCCACGCCCGGCCCCTGCTCTGTCCGCTGCCAGAGCTACCCCAGGAATCAGGGTCATCGGCGTCGACAAACACTGCCCCCTGTGGGTGGACCATAGGAGTTGGATAATGGGGGCTTGGAGCAGGGAGGGTAGGCTGGGGATGCAGACAGGTCTAGGAAGATGACTAAGGCTCCCTGAGATTAAGGATAATGTTGAATTAATTTCAGAGAACTCGTGAAAAGATGCTTGACTTTACAATGTGAAAAATTGTGTCTTAAGGTCAGTACCTTGCAGGAATGAGGTTGAGTGTTATTCTCTAACCATACATCCTCTTTGGGACTATGGTTGGTTGATAGCTGGGGAGGCAGTACATTGCGCTACATGAAAATGAACCAGATGTGTATGAAAAAGGAACTTGTTTCCCCAGGTTTGCACAATTTATTTATAGACAGACCTGTTACACTGGACTATACAGAAATCATGGCCTGTAAATATGTATATAGGGATGGAAAAAGTACTTTTCCAAAGGATGTATATGGGACTCAAGGCACTGGTATCCAGTGAGGTGTGTGTGTATGTATAATGTAGAGCATTAACTAACTAGAACAGAGTTTCTTCCATCCATCCATTTTCCAAACCGCTTATCCTTACTGGGTCGCGGGGGGTCCGGAGCCTATCCTGGAAGCAATGGG
>JAODJX010000002.1:3694850-3710113 GCA_026776945.1 Isichthys henryi
CCTCCCCCCTCCCACCACCACCACCACCACCAAAGCACCCGACATACTGTCTGGTGGGCTGCCTAACCCCCATATGTGCCAACTGCTAGCAGAGATCGGGGGGGGCGGTGGCTCAATCGGGATATCAGTTTAAGACTAAACCCAAGACAACTCGAGAACTAGACAGCCCAGGGTGTCAGCCAGAGAATCGCACATTTAGGCACCACAACTCACCCTTTTCATATTTTTCTGATAACTGGAGTGAGGCATCAAAGCAATGAGACAGCACAGCTCTGCTAGCAGAGCAAGGTGAAGCGGAAGGCGTTACTTTATTATTGCAGGGAGCCAGACTCGAAAGCTGCACCGCATGTGCTGCTGATTAAAGCTTTTGCGGTAATGACAGTCTGCTGCCCAGCCGTGTGGAGCCCCGCCAGGTCCCGTGAGTCAGTGTGCAGTGATATAGTCTCTGCCGCTGTGGAAAACCTGCAGAGACTCTGACAGCCCGCGCCAGCGCGTATGGACATGGATTCTGCGGCTCTGGGTGGGACTTAGCAGAACAAAGGCTAGGATAAACCGTCTATCTGAGAGCTATTACTCAGAATCACGTCAAGGTTTAAAAATATCACCAACTCAGGTGTGCAGCGCCTTAAATGCCTTAAATTTCTCGAGGCCTCTTTTGCACGACTCACTTTATGTTTGAAGATAAAACAGCTTTTTACTGGAATCATAATTTTCTTTTTTTTGCAAGTATTCACCTATTGCAGTTAGTTTTTAGGCACCACACTGCTGCATCAGCAGTCCATTTGAGCTCTATGGGAATGTTTGCCTAAATGTTATATTCATTGTCACTTGTGAGGTTTGCAGCAAAGCATTTTTGCAGTGCGCATTTCAGTGTATGCAAAAGTAAAACATTCACAAATGTTTCATTTAAAAGTAAATAAACAGATTCCCCTAGGACAGAGACTTCAGATTTATGCAGCCCTGCTTCCTGAAAGGAAGCCTGGGCAGTTAACCCAGGGAGGGGCAGGGAAGAAGGCAGGGGGGGGATTCCTGTGTTCACTCAGACAGAAGAATGCCAGCTGGTTGTCAGACAAAGGCTGAGGTGGCCGTGCCCCCTACCTGCCAGTTCGGTGTGAGTACTTGTTTCCCCGGAAGTTGGGACGGGGCTGGAACTGGCCCTGATGCAGCAAGGAGAGCAGCTGGGACACTTGCTATATGGCAGGAGACATGAGTCAGAGTGAGCGAGGCCCGAGTCACAGCGGCATAAAACTACAAATACAGTTATGTGCATAAATGCATGCACACTAAAGCCAATATATGTTAATAAACTAACTTCATATTTCACAACAGCTTACCATGATATAAAAAAATAAAATGCACATAAAACACATGGATAAATACTGTATACATCGACATACAGATTTATTGTTGTGCACGTGCATTTATCCAGTTGATGGAGATTATTATGTGCAGTGAACATATATTGACAAACTGGTTACTAATAATACTTTTAGCTATACCACTTTGTTATGTTTTACTGGAGCCATTCAAGTTAAGCACTTTTCTCAAAGTTAGTATGACGAGATCCTTCCTGGACTGAAACCAGCAACCTTCAGGTGCACATTCTTAACCAATACTCATCTGCTGAATCAGGACAGCAGGAATCTGATCATTTATGGCTTCAGTAGGCACTGTATGCAGTGTGGTACGAGCCTGCAGTGGAATGCCCTGAGCTGTGCACTGGGAGAGTGAATAGGCAAAAATGTAGTGAATCCAGTTAAAAGTCTGCCTTAGGACAGGAAACTAGTTTTTGTCAATCACAGGAAAGGCTCCAAGCAAAGGAACCATTCTTCCCGAGTTTCCTTCCAGGATGTCGACTCAGCCCCGCAGACGTCTTAGCTTTTCCTCAGAGACCTCCCTTCCCTACTCTACTATTAACTGGGTCAGGACAGTGGCTAAACTGGATTAGGGTCCATCTTACCCTTCCCTGGCTGAGATGCACCTCAGGAACTGGGACACAGTCCAGATATGCCAAAAGCAGTGGGCAAGCTTTGAAATGAGACCCGTTACCTATCTGGTTTTTAAAGAAAACTTAAACGCACTAGGTAACTGTCTGTTGATGGCCCAGACATGCTTGGGCAGTGTTGTGTTCCCATAAAAACAGAGCTGAGTGTTCTCTGAATACGTCCCCTCCGGGTGATATAGCAGCCGCGGACTGCCCTGCCATGTTTGAGGTAACCAGTCACTGCAGTATCTTGGGGCTAAAGAAGAGTTTCAGTTACTGAATGTGCACCCAGACCCCATGACAGCTACAACGTCATCCATCAAGAGTCACTTGGGGCGTCTAATCAACCCATAGTCCAGGCAGTCAATAAACCCACATATCCCATATTCTACAACCAACTAAATGCAGAATGCCCCTCCAGTGAAAATGAAACATTACAAATGGCTCTACTTTTCATATTAAGTTACCAAATTGCTAAACCTCACACATTACCATGTTTAACAGCTAATTAAAGAAAAGTAGAAATTAATACAAGATGTCACAGAGGAGGGATGTGTGTGTGGTGGTATGGTGCTTACTTGGATTTCTGGAGAGGCGGAGGAGAGTTCAATGGAGCCGTTTTCACCAAAGGCCGCCATTGACAGGCGAACCAGATTCCGCAGCAGCTGTCGATGATCTTCGCCCTCCTGCCCCCTCCTGGACTCTGAGTTCTTTGGCCTCCGCAAGGTGGTTGAAGATGGGGAAGGAGAGGCAGGGCACAGTGGGTCTTCAGACCCAACTTCTATCCCAGACTGTCCATGGCGCTTTAATGTGCCTGCCTGGGAATGTGAACATGCAGACTCCGAGTTCCTGCTTCGACGCAGTGTGCGGTAAGTCGCAGCAGGGGTTCGGGGCAAGGTTCCATCAAGTTCATCATTGGTAGAGTTGCAAAGTGACCTCAGGGAGTTTAGTGGAAAGGTCTCCTGCCCAGAAAAAGCTTCATGTGGCCCCGTATCACTGCTTGGTGGAGAAAGGAAAGGTTCTTCAACTTCTGAAGCAACAGAGGAGAGTCGCTGGGCTTCACTCTTGGTTGGGTCATCCCTCCGACTTCTCAAGACTGGAACTAGCTGGATATCAGTTTTCTGAATCTGTTTTTGAGGACGCCGAGGATGCCGTGTGTAGCTGGACTCGGCCTGTCTGCAGTTATAAGCCCTGCTGTCACGTTTTTCTGGACGACAGAACGTTGTTATCAGGGCCACAGCCAGGAGAACCAGCAGGCAGGTGACTCCCAGGCAGACAGCGAGCATCATTGTGAAAGTCAGCTGGCCCCGCTGGCTGGGGGATGAGTTCTTTAAGTGGTCAAGCAAGTTGATAAAAGTGATCTCCAACAGAGTGCTAGTGGATAATACAGGAGTCCCCATATCAGACACTGTGACCTCAACCTCATACATTTTGCCTATCAACTCTGTAGCATTGCTTGTGTTTACAAATAGTTTTCCTGTAGAATCATCAAGCCAAAATAACCCATCAGATTTTTTGTTTGTTATCGTGAAGTGCAATTTCCCATTAATGCCAGAATCTAAATCACTAGCCCTGATCGTTGTGGCCAGGAAACCTTCAGGCTGACCAGCAGCGGAGTGATTGCCTTCTACTGAGGATGGACCACTAAGCTCATGATGGACATCGACCTTATTTCCTAGTTCTCTCACTACCTCTCCTTTTTCTGCATTGACTGGAACACTTATGCGGGCTCTGCCTTTCTTTGGAACTGGGTCTTCAATAACGGGGGCATTGTCATTGACATCCTGAACATTGATCACCACTGTGGTGCTGCCGGTGAGCGGCAGCTGGCCGTGGTCCACGGCCTCCACAACAAAGGAGAAGGTGTGAGACTCCTCATAGTCCAATGACTGCCGGGCAAAGACAGCTCCACTGGTGGGATGGATGGAGAAGAAAGTTGTGGATGTCCCCAGCTCATTTGACTCCTGGATGGAATATGAGATCTTCCCACTGAGATCCAGGTCAACATCATGGGCTTGCACAGTGAGTACATGTAGGCCTAAATCATTGTTTTCTTTGACAGAGATTATGTAATGAGTCTGTGAGAAGGTAGGAGCATTGTCATTCTCATCTTGCACATGAACAGTCAGATATGTGACGCAGGACAGTGCAGGATCACCATAGTCCTGGGCGATCAACGTCAGATTGTATTCCATCTCCCGCTCACGATCCAAGGTGCCATTCGTGATGATCATGTAGTTATCCCTATGGATCTTCTTGAGACGAAAGTGACCTGCTGCATGTTTGATGTGAAGGCGAACTTCCCCATTTGCCCCCGAGTCCATGTCTGACACCCTAACCAGCGCAAGAAAGGTCTCGTCTGCCACACCTTCTGCAACAGTTGCCACTGGCGAGCCCTGGGGTGTCCAGGTAAGGTGAATTTTGGGGGCATTATCGTTAACGTCTGTCACCTTTACATGTACCTTGCAGAGGGAGGGCATTGCATTGGGACCCAGGTCCCTTGCCTGGATGTCGACCTCATAAGAGCGCTTCATCTCATAGTCCAAAGTGCTAATCAGGGTCACGGTGCCATTAAAGCGGTCCACACTGAAGATGTTTCGCACATCCAAAGGGGTGTGCTTGCTAAGGAAGTATTCAATTTGTCCATTGGCTCCCTGGTCAGGATCACTGGCCTTCACGGTAATAACAGGAGTGCCACGTGGGGTGTTCTCGCTCACCACTATGGTGGGAGTGCTGTCCTCAAACATAGGACTGTTGTCGTTGGAGTCTAGCACGTTTATCTTGACCAGTGTGCTACCTGATCTGGGAGGGTTACCCTTGTCCCAGGCCATTAGAACCAGCTCAAATGAGGACTGGCTTTCACGGTCCAGCTCTTTGATGACCACCAGCTCTGCTTGCTTGCCACCCTCTGACAGAGTTTTAACATCTAAGGCAAAGTGTTGGTTGGAGGACAAAGAATAGGTCTGCAGGCTGTTGGGCCCAGCATCAGGGTCCACAGCATGGTCCAGCGGGATGCGCGTGTGTAGCGCTGCTGCCTCAGAGATCTCCACTTCCTGCTCGGCACTGGGAAATACAGGGTCGTGATCATTCTTGTCTTCCACCTCCACCACTACATTGAGAAAGTGCATTGTACCATCCTGCCGGTACAGCACACTAAAATGTATCTCACACAGGCCCGAGTCACGGCACAGAGCTTCACGATCAAGCCGGCTGCGTGTGGTAATCAGACCGTCACCTCTCCTCACTTCGAAGTGTAACACATGGCCGTGCTCCACAACCTGAAAGTCCTCATGAGAGCCGCTCTCCCATCGCTGCTGCAGGTTGCTGCTCAGCTGACCCACTCTTGTGCCGCGGGGCTGCTCCTCCATTACGTGGTAACGAAGAGTAAGGGGAGCCCCCGCGTCCTCCGAAAGGACCCGAGGCAGCACGCAGAAGAACATCACAAGCAGCATGACTGAATCCCCGTCTACGATTCAGCTTTCAAAGTTGCATTCTAACACGTATCGCTTGAACAAAAAAAAAGAACTAAAATCCTGTATCAAAACCCGCAAAATATAAACACATTTATCGATCAAAAATAAATTAAAATGTATTTAAAACTATGTTTCTATAAAACGCTTGAATTCTAATCGATAAAGCCGAAACTAAGCTATAAGCATGAATAAAACAAAATTAAATAAATATTGTTTACTCAAAACTACAAATTAAGTTCTAAAAACGTATGTATTACAATTACACAGATCTTTATATCTTTATCCGATACCTTTACATCCGATTTATATCTTTATCCGATTTCTTTATATCTTTATCCGAAATAAACCCAACGGAAAAATATAATATTAGACGAAGAATTGTATAAGAAGTCCGATGTATAGTTATAAAGAAATGACGGTACCGGTAACAAGAGGCGTTGCAATCCCTTCATTGGTGACTCACACACAGATGTTCATCTATGCGCTCCCGACCGCTCAGCATTGGAAACGGCAGATTGGAGTGAAGTGGCAAAGTTTTAGTCTATGATTACTGTGGTGGAAAGCAGCCAATCATACAAGCAGGGCGGGGTTCGGAGATCCGACAGGGACCAGCCTGCATCGCAGAGCGGGCTGGGGAGGGAATAACACGCGCGTGGTCTTGTCAGGAAAAACGATCTGACCCGCACCAGTCCTTTGTGCTCTTTCCCAGCATAAAATCATATCAATATCTTCTCAGGGCTTAAGTGTTTTTCTTACTCTCGGCAACAAGACTACATTAAAGATTGGCACTTAGATCAAGTGGAGTCTGAACCAAGTCAAGTCATGCCTTAACGGGCTGGCGTAAAGTCTAGGCATGCTGAAAACAATCAAAAACTACAGAAAACTGTCGATGATAAACATACGAAGACATTCCAGATCTTTATGTTTCATATATCATATGTTTTCAGCATTAAAGGCATCTGCGCTGACTGTATTCTTATTAAATTTATGCTCTAGTTTGCTGCGATTTCCAGATTATTTTCGGAACTATATGCAATTGGTACAATAAAGGGCATGTCGTAATGTCAAGTTCTCAAACATTATGGAGGTGGATTTTAACAAGGACGTTAATATGTCAATTTATTATTCAATTTATTTATTATGTTTTACCATAAGAATTCACAGCACTGTTTTTAAAACAACTCAAGTTGTGGTTTAAGCTTCAGACAGAAAATCAACTTGAAACTTTAACAAGCATTGAAAATTAACAGTGTACCTAACTGACAGAGGCCAATTAATACTTATGACCTAGCAATATACCTACTGCTCAGCAACACAACTCAGAACAAACTACGTGAAAGTCGATTTGGAAACAGCGTTACTGGAATCCAGTGGAATGTCAAGGAAGTTATTTACAGCTTAACAGAAGGATGTCATTCAGGACCAGAACATTCAAGATACATGGGGTGTGATGACTTGTGTTCCTGCATGTTTTTAGCACTTGCCAGGGAACGAGGTGGAAACCATCAACACAAAAATCCATTAGCATGGAGGTCAGAAAAGCCTTTTCCTGAAGTGACAAAGAACAGGGTGGTAACTCTGTGAAAGATGTGGCAGATAGAGGGGCAATAACAGAGATAAAGACCTTCTTCTAGCAGTCTCCCACAGGAATGGCACTTCTGGGTAGATAAAGAGCAAACACTAAGATAACCAGCAGGGTCAGGGATTCGGGGATCCATGCTGGACCTGTGCAACCAAACTGCACCCTTCTCACCAACAAAGACCTTTGTCTAGTTAGCTTTGTTGGTCTAAGTCGCTCCGAGAAGCCTTGATAAAGTCTTAATATGAAGGGAAATAATCACTGCTTGGAATCGTTACAGATGGAAGGACTTGAGGCTGTGTTTAAATTCATTCAATACCACATACAGCTGTGTGTTTAAGGTATGTGTGTGTGGTGGGGGGGGGGGGGGCATTACAATTTTGCAAACATTAAAGAAATCAAAGAGATTTTAAACAGGCTTTGAACTATTGAAAGTCACAGTGGAAATCAATTTAAGAGACCAAATTACAGGTATCTAGTGTTTTATCTACTTGTCTATTAGCTTACTATATGAAAGCAATACTTCCATTGATTTTCAGCAACTATCCAAAGTAACATCTCAAAGGATAACACACATGAACGAGTGAGGGATATGAGTCCCATTTAAAAAAAAAAATACAATTTTGTTTCCATTCTCCATGTTTTCAAGTGATCACAGATTGTTTTGGCCGTATAATTTTGAGCCTGATGAACATTACTCTTAAACGCTTCCACTTACGTTGCCTTCCTTTTGTTGTCTGAAGACAATTGGGTTTATCATGCCTTTCCATAAACTGTTTCCATACAGCTCTGCTCCAGACCTCCAGTGTGCATAAGGCATCTGAGCAACAGCTGGGACCGTATAGAGGAAGAGTCATGACGCATAATAACTAGTGTGCTGTTCCCATGTCGGACGTTCGTTGAGGAAGAAGGAATAGTGCACGGTTCTGGTATAGGAAGCGTGTCGAGGATTTCACATTAGCAGCTGTTTCTAGAGAAATTTTGCTAAAGAAAAATATGACACCACATTCATAAGGTGACTGGAGTCAGTGGTGTTTCATCTCCTAGTTGAGTGAAAGCACTGATGAGCGGGGGGGGAGCATAGTGAGCAGAGCTACCTCTCTTTGGGCAAACCCATTACATCATTTAACTCAATCGCACAGGTACATAATAAGCTAACGCTGTTATTTATCAGTGGCAGCAAACTGAGTGGGACGGCTAGATCTCCAGAGCGGGACATCTGCGGAGCCACCAGGTGCCAGTGTGATTAAGGAAGAGGACTGAACGGTTTCAGTTTCAAATCCCTGGAGGGGATGGATTGTACCAAAGAGGAAGATACTTAAAATGGCACAAACAGAAGAGTATAGCATGGGCTGTTTATTATGTCTGCAAAAAATTAAAGTAAAGTAAAATCATTTTTTCTTATACATTCATATGGCTAAGTTTCCCAGCATGCCGTTCACTGAAAATCAGTGGGCACAGGGCAGACAAAGTTAAGTGTGTTTTTTTCTGTCTGTCAGTGGGGGAGGTGTCGTCCATCAGGGGCTATCAAATGGACGGATCTCTCCCCCCACGGGGCTCCTTTCCCTGCTCGCTTCATCAGATTACAGCCCGGCACCAATCCCCTGTCATCTGCCCGCCACGTTTCTGCTCTGGATCATTTCTGTGTGTGTCAGGCTGCCATCAGGTTCTGTTGTGGGGTCATTATTTTGCCTGATCCTCCTCCCAGTGCACCTTATTCCTTACTGCAGCCACCTCCACTGCCCCAACCCCCACTGTATCCAAACATCATTGTTTTGCAGAAACAATAAGATCAGATATACAGGAAAAAGTAAAGAGAAACTGGGATATTTTCCCGTCTGGCACATTATTCTTGGCCAGCATCGCTCCAGAACTAAGTTATCTTTGTGTGAAATGCATACATATATATTTAAAAATATCCGGCATATAAACATAAACAGGAGAATCTGCATGACATTCAGGTTGTTCGGGTGTCTTGCACTACAATTAAAAGTCACAGTTGCAGCTGCTTCCGTCTCTATGTCTCCTGCTGTCCAGCGAGGTCCAAACAGACAATGGTGCTACCATAACTGAGCATCAACACTGCTTAATTACACTAAGTAAGTGTTAATGCATGACAAGTCATACATTATGCATTTTTAAACGCACGGCTGTGGAGGCAAAGACCCACCCCAAGCGCAGCTTATTTGTTTGTACCCGAAGACATTATTTTCATGGTTCAGAAAATAGATCAGAAAAGGGATTTATTAGTAGAACTACTTTCTTCCGCCAGTGATTAAACATTTTGCTTAAGTATGACCAAGCCACCATAATTAATCTGAAAATTGTCCCTTGGCAAACATGCTAGCCAAATGTGCAGTAACCGTGGTATAATCTGGTCAATTCACTCTAAGCCATGCATTAACCCTTATTAGTTAGAATTAAAACATTTTAATAGTGCATTGATATACCAGTGTGACTCGCCTGTTTGGCACTACGTGTGCAGTTGTGAAAAATGAATCAACACCCTTCTGACCAATCAGATATGAGAATTCAAACGGGACGAGGCATAATTACTCATAACAATAGTTGTTGGATTTTGAGAATGTATGAAATGTTGTAGAATGCTTAGGAGTAATTTTATATGTAAATGTCACAAAAAGTGACAGGGAGACGAAAAGCTGGACAGACGAATGAATGATTTATGAAAAAATGAGGCTAAGAGTATTCAGTGCATTTTCAGGATAATTTAACTAGTAATCTTCAGATTATGCATCCATGCAATTCTAGGTCGACACTTTATAAGCAAACACAGGCAACGTTTCATGAGCTAAAGGGACCCAATATGGCAGAGAATGTACACAAGGACCACTAGTTCCTAAAGTGACAGCATCTACCTATATTTAGTTGCAATGGACTGAAGCTGGTTATGATTTTTAAGTATTTATACAGCTATGTATTTTCCCGTGCTGATCAGAAACTTTAGGATTCAAACCCATGTCCTTAACCAGTACATTTCACACTGACCCATGGGATGCAGAAACTATGCACATTGTGGATAATGGCTCACTGACACCAGCTCAGCAAACCCATAGAGGCAAA
This sequence comes from Isichthys henryi, assembly GCA_026776945.1. Taxonomy (NCBI): domain Eukaryota; kingdom Metazoa; phylum Chordata; class Actinopteri; order Osteoglossiformes; family Mormyridae; genus Isichthys; species Isichthys henryi. The sequence continues at coordinate 3,704,968 of JAODJX010000002.1, forward strand.
GGGAAAACTGGCACAAAATACAAAACACACCAGCTGCAATAGTGCGAAAGACGCTTTTTATATCCATGCCTGGTATCAAGTAAGTAAGTATATTTTTCATTTATCTAGCACCTTTCAAGAACAAATGTCCGGATCTAATGTCCATGGGACGACTTTCCACAGCTTTGGAGTAGCAACAGCAAAAGTTCTTCTACCCCTGGTCGTAAACTTGGACGTAGGATAACAGGAAGACCCTGATCAAAAGGTCTGCGTGTCCTGTTTGCTGAGTAGGGGGTCAAAATATCACGGATGTAGGTGGGTGCCTGATTGCTTAGAACCATATAAGTAAATAAAATTATTTTAAACTGTATCCTATATATTACTGGGATCCAGTGTAGAGAAGCTAAAACCAGAGGAATATGTACTCTATAGCTGGTTCTGCGTAAGAGTCTAACAGCAGCATTTCGAACCCACTGCAGTTTCTTTAAAGTTGAGTTGCAGAGGCAGGTGAATAGAAAATTACGATAATCTAAATGAGATGAAATGAAAACATGAAGTATGGACTCAAAAGAAGAATGAGGGACAATGTGATAGAAGATAGAAGAAGGGGTGGCAATCTCACGTATTCCTTGAGATATAGCCACCGTTAATTTGAAATGAATGGTTTCCTTGGAACGGTGATGCCAACTCGCAATGAGCCAGAGGTGAGGATAATGAAGCGGAAACCCAGAAGAGACAGCAGACCCAGCCCTGGTTTCCTGAGCCAGATGGAGTTTGGCCCTGGATGGAGAAAAGGAAACACAAAGGGGCACAGTCTGAGTTCCATGCGTTTCCTCATACGTAGAAGATGTGCCTTTCGGTGGAGGTTGCTACGGGCATGGGACAGGGTATTAGAGGGGATGGGGAGAGGTGGAGGGTCTCGTGTTTCTACACGGTGCCCACACAGTCAACAGAGTGGTCTACCCACCTGTTCTGCCCTCAGCTATGATGATTCAGGCGTTCCTGCACACACTTCACTCTACACTGTTCTTATTGTCCTGACTCAACCATTCCCAGTCATGGCATCATAACTTTCTGCCATCTCTGTCAGACACTCCTTACAGATTTCCCATCACGCTACACACCCTCTCACCACTTATTCTGTTACTGAAATCAAGTCATCATTTCCATATGCTCCACTCTTTCATCACTCTTTTTCTCTCACGCATCCCTGTTCTTAACTCTCCCATGTTTATTTGTGCATAGTAATAGTTACTGTACAGTGCTATAATTTAGCTCAGTGTTTCTCAGCCCAGTTCTTGGGTACCCCCAGACGGTGCAAATTTTTGCTCCCTCACAACTCCCAGCACACCTGAGCCAAACAACAAAGAACACTGAATACCAGCTACATGTGTGTTGGGAGCTGTGAGGGAGCAAAAATGTGGCCTGTCTGGAGGTTACCGAGGAATGGATTAAGAGACACTGATTTATCCGAATGTGTCATTTGTGAGTCATCATATCATCTGATGGGTTTGAGGATTAGCAATGCACAGTTTACGGTATTAGAGTTTTAGGGCTTGGCAGTCAGTTATTCATGTTAATTTGTCACGGTATTCGGCACTGTTTTACATGTATTCATTTCTAAGCCATTTTGACCTTACCACTTCCTATTTCCTCTTCGATGGGTGTTATTTTGACATGAGCATTCCATTTACTGAAATAAAGTGGTGTGAAGCTCTTCACTGTGGGGCTGAATGCGATTTAAGGTTTATTTAATAAAGATACGGTTTGTTGAATTTGAGTTGAATTTGTTTCTGCCTTAAATTCTTTCGTTTTTATTGTTAAATGCCATGCGCTTCCTCCTTCCAAATTAAGTTCGAGGGGGAATCCCGGTCTTATAACAAACAGCACCTGGGAGAGAGATCAGATCCATTTATCACACAGCTGACCTCGGAATAATAAATCTAGAAAATGAAAGGTGAGAGGAGCCTATTGTGTCCTAATGAGCTCCTACAATGGTGATCATGAGATGAGTCTGTTATCCCACAAGCATTAATATTTAGTCCAAACTGTTTATTAGTGTTTCATTATATCACATTGTCCTTATTAACAGGGTCCCTCAGCTCAACTAGGCCTTAGTTAAGCAATTAGGTATCACATAAAATTCTTTAACTGAAGAATAAATTTTCATAACTCATTCAGTTCCCAGTTCAGGGGTGTGGATGTCTGATTTTTTTGTTTTTGTCTCCCCCTTTACCAGACCTGCAAAGCTGCTTCTGGCTGTCCAGCCTTATTCATTTCAGACACAGGGCAGCCCCTCATTGGTGGTCGAGTGCTTCGGTGGAAAAGCCGACCAATCTAAACTGATTCTTTCTGGTGGGAGGGGCCTATCTTTCAAAAGCTGGCCATGTCTGTGTCTAGGAGGAGCGACAAGCTTGTGTTGTTGTTGTTCTCATTTGGTGAATGTGTTGTCTTTAGTACTCTCCTCCTATATGCTGTAGTCATTGATCCTCCCAGAAAGCCGGGCCATGTCAGTGCAGTTAAGGCTTCAGGTACGGCTCGCATACTTTGCAATGGAAAACCGCCAGTTCTTGGTACTGCTCGGTTCTTGGTTGCAGTGGAAACATGTCCCTCCTTGGTTTCATCTCAACTAGCCCATCTACCACAAACCCTGTTATCCAAATCAGGGGGGCAGAATTTACCTTAACGGTTGGAACTCAACATTGGGAATGACATCACACACACAAGTTAACAGCGTTTCAATACAGCAAGTTGGAAAGGCATTTAGCAATACCAGGCACCCATTTCTAAAAGCAAGTTTTCTTGCTTAGCTGGATAACTTGCCGGATTTAATTTACCACATTTTAAATGGCCGTTATCTTTGTTCACACACTTATCACAGATCGACAAGTTGTCCACTTAAGCAAGAAATCCTGCTTAATGAAACAGGCCCCAGTTATAGCCCGGTTAATTGTTAGCCATTGTTAGCAATATTAGTGAATAACAACACACTACTTAGTATTTTGTGTAGCAACAGATAGTGGTTGCACAGTACTGTGTGTACGACCAAAGTGCAAAACTACAGCTTTAACTTCTGTTGATAAAGGGCGCAACCATCTTGAATTCTGAGCTCGGGGTTGTGTCAATTCTTCAGAGTTCATGAGTCAGAATTATGACTTGAAGGGGCATTGCAGTTGAAATCTTCAACTAGGAACTCGGAATTTACAAGATATGAGTTCAAATATAACACAGCATTAGCCTCTGAGCCTGTGATCAGAAGGTTGCCAGTCTGAGCCCAGCCTCAGCAGAATAACCACATCTGTGTACCCTTGAGCAAGCCCCTTAACCCCTAGCTCCGTGCCTCACTGCCAACCTTACTTTCTCCTACATGTGTATCATGGAGATCAAGATGGAGCAAAAAGAGAATTTCCCCACCGGGATCAGTAGAGTGATCATTATTATCCTGACCCTATGTTTGGATCCCGAAAATCTGCCTAAACCTGAGCCAGGGACGCAACACCCTCACCTGACTCTGATAACCATAAAGACTTTGATGAAATCCCTTTAATCTGATTTCTTCTCACTTGGATTGCAACAGCACTCAGATGTTACAGTGTCCTATCTTGCGAGCGACATGCTAGAAACACAAGGGAGGGTTTTCAGCAGGGAAACAAAGACCGTCTTGATAGAGGCTTCACTGACCCCAGAGGGGTGCTGGGTGAAACACCTCCAATACACACCCCACACAACAAAGCAAGCATTTCTAGGCAGAGGGAGAGGTGAGAGGGCACCTCACCCCTATGATACATAGGTCAACTGGGTTCATGAATTTAAAACCTAAAATGTAAATCACCCTGTCACTTACAATCGCATTTTTCTCAAGAAAACACAAGCTAAATGTGTGTGCCACCACAAATGCAGGTGGTCATGATTAGCAGCATTTCAAATTCACATTTTTATTTGTCACATCCATCATCATGCATAGTACAACCTGCAGTGAAATGCTTATTGCAATGCTCCAAGGAAATATAGGTAAAAAAACAATTTAAAACTATATAAAAACAAAGTTAGAAAGAGATTAGATATAGTACTATTTATACTATATACAGGAATATACAAATTATGTGTGTTATATTGCAAGAAAGACCTAAGATATAAGTATTATACATATATTGCACTATAGAATAGTACTGAATATGGAGTTTACAGAACGATGAAATAGAATACATGTATGGAGTGTGCAATACAATAATATTATGCAACTGGGCTGCATGTTAAATTTTAAGGCCTTTCTGTAGTGAAATTCAACTGTTCACTTGGCCATCGGGAAAACTTACACACAATGGCCCCCAGCAGGATACCGCTAGCTATTGGACGGAAGAAAGCTTGTCAGCGACCGAACGGCGAAACCTTTTAAACAATCCACGTTCCTGCATCCTGTCGCAGATAAGCGCGCGCCAAGCCAAACAACAACACGCCACACATTCTGTTGTGGCAGCAGGAAAAAAGCCGAATGGGAAAGAAGCCTTTTCAAAAGTCAGTGAGAAACTCTAATAGATGTAACACAATTGTTGTAATTTAATGCTGAAATCAGTGAACAAATTTTTTACATCAGCATTGGGAATCATTTTTCCTTGCTCATGAAAGACTGCCAGTCTCATGGTCACTGCAGCTTTACACCTGTGGTTAACATGCAGTTTTGCAAGCAAAAAATGTTCATGCAATATGCTGCATTGCAGAACAAAAGGCTCTGGTTTAATTGGGTTGTCTTATGTTTTACGTTAAAAGACACGTTGCTACATGTCAGACCTGAAAATTCTCATGCAATATATTCCATTTCATGCCAGATATTACATGCAATGCAACATGATGCAATTTGGTTGTCTTGTGCTTTAAGACACTCTAGTACCCTTAAGCATTATTACGTCACACCAGTGGGCACCATGAAATACAGGTCGTCATTGAATTATGACCTATGTGACTTACGACTGATCGACTTTACGACCGTTCTGAGACAGTACATACGCATCCGACTGAGGAGCGTCTGGCAGCACCAGTGATGCCCAGTGTCAGTGTATGACAGTTTCTGCCCCAACTGCCAACGGCAACTAACTAAAAAAATGGAGATCAAAAGGTTATGAAATACCAAACAATATTACTTAAAGATTATATCATATTATCATATAGT
>JAODJX010000002.1:3710132-3721336 GCA_026776945.1 Isichthys henryi
AATAAAGGGGCGAATTACAACCAAATCACCTCGCGACCGGTCAGTTAGAACCAATCATAGTTGTAAGATGATGATCTGTACTGTGCTACATTGTATGGAATGTGTGACAGTGACCTGGGAACACCAGTTTCTCTCAGGCTTTTGGTTTGGAAGCTTGGGTGTAATTAGAGGGATTCCTCTCTCTGCATCTAGACTTCCTCATCTCTATCCCAAACAGCCAATCTGACTGCTGAGCACCATAGATATTGTCTCTAAAGAAATTCCTTCAGTAAGCTAATTTGGGCCTTGCGAAAACAGTGGTCTTATCTCTGCACAGGCTGGACCAATGGGAAAGGGGCATCTAAGGAATGTGGATTGAATGATATATGGGGACACAGGCTAGATTCCTCCGAGTTCAAGAATGGAACACAATCGATGGACATCAAAGCTAGCGGTTAAGGCATTTTTCCATCAGAAGATGATGCAGGATGTGAACGGGCACTGAAATGGGCATTGGTGGTGAAATAGGTAGAGTGTTGAGAAGGAAAATCAAGCTATAATTATTGCTATGGGTAGGGCCAAATTTAGGGGGTGAGGCCCTACCCACAACATGAAATTCGGCTGTAATAACTAGAGAAGAAAAGGGCCCTGGGCTACAGTCCAGGTTATGCCAGGCATAAGTCCGGCTTTGCCTGTGCTACTGAATGGAGAAGCATGAGGCGTTCGGCCTACTATGGCTGTCTCTTGCAATATTCATGCTTCGTTTTCAACTTTGTCATGGCGCAGTAACATTTATTACATGACAAATGGATTAAGATCGACAGTATACTGTCTCTCTGAGCCTTTACTACATAAGCAACTGATGGGTAAATACAGTCCTATACTACAATCTAAAGTCAGATTAGAGGCAGTCCACAGGTTCGACTTACCGACAACTAGTACTTACGAATGGACCGCCATAAAGCCTGTTACGTTAAAAATTGGGGTTAAACAGAATAATTTGTGATGACGAACGTAGGCACTACTTTGACGCTTGTGAAAACACTGTGCAGCTTCAGCAGTTCATTTGCTCATCGTAGTTACTTTTATTACTGTATATTTCATTTAATTACTATTTTATTTTTATGTCCTGTATTATAATTTTTCAGACGAATGCTAATTAAAGACAGACTTGGGGAACGTATCTCAATTCGTAATCTGGGGACTTGCTGGTTGTCAAAACCAATCTCATGATTTGAAAAAATAAAAATAAATACTGACCATAAAATAAAAAAAAATGTTCATGAATATGATGTGAAGAGGTCCCTCATCATGATGCTTGCGAGTTTAATATATTGAGCTGATATGCATATATTCCGTAGGGATCAACCGTTTGCAGTGTGAAGCAAAGGGTCAGGTCAGGGGCCTTCTGGGGCTGAGACAGTCTCTACACCGCTGGGTGTTAAATTTACTTTAGAAAAATGAGGCGCCGTGAGGGAAAAAAAACACCTACATGTGAAAAATGCTGAAACTGCTATTTGTGCCCTTGAGAGGTAAAGTGGGCTATCCCACAAAAACAAAGTTTTGAGAAAATGAGCTCCAAAGTTTAAATAAAAAAAAAAATTATAATGCTTATACCCTATAATTGATATATAATCATAGGTAGCACAGATCTTGGTATATTTAAAAGATAGATAGACCCTCAATAATTAATTTTGGACACTAAACTCATTTTTGACTGACATGTGGGATAGACCACTTTACCTCTCAAGGGCACATTTGTTTCTATACCACACTAGCTGAAGTAATTCATTACGAATGCTTCTTGGATACCCAAACTACAGCCCACTTAACACCCACCAGAGAAGAGGAGGTGGATTCCAGCAGAAAACAGGTTCTGATGGGCCACCGGAGACAGTTGGTTCTGTCTACACTTTTCCTGCGGCCTGCTTGCATAAGATAAGGCCACACCATCACAGTAGACCAGTGAGACGTGCTGCTGGACCACAAAGACAGGAAATCCATAGTGTGACCCCCCCCCACTCTTAGCACCATTTCCCCCGCACCTGAGTGGCCCGAACATATCCTCGTCGGGTGCCAAAGGTCCATGGCTCTGGCACTTTTTATGTGTTACGCCCCTACAGTAGAATGCCATCAAGGGAGAGACAGGGGACAGTGGTGGAGAGATGATATTTACACTGACGCTGCGGAAGACTGCATGATTTCCTCTGTCCAGAGGGCAGGCCCTCCTCTTTGACCATCCGGATCTTTCTCTACAGCTTCCTAAAATCAGCAGTCATGTGTGAGCGTTCACTGTTCAGTGTTGACTCCTGGCCTGGCAATGGCATACATGTGAGGACGAAGCCAGAGCTTATGCAACAATCACCTGAGAATGTTAAATGCATATTTAAATTGGTAGCAAACTGAAATATCTGCTAATTAGGCCTCTCTTATAGACTGTCCCCGTTTACGACCGAGAGCTGTTCTGACAGACAGGTCTCATGTCAGTATAAGATAACTGCGCTGACTTTCAGGTGTGAGAATGACACTGGGAGATGTGTGTGATGATCACGCTGCCATACAGTAGTGAAATTTCCAGAGGTGGAAATTTTAGGTCCAGAAAGTACAGACCAAAATGTTGTTTCAACCAGTCAGCTGAGTGCTCTCTGACTGTGACTCTTCATACTCAACTGGTTGGTTAAAAGAAAATCTCGGATCTGTACTTTCTGAAGCTGCGCTTTCCACTTCAGCGCATTTCCCACAGAAACTACCGTATGGTGTGCAGTGTACACCAGGTACCACAGCGCTGCTGCACATACAGTATGGTCGTCACAAAGTTATTTTTACATATTCTTAATCAATTTCTTTAAAAGAACCTCGGTCAAAAGAGCAAGTCGTTATTAAATTTCTGGGATGAAGTTATTGGAATTGTGATAATATTCCAGTGATATTCAACAGTTGCTGCATCCCAAATTGTCTGTTTCAACAGGGGATTGTATGAGCACTAAATGAATTGATGAATAAATACCAATATGACACTCTAATATTGTTATATCATTTCAATAAATATAATGATGGTCATGGTCTCTGTATGAGAAATCAACTGCCGAAGAGATTAAAAAAACACCAAAGATCACACCCAGCCTACACCACTCATAATGTACCTTTCAGGTAGAGCAACTGACTTACCTCCATCTGATGGACATCCACAAATTGCTGATGAATACTTTCCTTTGCAGTGGCATAGAACCACTAAAAGGCTTCTGAATAGGGTGAGCACCTAATCTATGTCTATGAACTACTTCAGTTGTTACAAACTACTTTAAAACTAAAAGGCTCATCTGCTTGGCTAATTAGTTCAGTTCTTCTTGTGCTTTTACTGGTTTGTTTCCTTGATTGAAAGACTCGCCCACCTGTTTCACATTAACATTAGTCACACATGCATGATTATATGAGACTGACCAATCAGCACACTGCAAGAACTCAGTGCTAAAGTGAAATTCAGTTTTTTTTTTTAATGAAATGGTAGTTTGCAAACCCTGTCCCAGCTCTCAGTGTCCCCACCGACATGGATTCGGTGGTTACCCTACCTCTGGAGGGCAGTCACCATGGACTCTCTGAATCTCCAGAGGACATGAAATCCTTTACGATCTACAACACACTCACATTTGTTTTTATTCATAAAACAAACATTCTGATGGTAGCAATAAAAAAGAGACCAGACATGAATGAGAGTCACAGACACACAAACTGTTCAAACCTTAGGACCATTTATTGGGAAAGACTTCCATGAGGCCACGTCTGTGCCGTGGGGTACCGTCTGCCTGCAGCTCCCGCAGCTGGGCTGTAGCATCTGTCAGCATGTCCATCAGGACTTCTAACCGGATCTTAAGGGCGTTGTTTTCCTCCATCAGCGCACGGTTCTTCCTCTTTAGCTGGTGAAGCTGGGGCCTCATGTCCAGACCCTTCCTGCCTGCTGAGGACACCCACTGGCCATTTATATAGGTGAAGGTCTGACCTGCGAGTGTGAGAGTCGGAAGGCCCAGGTCTGAGCCCAGCTCTTCCATGCGGGAGCGGTAGTCGAGGGCGTAGTGGCTAGAGAGGGAGGCATCCTGGCGCAGCGGCACCCGTTTAGGGTTCCAGGTGCTCCACAATATGTTGTTCCCACTATATGAGGGTGAGTTCCCAAGTTTACCAAGAACTTCTCTAACAAAAGACATCTTCCGCTAATCTCATGTGGACTTTTGATTGTCTTTATTCAGCACTGGTCTACTTCAGTTTCAAATTTCACTACCTGCTGTGGAGGAAATACGACACAAATACGTGAGACAACATTAAGGTTCACACCAATAAACTATTACTAGTACTAACAGACGGTTACTAGTTGGTAACTACAATTCAGTGTAATAAAATCTTTATATATATTTTTAACGACGAATTCAACGAATGAAACAGTTCCACACTTAATGTCATACAAATGCCGCCCGACAAAAATTAGCTAGAGTTAGTAAGCAAACATGTTATGTTGTGGATATTTTCCATTCATCATGCGTCCCGTCCGTGAAATTTTCGCGGATCCAGGTTATCAATGACACAGGAATCTCTACGCCATAAACACACTAACATAAAATAAAGCGATTTTAGAGAAGTGAAATGTAAGAGCCTACCCTGCTTTCTGTTATGCCGTCTAATGCTTTTTCTGTTTTCCTTTCACCTACATGTTGTCACAGAGACAGAATCACTCCTCTTGTTGTCAAAGGAAACAATAGTTTAGTAAGTTTATATTCCCCGACACCATACAACCAACCAGCTGGCACGCATTTGGGCTGTCTTTCCCTCCTTTTTGAATCACTCTAATATAATCATGTTTTCTTCATTGTCACTTGACTCTCCAAATTAGAATGACAGCTTTCAGAAGGCTTCACGCTGATATTGCTAAATTCTGTTTCTTCATAAATTCAAATTTAACCAATAACATTATGACTAATATCGATAAAAAACATATTAGGATTCAGTCACTTCTTTAATTAAGAAGAATATATGAGGCGTCCTCTAGAAATAACACACACTGAAAAATACAGTTTATAATAGCAGATGTACTGAAATAGTATTTAAGCTAGAAAAAAAGTTTTTTTTTAAATTGTACTCTGGCTCCACCACGCGTGGCATTTTGTAATAACAGCCAAGGAAACGTGGATAAATGGTGCGGCTTTACCCAAGAAATACTCTCATCAGAATCTGACAAATTTCCCTAAAATCACCGACGCTTGCAGTTGGTAGTAAACGGAAGATGTTTAAATATTAATGCGTTTATTGCACAAACCATTTTATACTTCTATAACATTTTACAATTCAATGATTAGTTAACCCTGTCGGTGTTAAAACCGGAAAGCAGAAAGTGATAGACAGTGATGCCATTTTGATGTTCTTTCTCCCAAAAACCTCTCACTCGTGGAGATGATCCACCGATATCACAGCCGATGTAAACCGGTCCGCATAAATCAAAAGGTTGGTAATAGAGGTGTAACAATGCATCGATTTGTATCGATGTATCGATTAAATGGCAAACGATCCGGTGCATCGCCATGACCACATAAAGGTCGATGCATGCGTTTTTATTTTCTCGCCTGTTCCAGTATTGTTTTCCTGATCCACTCCGAAGTACACATGGTCTACACCAGGAGTACCCAGTACGTCGATCGCAAAGGTGGAGTGGGTAGATCGCATGGCATAAAAATGGAGGATGGATCACGCGTTCAACCGCGCCAGCTGCTGCAAAACTCTAGAAAGCTAGCAAGTCGCCTACTTAGCCTCCAATTTACTTCTACTAACCTTAAGAAAGGGTATATAAATGAATGGGAGAGCTAGACCAAGTAAGAAGCAAAAAAACCTACCACTTCCATACGGAATGGAAGGTGGGCTTCTTTCCCTCCAAAATGTCATATTCGAAATGCGTTTGCTTCATCTGTCAGTCAACCATTGCTATTCCGAAGAAGGGAAATGTGCAGCGGCATTTTCGGACAGGTCATAAAAACTACGACATTAACTTCCTTCCGAAAAGAGAGCTGAGAAAGAGAAAGGTGACGGAACTAAAATCCCAGCTCAATTTAAAAAAATGCCTTATTTATCCAAAAAGGAAATTAATAATAATAATCGTAATAATAATAATATGATAATAAACAATATTATAATAATGATAAAAATAATCAATAATAATAAAGAATACTCAATATTTTTATACATAAATATATGTTGTACATTTTTATAGTAGGTAGATCATTTTGACCTGGACATTTAGAAGTTGCTTGAAAGCTGAAAAAGTATGGGCACCCCTAGTACACATCTACGCTGTAGGTGGCGGTATGTAGCATAACGTCTGCAGGTGGCATCATGCGGCTGCACCTATTTGTTTCAGTCAGAGGTGTTCGAACGATGCAGCGGCATGCGAGTAGCGACGCCGTGTTACACTCTCCTGGATAGTAAAGTGTTAGAGTGGTGGAGAATTCATCAGATAGAGTTTCCTCTCTTGGCAGACTCTAAGACTTACGCATACCGGGTACTAGCGTACCTTCAGAGCGTGTGTTTAGTACAGCGGGTGACATTGTGTGCTGAGCTTAGCACACAATCTCATGAACACGTTGACCATTTAATTTTTCTTTAAAAAAAAAAAAACCCTCAAAGAAGATTATTGACATACCGATTGTTTCACCGCATGAGTCAGTCATGTTAATCTTCTTCATTCTACATGTCTGTCCATGCAATGTTTTTTTTTTATATATTATTTTACTTGTTATGGACATACTTTTTGTTACACTTTTGTGTTTGTCTGGAGAAGTCTTGATTCAAAATAAAAAATAGTTACCATGTTAATCTATATCCATTCAAAGTTTTAATTTTTATTTTGCTTGTTTTATGGGAGATACTTGACTACACCTTTGGAATGTACACTAGATTTTGTTTACAGTTCCCAATAAAATAGTGATAGAATGCTAATTATATTCATTGACATGTAAAGGACTGTGTGAAATTGAATCATTTCGCCTAGTAACCCCAGTATCGAACCGACCTGAATCGTGGGATTTTCTGAGGTATCAAAAAAATCGAATCGTTGGCTTAATGATTCGGTGTTGTATCTTATCATGAGGAAACCTGTGATTTACACCCATAGTTGGTAATCTCTATGCTAAACCTTGTCTTTCACTAATCACTGAATTTATTAATCAATCTGCTAAATATAGTGTGTCAGTTGGATAATATTAAATCAGGATTGCTAATTTTGGTCAGATGGCTGACGTGAGATTTTCAATTCGAGTCTGCGCAAGCATTTACATGTAGGCTTATGTAACAATTGTATTACCTTATAAATTTTCTGAAAGGTTTGCAAATTATCCCATCGCCTTTGATATAGCTAATTTTAGGGTTATAATGCAATAAATTTGCGATACCGTAAGATTTCTTACGTGAGTGACCTGAAAGCATATCACGCTAAACGCGTGAGATTTGCCAAACCTGTTATATTAAGTAAAATCCATGTTTGTACGTACAAAAACCTCTCAGTTATTCTCTTGTTAGTTATGTTATCAACTATTTTCAAGTAGCCTATATCATGATTCAAACAATGAGATTCATAGACAACATTTAAAGCGTCTCAAAGACAACAGGTGCGGAAGACTTCATGCGGCTGCTTAGAGTGCTGTCTAAAAGTAATGCATTCTGGTCCTGATGCAATGCATCATGGTTAGATTTTTTATGTCCGACTTCAGCCGGCGCTGCGAAACGTCAGCACACACCACCATGTCACATGGTACAAAAACCTCACGAGAGCAAGACGACTTAAGAAAGATCTTGCAGCACCTCTCAGCCAGTGTTCTGACCAGTTGAGCTACCTTTCGAGAGGTACTATCGAGCCTTTTTGCGCATGTACAGATCCACCATTTGGGGGGTTGGGTTAGTCTTAGGGTAAGGTTTTTGGGGGTTAGGGTTATCGATGAGCGCTACGGTAGCCTAACTCGACAAAGTAGCTCAACTCGACAGAACACCGAAAGATCTCGCTCCACGTCATGTCAGCTGCAGACAGATCTAAGCCCAAGTCGAACGCACTCACTATTTGAAGAAGTGGATAACTAAAAGTTGTCATTACATTTATGTCCTGTTTGTTAATATTTCTATACAGCGATGTGTTGTGAACAAAGTAGTGAATTTGTTATGCTAGTTGCTCCATTAGTGCTAGTAATACAGAATAACCATAGCGCTAGATATTATTTAATCTGTTAAACAGACTTTGCATTTTAAAACTTAGCTTACATAGCTTTTTTAGCAGTATAGGAAACAACCTAGGAAAACATTACTTGAACTTTATAAACACATATGCATCATTCCAGGTAGTGATAATGCATGCAAATCCTATTCTTCCTCTTGGTGGTGCTCATCCATCATCCACATAGTCCCCTTAGTTCACCTAGTACCCGGTGTTGCTTTGGTGATCAGGAACAGGGGGTTATCCCCTAGTCTATATAATAAAACATCCTAAGGCCACCATCTCCCTGGGTGTGGAATGTTCCTGTTCACGTGTACTGACACACTCTGCCAGGCATATACAAATTAACATAACCATTGTTTTTGGATATATAGTTCCACGCTGGTAACAGATGACTTATCTCTTGCTGATGTCATCCAACTAGACATTAGTACATTTGCATATGTAAATATGTTTAAATATTCAAATGTATACCTGTTCAAGTATTCTATTTCCACTGATGTTTAACATCTGTTCGAAAATACAAAGTTTAAATGTAGAAAAGAATAAAACTTTTGCGGGAAATAAAGGTTTTTCCACAGTGTCCTGTGTCAGATTTATACATTTGTGTTACAAAACAGTTTGTTTTTGAGTTCTGATTGTTATTGAAGTTCCTACATAAAGAACCTATTCAGAAGATGTAGAAAGTCCACATCAAAATACAACTGGTTTAGGGTGTTGAGGACCCCCAACGTGGAGAAGGCGAGCAGAATCCAGAGAATTTTAGCACTAAAGTACAGGGGAGCCAACCTGACAGGAAAAGCAGGGAAGAGAAGGGGAAAAGGAATGATGTGAGTATGCAAAATGACAGACAATTTAAATAAGCTGCAAATTAAATGACTTGCCTGTCTCAATATAAAATGAAGAAAAAACACCTTCACTGCACAGTTCACACCCCAAAACATGCATTCCACCCCCCGATTTAAAAATGTCCAAGGACAAAAATGACATCTATAGGTGCTACTTAGGTATGCTGTTCCATGCTGTTCCCTCTTGGACAACTACAGTAGCACCCTGCCAGCCTAAATCAAGGCAACAGTCTATTTATTACCTTTTGTGATGGTTGAACTTTAAGGAAAAGCAAAGTTCAAGCTCCACTACCCCCATAACAAAATATTGGTGTGAAGCAGTTTCCTGTTACTGGGGAGACTCAGCTTTTACTCTTCTGTCACATTTCACCCCCTAACCAGACCTTCCCAGACAAAACAATGCAAACAAAAGGTAACAAACAAAATAAACCATAAATTAATGTGTACAATATAAATGACATTGCAAAAGAATCTAAATATGTACGCCTTCATCTAAAAACTTGTGTAATCAAAAAGTGTCAATAAATAAATACTGACAAACAAACAAATACTGATGCAGTGATTAATATGTACTGCAGATAAACAATAACTAAATATCTAAAGAAAGTACAATGAATTGGAAAAATTAACAACCTAAGCTTTAACACTGTGTGACTAGTGGAACAACAATCACAAAGTAATACATTGAATTTTGATTTAACCACAAATGCTAAATGATATTCGAATCTACGCATGTTCCTATGTATGTGCTACACGTGAGCTAAGAAATATCATCTTATATGACCTGTTTATTTTTCGTAGTTTGGGTTTGTCTGAACTTTATTTTTGTTGTGTCATTTTTGGTAAATATTTGCAATAAAACATCTTTTCTGTTAAAATCCTCCCCATGTCCTCAAGCCTCTCATATTTATTTTAAATCGCATACCTAGATTTTTACCTGTAAAAAAAATGCGTTTGGATAAATCTATTATCAGTGTTTCCCAATCCGGTCCTCAGGGACGCATAGCCGGTCCATGTTTTTGCTTCCTCCTAGCTTCCTACGAGGGAGCAAAAATGTGGACTGTCAAGCAAGAAGCAGGGAGGGAGCAAAAACATGGACCGGCTGTGGGTCCCTAAGAACCAAACTGGGAAACACTGGTATTACAATAATTTAATTGTTTTTAACAATCAGTAGTTTTATTAATGATAATGCCAATGAAGGCAAAGGTGTCTTTCCTAAACCAGCAGGGTTCAATATTATGAACCAATATACTCCCCGATTGTCAAAAACACGCACAAGGATTCTTAATAGGCAGTTTGTAACACGGATGTGCATGAGGGGAACTATTTGTAGGGAAACAGCCTACAATAGCATTACACAGCTATGCCCCATACAGTTCAAATACTATGAGACTGTGGTACCTGCCAAGTGCAGATTTGGCGTATCCGTGAAAATATCTGTATCGCCCATACAGGTACAGAAGTCCCAGAAATGAAGAAATGGCTGAGAGAAAAGAAGAAATCAAAAGAACATCAGGTGAGGAACATAGCCTGCAAACATTCTGTCCAAGCCCCTTTGAAACAATAGAGCTTTAGGACATAAAACTGTAGTAGAACGTTCAGTCAACATCCACAAAATAGTTCAGTGACTAAGGAAAGTGATTTAATTCCAGAAATCAAATATAGGTCTATTCCTGGTTTACATACTACCGGCTACAGTAAGAAAAAATTGATATCTGACCTTGACTGAAGAAAATTCCAGACACCCAGAGAACCATGAGGAAAATGGGAAAATATTCTGAGCAGTTGGCTCTGGGAAGAAAAGATTATTAAATTATAATGGTCCACAGGGAAACTAGTAATTCAGGTAAATCATTCTGCAGATATAAGTCTGAATGCTACAGTGACTTAATATCTGTCGCAGTGGGGGAAAAAAAACACAAGATGAATTATAGGGGAGACTGGGGACGGTTGCAACACTTTTTGCATTTCTGTCATTTACTCAGAGACTGTTTGGACTACACCAGCCAAATCTGTATACTATAAACTTACATCTGTCCGCTAATTACCCATAGTACTTGTAGCTAATTAACCTTTGCTTTTCCTCTGAACTTGCATAGTACTGTGTAAATCTACAATTATACAATAATATTAAAGTAGAT
>JAODJX010000002.1:3731547-3773083 GCA_026776945.1 Isichthys henryi
CACCCCCCCACCCTCAAAACAAAGTTAACTTTGTTCCCTTAAATCTCCCTGAATATTGATCCAAGACTCGACCCCATTTCAGTTTCATGAGTTACTCATGTGACCAAATCAGCATGCCAAGTTTCGTTAAAATCCGTGACGATGAGGTACGAAAGTGTGATGATTTGACATGAATTCGCCCAAAACAAACAGTTTAAAAGTTTACCGCCACTGCTTTGGCATAAGCTCTCTAATCATAATCATTTATATCCTTGTTGTTTAATATGATTGCAAAACGCGTTGGTTAGAAATATTTTGAATCCCTTTTTTGTTGTATAAATATCCCAATATTTATCGTAACAACCACATTGTGATATTTGAAAATTTTCCAATATTGTGCAGTCCTTGTGTATTATAGCACGTACTTTCATTCTTGGTACGCCATCCAGATCTCCTCATTCTGACCAGATCACAAAGCTGGGCTTTCTTCATGCTTT
Source organism: Isichthys henryi (assembly GCA_026776945.1). NCBI lineage: Eukaryota > Metazoa > Chordata > Actinopteri > Osteoglossiformes > Mormyridae > Isichthys > Isichthys henryi. The sequence continues at coordinate 3,732,024 of JAODJX010000002.1, forward strand.
CAATTTTATTTTCTTATCGCTGTTTTCTGAGATCATAACTGGACTTTCTCAAGATGGTGGATCTATTTTGTGTTTGCAAGTCATGCCCCAAAAGAACCCCAGCTGGTTTGGTACTGGTACCTGACTGGAAGGCAATGGTCTTGTACCAAGTTTTTAGTGTGAAACGTACAGTAACAGGTGCAGTGGAAAAGCATCCTAAACCACAGTAGAGGTACTGAAAGGGCAGTTTCCCCAGCACATTTGCATAATACTTCTCTGGTCACATCTTTGACAACGCATTTTTTGTTTGACCAGTCAAAGCCAAGGGGCACGCTTTTGCATAGCTGACAGATACACAGTTGGCAACCAAAATGATGACATACAGAAGAATGGATTAATGCAAGAGGCTTGACGCTCACGAGAGGAGTAAAAAATAAATAAATTTAAAAATCCCGTACATCAAGAAGAATGTGGGAAGGATGTGTATAAAGGTACATATATACCTGCAAACTGGGCAACTTGTTGCTGTTGCTGGAAAGGGTTCTGACAGTTCTGGTCCTGGTACTGAGGTGGTGGGCGTGTCAGGTGTCTTTGCATCTGTTGGTTCTACAGAAAAATCACACGCACGCACACACGTAAATGAGACATGCAACCTTCAGCCTTTCCTGTTACACCACAGTAAGCAGCCTATATTCAAAATAACCAGCTTCAAGCTACTTAGTTTTCAACCAAATGCTTTCGTGGACAGTGGTGCCATCTAGTGGACATAGTGTGGATATACACAGATGAGTCAAAACATTATGACCAGGTCTGGGACATATTAGACTAAGGTAACTTGTAGTTGACATGTTGAGTGCAGAAGAAATGGCCAATGAAAATTAGAATGACTGACAAGAGCCAAATCATTATGCTCAGATAATTTTGATGACCACAGGAGTAATGCGTTATGACACACAGAGCATGGCACTCTGCTGCAGATGGTGCTATATATCTGAGGATTGGATTTGTTGATCCAAATCATCCCAGAGATGCTCGATGTACCTGGCCGTCAACATAATATAACAGAAGACAGAATTCATCGGTCCAGGCAACCTACTTCCATTGCTTGAAGGTCCAGTTCCGATGCTTGCATGACCATTGTAGGCACTTTCAACAGTGAACAGGGGTCAGGATGGGAACTCTGACTGGTCTGTGGCTATGAAGTCCCATATGCAACAAGGCTCAATGCCCTGTGTGTCGTAACATTACTCCTGTGATCAAACTTACCTACCATTTGTGCCACATTAGCCCATGTGTGGGTTTGTACCTGACATGACAGCCTTGGGTCACATCCCACATCGATGAGTCCTGGAAGCCCAACACTATGCCAGCAGTTCATGGTTTTTTCCCCCCTCAGACCACTCTCAGTAGGTACTCACTATAATTGAGTGTGAGCACCCCACAAGCCTTGCAATTTTGGATTTAATCATCTAGCCACAATTATTTGGCTAATGTCAGTCACTCAGATCTTCATGTCAGCAAAATTCTTTTGCGGTCAACGTGTTGATTACTGACTATGAGTTGACTATGAATACTGAATGTTAACTTACCATCTAATATATCCCACACCTTGACACACTGTTTTTACTAGATCAGAGGTAGGCAGTCCTGATCCTGGAGTGCTGTACCCAGTAGGTTTTCCATCCTACCTGGTCTCTGATGAACCACACCTGATCTCAGGCAAAAAGTAACTCATCAGGTAGGATAGAAAACCTGCTGGATAGCAGCACTCCAGGATCAGGGTTGCCTACCCCTGCGTTATTCGCTTCACTTGGGGGCTCATCAGTGTATATCAACTGTTTATTCCAGTGTCTGGACCACAAGTTTGTAATGCAGCATTTCAAGGCAAAAAATAATTAAAAAAAACCACTTGACTGCCAGGCAAGTACGTTTAAAAATGTTTAAGCTTCAATCTAAACAACTCAAGCACCTGTGCTATTGTCAGGGAACCGTTTCGGGAAGCTCACCTGCATGAGTTGTTGATGGCTCAGGAACTGTTTACGTGGTTCCAGGGATACATTTGGGTATGCCGAGTTATTATGGCTCCCTGGCAAGGCGCTGCCAGGAGGCTGGGACGTCCCACATGGCACATGGGACGCTGGTGGATATGGGCTCTGCTCCTAATGAGTGAAAAGCACGTGTTCAACATTTGTCCACCAGGGGGCACATAGCTGCAAAACTGCCTCATTGAACTACATCTTGAAAAGCAATTAACCAAAACAGTTCATGAAGGTGAGCAACAGCCTCCATTCCTGTCCTTGGCCAGTAGTATAAAGCACATTTTGGGATATACACTGACTCCATACAAGGGTTTAAAAAATATAAAAGGTATTCCATGCATATAAAAGTTAAAGTAACCACAAATTATAATTCATTCAAAAGTTTCAATCTATATGTGCTATCATCTAAGAGTAAGATGAAATAAATTCCAGATAAACTAGTTCTACATGAGTAAATCATGACAAATTCAGTCAGTAAAGACACACCTTCCCTGTGCAAATCAGTGTAAACCTGATTTGTGATTAGGAATTTCCCACCAGAAGCAGCTAACTCCAACAGCAGAGGTAGATGACAACCCCCCCTACAGGCCAGTCAGGTACCTGCATGTTGCTTAGTGCCAGCAGTGAAGTGCACCATCTCTCAAAGTGAGTCAAGTCCCCAGCACAATGCCACGTGATTTGCGGCGTGCAGTACAGAATACGTAGGTCACAACCCTACCTAGGACGGACCTACAAAAAGCGTGTTGCAAACTGCTTATCCTGATACATATTTGGAAACAACCACCGGACGGACGAAATAAATTGCTTCGATAGAAGTAAACACAGACGAGCATTACAACACACACAAAAATAATCTGGCTACAAAACAGTGGTCTACTATAACTGACAAACAACCAGAAGGTTCTACAGTAGAGAGAGTCAGCCATTTAACAAAGCTAATGACCCATTAAAGGTACAGGGGCTTATGGTTAACACCCGATTCACAAGCAAAACACTTAATGACTTTAGTGACCAACAGATAGCCGGTTAAACAATCTGGCATCCAATGACATTGCTATCACACAATTTAGTGCCATTCTCATACTTAACTCACTCATGTGATGGCCTGAGGTATTTTGGTTTCTCCAAGCCCAGGAATAGAGCAATGCAGAGAGTGAACACAAGTGGGTTGGGGGAAGTTATATTTAAACTGAGAACCAGCAGAGAGACGGGATCCAGAAATACCCCTGAGAGAAGAAGAGAACGGGGGACTGGGGACGGCGGCTGCATGAAAGGCCGCTTTGTCCCCCTCTCTAGCACACAACCCTGTAGCGACCATCTTACAAGGCTGCTGGCCCCACCTTCCCACCCGACCACACCAGCTCCTTAGCAACCAACAGCCAGACCCAGACACTTGGGGTTATTGTTCTTACCGTGGGCCACAGCCAAAACAGCTAGTGGGGGCTGGAGGTGGAATACCCCTCACTCACCCCGACACACACACGCACACAGCTGCAGCACAAGCGATCATAATAATACAGTTTATTAGCAGGGGGTTTTAACAGGACTATGCAAATAAGGAGCTGGATAAGAAGTGAAATCTGTCCCACAATGAAACTAAACATTTCATCATAAAGTACAAGTAAATTATTCATACAAAACAGATACGACCAAAAACATGACAAGAGGGGAACTTGTCTGCAGCATAGGTTAGTTAACTAAGCTAATGCCTGCTTTCCAGTGGTCCTACAAGCTATGTAACCGTTTGCTGAATCAAATTGTATTTCAAGCCAAGTGCAAATCAAACTAGGGGTTGCAAGCGGGAGCATGACGATAACTATTCTGTGTTTTTGTATTAATTTTCAGAGTAATACAGAAACACATATCCAGTGATATTAAGATTCTTGCAATACAGTCAAAACGCAGTGCTTTATGTATATTCATAAGCACACCTATCGTCCCATATGGAAACCAGATATTACTGAAGTCACTGGAGGGATGCACGTTAAGCCGGTGGAAGTTGCACTGAGATGCTTACCTGGCCTGGCGTGAGATGAGAGCGGAACGGCAGCCCCGCCTTCGGCTTGGACAGGAGAGCTGCCTTGTTCTGCTGTGAAGTGGGCAGGGGAGCCGCTGAAGGGCCACGGCTCCCATGGAAGTGAGACAATGGCCTGGTGTTGTTATAGTCCAGGAGAGGGGGCTGGCCAGGAACAGAATGCCCTGCAGCTGGATTGTAGCTCTCAGCACCTTTAGGGGAGTTTTTGTGAGGCGGATTGGGCATCATCAGTTGCTTGGAGTTGGAAATGTCCGGCTGGAAGAGGGCAGGGCTATTTGGTTTCTCCATGGTGAAGGCACCAGCCAGCTGGCTCGGGGATGGCACAGTCTGAGTCCAACCTGCTTGGTGATTGGTTTGGTGGTTAGGAGGGTGATATTTAGTCACCTGCTGCTGCTGCTGTGCCTGTTGCATGAGCTGAGTCCTCTGCTGCTCCCTTGCAGCCAGCTGCTGTAGATGCTGTGCATGCGACCGGTCTTTGGAAGACGGCCCAGGAAGCTGTCTGACTGGCTGGGACACAGGCATGGCTGAGGAGGGCACTGTGTTGTTGCTGGGACAAGTCACAGGAGAGCTTGTGTGCATGGCTGGCCCACCAGATGTGGGTCTCACCTGGGGGGAAACTGTGTGGGGTTCTGGATCAAAGGCCACAGAGGCAGGGGAAAACTCCACCTTGATGTTTACCTGCTCCGGGGCTAGGGGCGTTTGCGGAAGAGGGTTGGGAGTGGCCAGCTCTGGGTCCTTGCGCTCGTCGAAGCCATCCTTGAAGATGTCCTGAATGTCCTCATAGGGCACTGATCGGTTGAACTCCTCCATCAGCTCTCGCCACTCTTGCTCATTGAGGTTTAGGTCGGGGAGCAAGTCATTCGGGGAGCCACCAGGGTGAATAGGAGTCAAGATGTCATCCATGGGTTCCTGCTTCAACTTGAAGTCTCGAGGGGGCAGCACTGAATCGGAGATCCTGCCACCATTCTGCTCAGCCCCCTGGGAGCATGTGCCGTTGGGCAGTGGTTCAATGTTAATTCCATGCTTAGTGTCAAGGGGTGACCGCGGTGGGACTGCCCCATTGCCAGTGCCATTGACCCCCTGGCGACTCTCTTCCAAACATGCTTGCTTTGATTTAGAGTATACATCCCCGAATCCATTTACCTCCCCGCTGATGGGAGAGCTGGTGCTCTCTTGCTTCCGCTTCACAGTCTCCTGCAGCTGAAATAGAAACACATGACAACTTACTGTTACACGCATAAGCCATCCAAAATATACCAAGACAACATGGGAACATAAATTACTAGATGACTCCAGAACAGATCAAGTAAGGAACAACACAATACACCAATCAAGCATGGATTCTGAGCCTGACATCCCCCAAGAGGCTTGCATGTTTAAATCATGGCAGGACAGTGAACCAAACACCGAAGACGTGGTCGTACACCAGCATCTGTTCCAAACAACTACATTATTTTTATTGTCATTTCTCTAGCTTTAATCAATAATATTCTCTTAAACTGAGTTGGAGTTTTAAATCCACCACGTCAAATGCAAGAGCTTCCACTAGAAGCTAGAAAATGACTTTGCATTAGGTTTTTGGGAATAGCAGACTTCTTGCATTGGTCTATTCATAGGGAATGACCTTTACATTGTAGAACCAAAGCTGCATGTTTAGACTGCAGATTACATCCATACATGCAGACAATCAATAAGCTTCCTCATGCCCCACTGAATCCCATGTCAAGTGGCACTATAGCTGCTCGAGTCTACCTGCAGGACAACAATTGTTCAAACTAGGTGGCAACTACCCTAGAAATATGGATTGCTTGGACCGGATCTAGTCTCCTATAACAATAGGAATATAACCTGAAAAGTATATTTTGGCTTGATGCCAATGCAGTGATTTGAGCACAATGAGCTTTTGATCCACCAAGTTCCAAACCTAGCATCTAACAACCTTATATAGTGGGCTACTCCATGATTACCATTCATGGACCTTTTCATCTGGCCTGTCCTTGGAGAGAAAGACAAGGACTTCTCCATGGTCGGAGAGGTGGTACAAGGGTTGGGGTTCAAGAAGAACGTCAACGAGACTAGCAAGTTTGGGAGCTGCAGTCGCTTAAAACCTGAAAAACTCGTTGCTGTGGTTTCTGAGCCACAACGGCCCCCCCCACAAAAAAAAAAACAAACACACAGCCACATGAAACTAATTAGCATATGTACAGATAGAAGACCACAACAAAGGAGTCAGCATGCAGACTTCAATGGGGAGAAGGAGTCAGCCAAATTCCTGCCTGAGCACAGCAAAGTGCCGACTGCCTTTGAAGGATCGCCGCTACAATAGGGCTGTGCCCACCAGTGTCTCAGGAGTAAGCCAGTGGGTGGGGAGTAGAATTGTTACCGCTCAGCACTCCAGCAGCTGCAAGCACGTGGTTTACCACTAGCCATAGGCACAGTGAGAACTGCACCCTGGGGTGCACCAATCAGTGCAAACAAGGATCTGGAGAGAACCAACTACTACTGCTGCCTATGGAACCCACATTAGGTTCCAAATCTCAGATGCTGCAAAGACAGGAGTATTTAGGACACCCAATCCACTAACTTCCATGAATAATGAATTAAATCCACATATTTACAAATGTGCACGTCGAACCTACTGTGCAGTGCACAAGCATATAAAAGACTGACTTCCTAGACAAATGTACTAGCTAAATGGAAACTAGCATAAAACCCTTTAGATGCACTAAGGCTGAGGTCCTACAGTCATGACCAAAGGTTTTGGCAGTGACACAAATGTGTTTCACAAACTTTACTGCTTCAGCCCTTTTAGATTTTATTTTTTTAAGTTTCTATGGTATACTAAGGAACAATTATAAAAATTTCCTAAGTTCCAAAGGCATTTATTGGCAAATACATCAAATACATACAAAGAGTCAGTATTTACCGTGTTGACCCATCATAACTTCTGCAATTCGCTCTGGCATGCAGGACATCAGCTTCTGGGCCAAGTCCTGACTCATTCCAATTCATTCTGGCCTTGTTAGTGCTCAGTGTTGATCACAATTTCTGGGTTTATGAGGATTGAGCACAGGTTCTAAACGTGTTTAAGATCTGGGAAGTTTCCTTGCCATAGATTCAAAATTTCAAAATGTTGTGATCTCTTTGCCACTTCGTTATCACAAATCTGAGTCTGGATCATTGGGAGAGGTTGCTCTTTGACGATGTTTTCATACCACTCTTTATTTTGTGTTTTTGGGCAGAATTATGAGTGAACCCAGTCCCTTGGATGAGAAGCAACCCCAGACATGGATGGTCTCCATGCTACCCTTGCTTGCTACCCTTCTTGACACCAGGCCATTGTCTAAACGTCTTTGCCTCACTGTGTGAGCAGATGCACTCACACCCACCTACTGCCAATATTGAGCAAGCTCAGCACTGGTGGTGACAAGTCCTCAGGAAGAGACGGTGCTGGTGCTTGCTGGACAGTCCTGGACATCCTGAAGCCTTCTTCACTGTAATTGAACCTCTTACCTTGAAATTCTTGATGGTTTAGTAAATGGATACAGGTGCAATATTCTTAGGATCAATCTCCATGCTTGTGAGGCCATTTTGATGCAATGCAATAATGGCAGTGAGCATTTCTTTGGAGGTAACCATTGCTAAAACAAGATTTCAATGACTTCAATCACTTTTGCCCTCTTTCAATGGCAATCAATCTGCTCTTATAACTCAATAAAAATGATAGAGTGTTTTCTGCTGATTTGTACTCATTCACACTTTCCCCCGTGCTGATAAGACTCCACTGAAATGATGTTAGCTGATCATTCTGTGCCAGGGCCAAATAAAAAAACAATGAAAACTGGCTTTTAGTTATAAAGTTAACTTTTTATTCTAATAAAACTCTTTGCAATTAATTAAGCATCTGATCACTCAGTACAATAATCTAGAAACAATGTGAACTGGCACCACAAAAACTGAAGCAGCAAAGTTTGTGAAACACGACAATTGCGCCACTGCAAAAACTTTTGCCCATGACCGTAGTTATGATTCTTTATTCATCACGTTATAATAAGTACAACATGTAGTGAAATGAACCCTGACCGATCCAAAGAAGCAAACAAGAATTAAATTACAATTTATCTGATTTTTGATTGGGTGGGGATATGATTTCAATTTCAGGTGATGGATGGTTGATAATTGTTACAAAGCTTCTAAGCACTGGATGCATTAATATAAAACTTAGAGATGATCTAGCTGAAATGCAAGCTCATCTTGGCATTTTTGCTCAGAAAAGCCATGTGTTTGCGTCACTTCATGTAGAGTAACATGGAGAAAACAGGAAAAGGGCTTTCTGGGAACACCTCTTTACTATGGTGTCCATGAGAAACCTGCTGATATTAGGATGAGTTAGATCAGATTGGAACAGGGCTACATTTGTCAAGCTGCACAGCCAAGTCAACGCTTATGCCCCAGGTCAATTGTGTCAACATCAACAATACCTACTGTCACAATGTAACCCCAGTAAGTCACAACCCGCTGAAATACATACACACGTATTATTAGGTTCACAAGCACAGTACCCTAGTTTTCATGCAGAACCAAATTCATTATAGAACCAAAATGTAGAATGTGGGATTCCCCCCTTGAGCTTGTATGCCCCACACACTTTTTGACACCCAATCGCAAGTTTCGATGCAAGACACTGCACAATCGCAATTAAGAACCAAGAATCTACTAAATCATGACTCCACCTAAATAAATCCCGGTTTCCACAAAAGCCGAATTGGTAATAAGTTGACATGCCTTAACACGAAGTATCTAATCCTGCTGGACGAGCCAATCAGGGAGAAAGAAAATCTAGTAGCTCCAATGTAGTAGAAAAAAAATCTTATACTCTCATCTGCCATGAAGCGCACAGAGCACTAGCACGAGTCTGAGGACATAAGAGCACAATGTGCAACTGATCAAGCCATTAGTCATAAGGCAAGAATGCTTATTTATGCCTAAATTCTAAATTCATCAGGGAGGTCAGACGCATTACTGGCAAAATGTAATATATTAGACTCCGTCGACCAGTCATTGTATCAAATTCCTCAGATGCTACGTCAGTCATATAACCTACTGGATTTTATCTTCCCAAGAAAAGGCGTTTTACACACTGCCAGAAGAACTGAGGACCTTCCCAAAACTCAAATTGGGTGGGGATCCTGAGTCATGAATTACTTGATGTGCATTTTACATCACATTTAGGAAGTTAAATTATATTTGGAAAGCAAATCAAGGCTATTACCAAAAGTGCTGACATTCCCTTGACCCAATCGTCCGCACTCCTCTAATCTAAATGCTCACAGTGCAATTCAGTTGCACATAGCATTTAATGCTGATTATTCTCAACCAGACACACTGAAGACCATCTTCTGAATTGTTTTCTTTCTTCCATAAAGCTATTCTGAGCATGTGACCACATTTTTAAGCATGTTTCGCTGACTGTTAAATCCCTTATACCCCTTTTGACAGCTCTACCACACGCGCATCAAAATAAAGACTGATCAAACAAGCGCTAAGCATGCATTGCTTATTCTGAGTTAGTTATGGGGAAACCGCAGCTGAAAACTTCAGAACAACAGTTTACAAGACATGGGTTCCATTGAAACTAGGAAAAAGCACTGTATTGCCATCGGAGTTTCGAAATTCGTGATGATGCCACGGCCATCGACCCGTCGAGCACATTTTGCAAAATATCTGGAAGTGCTGGCGTCAGGGTGTCAAGCGGCCGCTTACCGCGATTCGAGCGTCGTTCCTGCTTTGCTCCCCAGGGCCGGCGTCCCCGTCAGCGTTACCAACCCCGTGCCCGGCCGCTCTCTGCGCCGCCTGCTCGGACGCCGGTTGGCTCTGCCGGTGTTTGTTTGATCGCTTGGCCTTGGACTGCAGACAGCGCTGATGCAGCGAGAAGGTTTGCTGCCTGTCCATATCCAGGCGCTCCAGCGCCGTCCTGTCGTAGCGGCTTTCGCAGTTGCTGTGATGCCGCCTGAAGAGCTCTATCCTGCGCCGGAGCCGCTCCATCACCGCGCTGTGTCGCGGCGGCCCAGCATAATCCGCCATCATCAATACGCATAGAAATGTGTGATAAAGCCGACGCGCTTAATTCACCGATTATAATGCGGTAAAAAAAAAAAAATCCAGGATGCCCTGTCTGTGGATGTTTGTCCGCTTTATCCTACGGGAAGAAAACTGCCTCCATAGTTCCCACGAATAGTTTACTCCGTTTCATTCACAGAATCTCAATTAAAATGGGGGAAAGGACAAAAAAAGTGACTTAAAAAAAGAAATAGGGCCCTGTCAGCGTTCAGTGATGCAAATAAATTCTTCAAAGCAAAGGCGCTCCTTTCTCAGGTCGAATGTAAAAAATAAAATAAAAAGTAAGATATGGACGTGTTCAGAAAAAAGTTCAGAAAGAAAATACCGCCATATCTTAAGGGGGCGGAGGTGGAGGGGAAATCAGGGGAAAAAAGTTCAGCGACAGCTAACAATCACGGTTCTGACAATTAAGATAGCAGGGCCATCGAGCTACAGCTGGTCGGGGCTGCTGCAAAAAAAATTCGAAGTTCATAAGCACGGAAAAACTGCTCGCTGGATTAAAAAGCCACCGCATCCACTCCGCCACATTCCGCTCACCCTTCCAGACGCAAACGATCCCAGCAAAAGGCGAAATCCTTCACGAAACCAAGCGAAAAGCCGACAGCTGAACTTTCAGCCAAAAAAAGTTTAGTATAAACTATTTCAGCCTTGCTAACTACCTATATATTTCTAGATAGTTCTCTCGAGCGCCCAACGACATGTTCTTCTACTTCATGTGTTTAATATTCAGTGCCAGACATCCAGCTGTAGCCAACATCCATAAAAGAAATTCCGATAGCTTTAATCAAGCTAACAACTATTCCCTTCCTCGCTTCATCCCGGAGAAACCAGCAAACTTTAAAACCGGCTCAGCGATTTACTAAGTTTGTCGACTACAACCTAATACACCACGCCGACATTTCTCCGATTACAGCCTTCGCGAGTTTCCAAAAGCAAGCGCCATACAGTTAACTTTTAGCGTTTCACAGCTGATCGTCGGTGAGTCCAGCACAACGATACAGTTACCGCTGAAGCTACGGATGTAGCTAACAAGATAGTTAACAAAGCATGTTTATGGTCGGTCTAGTTTCACCGCGATGTATCTATACCGTAAGTGTGCCGGAACACATTTACCCATGAACTCTGAGCCCTGTGAATTCTTCAATCCGAAAAAATGAAATGTAACAACAACTGACAAAACTTATCCCCCTTTGCTATCTCTATTGTTTTCCAATGGACAAGGAGCTCACAGACGCCATCTTGAAACAAGTTTTTTCTCTCTCTTTTTTTCCTAACCTTTCGCATCACAGCAGAGCGTCACTCCATGCATGTCGGCGGACCGGCCCCCGTCGCGTGATTGGCACGTGAGCCGACCAATCGCCAGCGCACGTTCGCACGATAGTGGAAGATTCAGCAAAAAATAAATAAATAAATAAATAAATAAATAAATAGAATTCAGAGTAGCAAACGCTCACTGGGGCGCGTGGGCGACTCGAAACGGTGCAACTTTTTCAGCTGTCGTTTTTACTCATACGGGACTCATGGCTCAATCCGTGCCTTGGGTGTGGCGTAAAAGTGATTTTCAATGCCAAAAGAAAAAAAAATATATATATTACTGCAAAACCGAAACGCACAGCATTTCTGCTTATGAACAAAAGTCTGAAAGTGAGAACGTTTTTATTGTATTTGTTTTAATGAATTATTAAGCAATACTTTATCAAATGTAATATACGTTTTTACTGTTATTTTCAGCGAAGGGAGATGACAAAATCTGACAAAGATATTAAAATATCCGATTAAAATAATACTACTACTACAAAAACAAATAATAATATCGATGATGATGATGATTGTCGCAATACTTGTGACAATTATATATATAATACACAGATCTCCATATGAATACAGAGTCAATAACTTACCGAAAGCCTGTGTAAAAAGCAGCAGGAACTTGGAAATTATCAGAAACAAAAATATATACATACATCACACACAGGGACGTCTGCTAACTAATGAATATGTACAATTGGACGGAGGGTCCAAAGTGACATTTTTAAATAGGGGGCGGAATTCCTAAGTGCGCCCCTGAAGACGCGCCAGTGTATTGGTGGTGTTTAAGACAAATTTCCCTAACTGGGGGGGGGGGGGCACAAAAGATATACTATTATACACTTAAAGGTAAGAATAATCATTATAATCTTAATCATGAACTAACTCTTACTTAATGTGGAGGGCCTCCCTCCGACAGCAAATCTCAGATACTTGCGAAACATTCGTGAGGATTAAGGGTCTGATGTGATGCATATTATACGGATTCGTGACATGCTCTCTCTCATTTTTGATATACAATCTAATTATGGTGGGAGTCAACAGACACAAAAAAACATCAATTTTATCACAAAATTCTAGAATGGCATCAAAAATATAAATACTGGTTGGGGAAATCTTGCTGCACGCTTACTTTGCAATCATTAAAACATTCATTCATGATATGCATGGTGCAGAATGGCATTACACAATATTCCAGCACACCCTAGATGGGATGCTAATTCATAATCAGGGGATGTGCCTGAATATTTACACATTGTAGAAAATTTACAGACACTAGTCAGCCTGACTATATTTGTAAACTTCTTTTGGAACCAGGGTCCCCAAAGGAAACCTGTGTTACACAGGGAAAAGATGCAAACTCTGCTGAGACAGTTAAAATGAAATAACCCACAACCCATGTCACTAAACAGTTAAATGCAATTTTAACATATCAGATGCTCCAAAATTGTCATTCTTACTTGACACAGAACTAGAAAGATCACTTTCAAATAAATTAGTTGAATGTAAAATGCTACATTTCATATGCATTCAGGAGGCCTAATATGATTTAAATCGTAGACTGCATTTAAGTGACATCATAATCATGCCTAAAAAATTCAGTTATAGTACCAGTCAAAAGTCTGGACACACCTACTGAGAATAATTTAATTTTCCTCAAGATAAGAACTCAAACCACAGCGCGAGGTTATGTATTATGTTGTGAATAAGGAAGGAGATGGAGTGCTGTGACAGATGACGTGGCCCCCACAACCCCCACCTAAACCCTACAGAACAACTTTGGGATGAGCCGGATCAAAGAGTAAGAGCAAGGTAGCCAACTTATGCCCAGAACTTATGGAAACTCCTTCAGGGCTGTTGGAGAAGCATTCCAGGTGGCTACATCTAGAAGGTGGTTGGAACAATAACAAGAGCCTGAAACGCTGACATCGAAACAATAAGGGGGCTACTTTGAAGCGTCTAAAATTCGAGAAAATTTTCTGATGTTGAGCACTTAAGACTGATCTTACATCAGGATCACTGTGATTTGCTACACTTGCCCTGGTGGTATCCCTTAGCCAGACGATGCCTACCGAGTGTATGACCTTACTGTCACGTGGGGAAAAAAAAAGATGTTACACAATGGCATTCCGATGTGAATAAATTAGATTTCTTCATAAATACAGAATAAATTAGACATTTATCCATTCTTTATTTTTCAGCAAAAAATGGCATGGGTCCATTTATATAGTTTACTGCATTTAACATACATAACAGTCATGAGAAAGGATTCTTTTCTTCTTGACAGCGTGGTTTTAAATATTTTAATTCACTCGAGTTTTACTAAGACATAAAATCAGAGCTAACATGAATTAAAATGGTTATCCTAGTGTGCTTGATAAATTAGTTAAACTGATACATACACATTTTTGGCAACCAGCCACACCTGGAGCGATGAGTCGCCATCAGGAAGCAGCATGCATCTCTCCAACCATGTGCTGCTTTATCATTCTGGATGCCTCACTTTTTTCATTACGTTTCCCACAAATCAAAGGTTCAAAAACTTGTCCTCTAACTTCCATTAACTCAGTTCACTAACTCTAAAGTGAAAAAGAACCGTTACTGGGAACAGTCTTTTTGAAGCACTGCTTCACCTTTGCTTCACATGAATGTTAAACTGGGCACAGTGTATGACCCTGTGCACAAAGAATAGTTTTGACGTGCATGCTGGGATGCACTGCCCCCAACCCCTTTCCCACCATTAAAATTGTACACCTGAAACAGATAGACCCACACTCCTGGACATATGCAAAACGGGGAGAGAAAAGGTGAAAAATTTAGAGCCGACACACACTGTGTTCAGACTGATCCTGCAATCATTACAAGTGACTCTTGACCTTTCCATGCAGGCTTGATGCCGGAGGTTTACATTTATGAATATTTTCTAAGTCACATGAGGAGACTTTAGTTGCCCTGTGTAAGCACAACCTCGGAGTTGACCAGTTGACTAAAGATGAAAACTCTGCTTATTTAGGATGTAGGCATCTTTTATTGTAGATGTGTAGCCTGGAGGCTGTAGACTCCCTTGGAGATGGAAAATTATTTCCTGTACGACAATCTGCACTGACAGGAAATGACATCAACATGCGAACAGGGACTGACTCATCTACAAATGGGGGAGAACAGTACACAGTGGGAAACCCCCTCCCCCACAAAAAAAAGTCACCAATATCCTACTTCATGTGGATGACCCAAGCTGATAATCCTGATCTTTGACACAGTTACAATGAACTATACTCCACAGAGAATTGTACCAGCCTCCAAACATGTTTCTTTATTACCAAACCAAAAGACAACGTAATCAAATATTCTGGGGAAAAAGTAAAATGCATCATAAAAAAACCCTCACATTACATTCAGGTAATTTCCACAGTCTACAGCTGCACCAGCAATACAATCTAACCAAGAGGGCTGCCGATGACACCCTCCATCCCGACACTTCAACCGGGCACTGAATCTGCAACGGCACTGTAAGCATTTCTGACTGGGGGAGATGAGAAACCACACTGGTAAGACACCAACAGATTTGTCCTTAAGAGAAAGAATCCATCTCATGCAGCCCGTGTTAAGAGCCTTCAGGTAACTTTGGCCAGAAGATACAAGATACGTGGCCCTTCACATAAATCTATAGCCATTCAGGCCAAATACTCAGACACGTGGCGCTACCTAAATTCTAGTAAAACACACAGGGGTTTGCACGTAAATCTGTAGTGTCTGAAACAATCAGCAGTCAATGAAAACTGCCTGAAGCGGTTAGAAGCTGTGGTTTAAGTGATGGGAGGGGTCAAGTTCCAAAGTTAGTCAGCTGCACTGCTAAGAAATGGTACCTCCTCACCCCGCTTTTTTTTTTTTTTTTTTTTTTAAAAGCCAGTTCTATTCGTTCTGATTGCTGTCAAGGTTTGCCCAGTTCTTGATTGTTCTGTACTGATCTTGAAGGAGACAGTGTGTCACGCTGAAGTCGTCGCTGCTGTGAGGCTGGGTAGAAGACATCCAGGATGTGGGATGGAGTGGGTGACAGAGGGGTGGGAAAATCAGGGCTTAGGGGAGGGGAGGGGCTCTTTCAGTCTTTCCTCACTTTCCTGTTTCTGGGAGACCTTCTCGGGACGTCGTCTTCGTGTTTCTGAAAAGCCGAGAACGGCAGAGCATCAGCACATGTGCAGGCCGGGCTTTTGCTGCTGATACAGCCATAAATTTGGAACTCATCCTCATTGTGAAAGTGTGTTCGGATGCTAAAACTAGGAAGCGACAGCCACCCTACAGCCCAAGCAATTCAGTTTCCTTATGGATCAACCCTGATCCTTCTCAATGTAAATGATTTTAGCCGTTTATAGAATATATGAGTACTCAATGATAATAAAATTCCAAAAGTTGTAAAACATCTAGCTCCTTGTAAACAGCTGGATGGATCTTACCTCATCAACTTTGCTAGCTTCTTTCTCGCCCTCCTCCTCCTCCTCCTCTTCCTCCTCCTCATCCTCCTCTTCAAGTCCAGGCTCTGCCGGACTGTCTTCTGCATCACTCTTCTTCTTATCCTCAGCTGAGGGGAATTTATCATTTTGTTGCATCATTTGCTTAACGCCTCTACCATTTTTTCGTGCATCTGCTCAAATAAACTATATTGCCACCTGCAGCCAATTCACCTCTTACACTGTTCAGTTCAAACATGCCGATTCTTTTACAATTAGGGTAGAAGCCAAGATTAAGTACTGAAATCATTATGACAAACATCTGGCTGTATCTATATGGCTGTCACTAAAATATTGGTGATCATGATCCAGAGTTCAGTATGTCAAAGATTGAAATTTTACCCAGAATCCCCTTCATGTTTCATTTACAATTTAAATAATGAGAGATTCATTGCCATTAAAATATTTCCTAAGAGAAACTGCATACATAAAACAGCTAGGAGAAGGTTCTTACTTTGATCTTCATCCTCATTTCCTTCCTCTTCCTCATCTGCCTTTTCTTCCTCACCCTCTTCCTTCACATCTGGCTGGGGTTCATCAGTCTTCTTATAGTCAGCAGGTGATGTCTTCTTCTGGTGGGGACATGATAAAATTAGGCAGAATGGTTTGGACTCGCTTGGGTACTCTGCTACAGGTTCCTCACAAGAGGCCAGTTGTAAATTATACCTTACAGTGACCATAAAAAAGGACAGCCAGCAGAAGCAGTAGCTTTTAAAATTGGTTCTAAAGCACTGAATCTCCTCCAAAATTTTGTGGATGGTGATGCACTGAAATCTCAGAAAACTGTAAAACCAGTAAGAAAACCGTAGTTCTGTCACAAAGGCAACTAATGTCATTGTGGTTAAAAGCCAACATGACTCACCTTGCCAGAACAGCAGAAAACGAAGATGAGGACAACAGGTAGACCCACTGTCAGCACATAGATCACCCAGAGCCAAGGCCGCTCCTCTGCAGCGCTCAGCATCTGAGTCACCAGGCCAGGCTGCAAAAACACAAACCTCATCACTGACCCAATCCCACACTGAAAAACCAATAAAACTGTTCAACGATCATCTATTCACACACAATCCAGGCTATTCATAATGACCACTGCATTCCTGCCCACTGTATTCCCACTCATCCCAATCCAACTGGATAGTTTTGAGAAATATGCCATTTTGCACCTCACTACTTCCCACGGTCTTGTAGTGAGAGTGTATGTGTAAGGCAGTCTCTATGGCTGGACAAGGCCCATTCCATCATCAACGAGCATGTGATTCCTGGGGACTTCAATCCAGGTGAAACAAAGAGCAGCCTGATAAAGTCCTACAGACAGGGTGCCAAACGATCCAGGCCATCTGGGTTCTCAAAAGCATCTGTTGACCAGCTACAGGCGTTTGTTTCGCTAAGCCATTTCAGCTAATGGCTGTTTGCTCTACACACCCAGCCACAACTCCATCACAAAGGATTACATTTATGCTGTCAGGACACCCGGTTCTGCCAGTACCAGGCAGGTCTGTGGTGGCCAAAAAAAAAAAAAAAGTTCCTTTTGCACAGCAGAGAAGTAAGACTAATGCTTGAAAACATGCATATGTTCAACATCATCTTTGAGTGACCTTCAGCCAATGAAATATCCACAGAGTCTGTCTTCCTGCAGTGAGTGCTGCAGTAAGCTGATAGCACTAATCCTCAGTCATTTTGCAAGAACACAGGAGCCAACAGGGAGCTACAGAAGCTGTTGTCTGGGGTTTGTTTGATGCAAAGTATCTTCGAGATGAACTACATTTTCTCTCCATCAATCAGCCGAGGTGGGAGATGAACCAAGAGGAGGAAACCAGGCACATTTCAATAGGGTTTCAGGAACACTAGGAAGCAAATGCAGTACTGAATTTGACTAAAGACAAACAGAAGGTGAGACATGGGGCAAGGAGGAAAAGACACAAATGGAAGAGTAGAGGGAGCTATGATTAAGGACTGACCTCAGAAGCACTCTCAGCAGCCTTCTTCAAACCCCAACCATCACTTGCCCAGCGGTCTGCAACATTCCGGTCTGACGTGATGAAGAAGTTGTCAAAGAATATGTCAGAGGACATAGACCAGAGCTCAAGCCCCACAGCAGTGAAGGGGGTCATGCGGAAGGGGTGCAGATCCGCAAAGTAGTCAGGGTTGGAGATCTTCCTGGGTTTCCACACACCCTGGAGAGCAAAAAGAACTAAAATTACCATTGAGAGCTGGCTGTAGATTACCTGAGCAAGACTATGCTGCCACTGCACACGTGTCAGTTACATGGTAGTAGGTAAAGGTGAGAATGGACTTCCTGGGAATATCACCTGATAGTTGGGGTTGTCGATCATTGGAGGTTTCCACTTGCCCTTGTAGCTTGGGTTATCAATCATGGGTCGCTCCCAAGTGCCGCAACCGGGTGCAGACTCACACTTGGGGTTGGGGATCTGCGGGGCCTCCCATTCTCCATCCATTTCCTCGTCCCTGGTGAGAGGAGGTCATGCACAGCACATGTGTCAGACGTGGTCGTGGTACACTAGGCACCATTAAGATCAACAGCCTTACAGCAGACATGCCAAAGGCAAAATTTTTCAGCCGAAAACTCAGAAGGGACAGTTACCAGTCCTCAGGCATAACTGCATCTGGGTCAGGTATATATGCTGGCTCGTCATCCAGCCAGCCATCTGGCTTCACAGAATTCTCATCTGGGATCTTAGCTGGGGCATCCTCATCCCTATGGGTGCAGACATGGACACTTGTAGAAGCACACTACTCTTCATTTCTGTATGATCAATCAGGTGCAGGAACAGACAGGATACACACCAGTCGTCAGGTTTGACTGCATCCGGGTCCTGGATTTTGGGTCTCTCATCCCAGTCTTCAGGTTTGTGATCATCTGGGTCCTCAATCTCAGCTGGGGGGTTGACTGCTGGGGTCATGTCATTCAGAAGGTTCCCGCTGTTAATTACCAGCTGGTCCACCAGCATCTCAAAGCTGTTGTCAGGGTTTAGTACTGTGTAAAGAAGCATCAATTATGAGTCAGATCATACAACATTCTTAATATCAAATGTACCACTGGATTTGTATGCATCGTGAGCAGAACTAGGCGTAGCAGAGGGGGTTACCCAAGGTGTACAGGTGGGTCTTCTTGTCCGTGTAGTAGGTGCGCAAATCTGCATCTGGTTTCTTGGCGTGTTTTTCCTCATATTCGCCGGTTTTGGGGTTTTTATGACGGAAGATGAAGTGAAGCTTATAGTCCTCACCACACTTGTCTGGCCCAAACATTATCGTATAAGGGGTCTTGTCTACAAACTGGTCCTGCAAAATACATATTTAATGTCAAATCCACCTGTAAGTGGATTGTTTGGTCCATGTGAGTCAATAACCGAGTCATTCCCACAGTCTCATAAAACTGTAGTGTTAGGGAATAACCCTGCTGTCACTTTGTTATGAATGTGCAGTCGAATCAATTTAAGTTCATCCCATTCTGATAATTCAGGATTTCATAGCACAGCTAAATTTAGCAAAAGGTCATGGAGAGGTTAGGGATGCATTACATCCTTCCACAGCCACCTCCTGCCCTTTTGCCAATAACATAACATTAGGACTGGAAACTCATAGCCAGACTGCCTTGTTTCCACCAAACAACCCAATTAGTTTCAAATAGGATATGAGTTTTAGGATACATAGAACACAGCTGTCCATGTAGCCTTTCAGGCTTACTAAATATAAACCCGGAGGTCAGGGGGGGCTGCAGACTCACCAGGTCAAGATCAGGAGTCTGAGAAAGCAACTTCACATAGGCGCCCCCACAGTCTATACCTGTCTGGAAGTTCACTTCATACCTGGACAAGGGGGAAAAGAAAGTTAGTATTACACAGAACTCACAATGCACATTTTGGTGGCAAAAGTTTTTGCTGCTGTGGAAAAACCTAATAAAAGACTTGATGAAGTCATTCTAACAATGGGAGATCAAAAATGACTAGACTGAACTGTAAGGGTGTATTCACACTTGGCACAATTGCCTTGTACCACGCCTGAGCACGAATGTCCCCCCTCCCCTGCTGGTCTGCACTCATATTGTGCTTAAAGTTCCAGGCCCAAACGTGCTTTTGTCATCATTGTGCGACTATTTGTGTTGAAGACAACAGAAAGAAAATGGCTCGCACAGCAGAATGTAATTCATAATTAATGTCCTGATTTTGTGGCATCTTTGGAGTTGTTTTTTGTGCAACAACACTCAGCCCTCATAGGTTTATCAAGGATGCAACACAGCTAATTTAATCGTGCTGCATGTAAAGAAATATATGAACAAATGTGTGTGTGTTGCATGCAGTTGTTCTAGATACTGTTGTAAATTTCTAGTAAATATCATACCTTTGCCCTAGACCAAAATCACCCCTTTGCTGATACAAGTTTTTTTCCTTCTAAATCAGATAGCGGGCAAAAAAATCTGGCCAGCTTAGTGTTGTGCAGCACATGCTACTGTGCTGGTAATCATTTAAGCGATAAGCACTGAAGTGGCGGTGAAGAAAGGGACAGTTCAACAGCCACATCTTTTAAAAGAGGCGATATCATGGTTAAACGAGGTAAAAATGCGTGGGTGGTGTGGCGGTAAATTGTACAGTTTACAGTCCAACACGTTTATTAAACATAAGGAAATGCCGGCATCTGGACAGATTCTCACACCTGCTCTCTAAAGCCCTGTAAATGTTTGTCGCTACCTGATGCGTATGGCCTTCCGATCCGTAGTGTACACGTGCACATGTCTCAGTCATCATAGACATGTGTGGGTTCCGAGCTCAGGCACGGTAAGCCATCGCACTGGATGTGTACCGTGCCTAGGCCCACCTCTAACATGGCTCCGGATAAGCGTTCCGTGCTCGGGCACGGTACAGAGTGATTACACTAGCCTAACAAGCCGCACTTTAGGTACACTATAAAAAAAGGGTGTTAAACTACAGTCCTGGAGGGCCAAAGCCCTAAATATTTTTGGGTTCCCCCTCATTTAACAAACCTGAATCAACTCCTTGCACCTCATTGTGCTAACTACCACACAGCTCTTGAGGTGAATCATTTGTGGTGGAACAGGGAAAGAACTAAGCTACACGGGGCTCCGGCACCCTAGGACTGCAGTTTGACACCCCTGCTATAAATGATACTTAAAAATCATTAAGCAGTAGACAAGGTCCTTGGGACATTTACAACACACAGCGCAGGAACAGGGCAATTAACATACTGAAATGAACAGTGAAGCACACAGAGGACAACATACATAAAGGGACAGATGGAAACATGGTACAAAACCAAAGGGCAGTTATAGGAACAGTACTTACTGCACAATGACTGGCTTGGTATCAAAGACAAAGGGCCTCAGCATTGGAGAAGAAATAGCATGGTGCTTTGCACGGGACTTTAGCACCAAACCCTTATCTCCAGGGAGACGGCTGTCAATCATTTCCTCCACTGCCCATTTTCCTGGAGGAAGCAACATTAAGAATCATGGTCTACAGCAGTGACATAAACCAGATCCCAACATAAGCATGTGGAAACAGCACGAGTTACAGGGTTTTAGGATGGTCTGTTGGTACTGGAGCCAAGTGAATTGCTCACCGTCATACTTAGCAATCTCCTCATCTATGCCATCCTTCTTCGCTTGGGACAACACCCAACTGAAAGAGTAACATTTTCACTGTTAAGACATTTCAGAATACAGGAACCGTTTTTATTCATAGACTTTGCGCACTGAAAACAGACCATGTTAGACCAATAAAAAGTGACGAAAATGGCAAATGTCATATCAGTGCGTCTTAAATGGACCTCTGGCTCCAAAGGTTCAGTTTGCACAAGCATTCCTGTTTTCTTAAAGCCAGTTAGCTGACTGTTCTCTGTGAAACGTTTATCCACAAACACAGCTAGATATTTCATCAGGGAAATGCAGGTTAAGCACTGAGCACAAGGGTATAACAGCAGGACCCGACTTTGATGTTGAACTGGAAACAATTATGTCACAAATTCATGTCGTTATCCAATATGTAGCTGCTGCATAGCGTTAGACATCATTTTACAAAAATGTTAAAAATTTCCTTAAGGAATTGGAAACAGCATCATTAACGTGTACTTCACAAAATATTTTACAGAGTTTACAGTGTAAACTTGTCAATACATTGAAATCGAAATATAAATGAATTCATAAAATGGATGAGTCATGAAATTTTAGTTGACGATAGTAGTCATACAAACAGCAAGTAATGATTTGTTTTTTTCTGCTGATTTTGTAACACTATTAGAGCTCGTCTAATCATCGTTTAATAATACACATACACGTTATGAAGAAAAGCTATTAGCATTGAACATTGGAACATAAACTGCATTTATGTTTGCCTTTTAAGCATGGTAAACAAAAACTGTACAGAGCTTATATAACAAATAAGAAGTTCAACACCTTGAGGTAAACGGTTGGTGCTACTACCCAATCTGTACCAACCGTCCGATTTGTACCACACACATACACCATATTAATGTATCACAAAAGGTCCATGTAAAGCGCCTTGGGACGACTGCTGTGAAAGGCACTGTATAAAAATAAATTGAACGACACATTTCCTGGCACAGCCCAATCTGTTCATCCTGCCATTTTACAGCAAACCATATTGTTTATATTAACAGCAAACTAAGCAGGATACCTTGTCCGGGTCTGGGCTAAATGTATGTGAATGAGTCTATTTAAGAAATAGAAAAGGTCTGTTTAAACTGGGGTACCTTGAATCTCACAAGTTATCCAGCTAACAAAGAAATCCAACTTTGTGAATCGTGATACAGCCCCTTGGTGTTAATGATTCTGCTGACAGGAAAAAAAAAAAATGATTTCTTCAATTGCTGTTTTAGGTGTTCACGGTGGCTGTCTCCAGTTTTTGGATTAAACGCTATCACCGAAATATCCCATATCTGAAATGTATGTATTTCCATCAGTTGAAATTGAAAGTGACATGGAATTCTGGTATAGTTATGGCTTTGGGTCACTTTGAACCGAAATATGAAGTTCAGAATTTGTTTCAACCATATTTATATCACTCCAAATCAGTGAGATTATAAAAAATGGACAAAATAACATTCATTTCCCTGTTTGTCCAATTGACAAAATCTACTCACTTTGCTGCAGCATATATAGTAGCAGCTGTCAGGGACAAATGAGCGCTAACTAAACATCACATGGTAGAAACATAGTGACAGAAATATGACATTTCTGTTCCATAAAGCTAAATGGAAATGATTTTAGTGATTATGTGAAATAATCACGGTAAATAATCAGCTCAAACAATGACGATCAGGTGATTATGTAATAACCCTGAAAGGCTTTAATGTAAATATGAAAATGGATGCGATCAGACAATTGATCATAATACATAAAGGAAGTCATAGAGCGATCAACACTTATAAAGGCTGGTGGACCCTCACCTGTCCAGAGTTCCTTTGTCAAAAGATTCTGCGAAATAGTGATCGCCCATGGGCTCTGGAGGTTTGTAGACCACCTGGAGACATTTGATACTTTACTTAAATTCCATTTTGACTTTTTAAAAATA
Source organism: Isichthys henryi (assembly GCA_026776945.1). Taxonomy (NCBI): domain Eukaryota; kingdom Metazoa; phylum Chordata; class Actinopteri; order Osteoglossiformes; family Mormyridae; genus Isichthys; species Isichthys henryi. The sequence goes on from JAODJX010000002.1 coordinate 3,755,575, forward strand.
CACCATACAGTGAAAGGAGGACGACAAGGAATTCATTTTCAAAACAAAACATTGATATTCTGAACAAAAGACACTGCCAGATAAGATCACTACCAATTTCAGAACCATCAGAGGTGGATAGTTCAGATCCAGAAAGTAAAAATTCAGACCAAGGTTTTGTTTCAACCAACCAACTGAGTACTCTGTGACTGCAACTCTAACTGGCTGGTTGAAACAAAAGTTTTGATTTTCACTTTCTGGACCTGAACTATCCACCTTTTATTGAAGAATTCAATAAACACACACACACACACATATTGTGATGTATGGGAAAAAGCAAAGAAACCTGGCATTAATGAAAGCCCACAGTTCCCCTAACTCTTCAAACCCAGCAAGTTAGGTAAAGACATGGAGTATGGTTAACCAAAGACTAACCTTTGGGACAGCAGGTGGGGGAAAGGTCTTCTCCCCATCATCTTCCCCCTCATCTTCCCCTTCCCCTAAAGCATCTAACTCATCCTCCACATTGATATCATCATCATCCCCTTCATCTTCTGCCTGTGCCAGCCACACAACACCACTTAGGGCCAGAAGCAGAAGACTCAGCCTCCAGTAGAGCGTCATGATCTGCAGAAAGAGGGAAATCAAGCAGGAGAACGATTGGGAGAACAGCCAGGAACAACACGGTGAGGAAAGACAGAACTTTATTCCAAAAGATGAATAATATACTCTGAAGGAGAAGCACAGACAGGGGACAATTGTGGACTCAGTCTGTGTACTTTTTATTATGATATATTTCATAAGTGTCAGAGTTGTTGCGAGGAGCCACAAGCTAGCAGAAGAGAAAAGACATAACTGGGGTTAGGTGCTGAAGTGTGTTAAAAGTCTGTTGAACAATTACCCCTGACTCCCCTCGTCCAGAATGCAAGAATAAACCAAAATGACTGCACTACCACCACTAAATCCTCCCCCATAACGACTTCCGGCCTCCATCCCACCCCCCAACCTCAATACAAGCAATGGCTGACAATCATCACCATGGCAACACAGGCCTTAGATTTGTAGCCTAAGCTTGTTTCACTAATGAGATTAAAGTCTAACAACATTTACGCACACACACTCAAACACAAACATATTATATACCACCCATATGTCAACGTGTCGGACATATGCTTCTCTAACATCAAACACAACCCAATGACGTGCATCTGCGCACACACAGACAACTGTATGCATCTGCTTGGTCACTGTAAACAGACAAAATCTATGCCTGGAACTTCTATTGTGCCATTTCTGCCTGCTATGCTTCATCGCTAGCACATGCTCAATAATGACTATATGCCTTAAAAGCTCTAGCAGGACAAGTTTTCATTTATGAGCAGAAGTGCTGTAATATGTGGAGTATAGTGTTCATGCATTTCAGTATTATAAATGCAATCTTTCCATTGATATTCTCACACACTAAATCCCAGAATCTGGCTGAAGATCTGAGCTAGACAGGGCATGTCCGTCCTGCCTCCACACGCTCCACCCAAGTGATCACACCCAGACAGTAGGCTCCAGTCAGTATTGTTCCTGCCTATCCGGCTATGAATGAGACACCGCCCTGCGACAACCTACTAAAGGCCATGTACTTAAATTTTTCACAGACTACACAGCAGTGTATGTGTACACGTTAACTGTGACAGGCACCCTCCCGTGTCCAAATCTGGATAAGCGCCCCAATAACTTATTTTGCTTTTCAAAGACGGCTCTGAACCATATTTTCCCCATATTTGGTGTTAATGTTGCCCAGCTTGAAACGCTCACGTCACATTGGGCTACAAATTAAAGATGCTGTTAATTAGCACTGTCATGTTTGGTACTTCAATTTTAACAATAGATTTTTACACAAAATGTTTAGTTAAAGCTGTTACACTAGATATTTACTGATGCATTTTAGAATAAACACCTTTGTCAAGAGCACAACTATTCCCCCATCATGAACATTTGCAGCTACATCAGCAGTTAGACCTCTAATAGGCAGAAGAGAAGGAAACTGTGTGTAAATGTGTGGAATAGGTCCATTACTCATGACTTGAATGGCCTGATTTTTTGAGTAACAGGAAAGACTGGATGGATCAGTGTGGATCTAGTGAAGCAAATCAATGGTGAGTGCATTCCTTTATCTGATCCAGCATCCATAGCCATCTTCCGTCTGCCCAACAAAAAACAGCACAAATAAATGAATTACAGATACAACCATAACGTATCCCTAAATGACAAAACGCAGCAGACCGCAATTTCTTTAAAACACTATTACATCTGTATGAAACCAGAGCATCTACGAAATTAAAAATGGGAGTAAACCTTTTATTAAGGATTAGGTGCAGTCAGGCTACATAATGCAAGTCATGGAGTTGAGGTTACATCCCATTAGTGAAAAGAATGAACAGAATCACGTTCAGTATTTGCAGTTCATTACCTGCAAGAATCCAGCAACCCTACATAAAGCCTTCACAAAAGAAAACCGTACGAGAAATTTAAACGTAATAACCTCGCACGATTGCGCCCACGGATGAGACTAGGCGTGACGGCAGTACTTCCGTCCAAACAGTAGGAGCGCTGCGGCTTTAATGCTGCCGAAAACGCCTAAGTATCTTTGCAAGACTGTGTCGGTGTCGTTATACGGAAGAGACGGGACAAGGAAAAATCATGAAACCATCAACAAGTGATAAGAGTCATGAGAGGCGTCCGCCGAATCGCCGCCCGCTCCGGCCCGCCCTCTGCTAGTAGTAAACGCGGCCCGGAAAGCATGTCTTACAATGGAGGCGGGGAGTCACGGGCACATTAGTGTTCATAACTAGCCAGATGTCCCGTCCGGGGATTAAAATGCCTAAATTAATCCACCACAGGAGTAGCATGCCACACCCCCATGGCGTTACTAGCTCATGGAGCAAAGCCGCCGATGTAGCTGAAAACACGATTAAACCACACGCACTGGTGGGAGATATTTTTGGGGACAAAACGCAACTAAAGCAGCAAGCGATGTTTGCTGGCTATTTCACCACACGCTGGTCTGCGAGAATAGTTCACCCAATAACTTTCTGCTCTATAAAGACACTTTAAGTATAATAATATCTGCATTCCATTTACTCAACTACTCCTTAGTAAAAGTTTAAATTAAATGTGGGTCATTATTTGGCATTCGTGATGTGTGCTTATAAATCAAACTGTGTTCATTTTTACAATTCTATGTGCAGCAGTTTAATGAAATAGCTGTTAATGGCTTCATTCATAAATAATCGCTTTTCATATATGAAAGGATACAATCTCCAGTCTTTATTACTCTGAAAAGCTCCAAGTGGATAACTGTGTGTACTGTCTTCTTACTTTTGACTGTTCTGAATACAAACTGCCAGAAAGCTAAAAACGTGTCTTTCGTTCTCGATAAGAAGGCCTGCTAAGTTAAGAGCCGCTAGAAAGCTAGGCCGCATTAAGGATGAGGCGACAGGCGGAAGCATCTTGGCAAAGTCGCCGATTTACTAGTCTGCTAACTAGACCCTGGCTGGTTTCGTCGCACAGGGCACGACGCAACAAGGACTACAGGGATATATAAAGTCACAAATCACAACATTTGGTTTAAAAAAGAAAACTAAAATAAACCCTAATATTATGCCCCAACGGGGCGACCAATTTGACCTGACATCCTAGCATTTAGCTACTACTGCTGACAAGCCTGCGTCCACGCAGCCATGCAGAATATACTCCTATTTATATTTTCGCTCTTTCTGATTTATAAGCATAAAAACGCATTTGCTTGAAATAGACCCCTCAGAAAAATAATATACTTTTTTTTAATCTCTTCTAAACAGGTGCAATTTTTAGTTATTCGCCTTCACTTACCTCCTATTTCCCGATGTAACCACCTGGAACTACTGCCAGATCACGTGTGACGACGACCAGCACTGACACCATAGCCCCACCTCCCGCAGCTACTAATAGGCCACTGTCTAACACTATGGCCGCCTTTTGGAAATTCTAAAAGTCTGGTAGGTTATCCAATCTGCCAATCATAAGAAGCGCTATAGCCCTCCGACCCCAAACTCGTGGATGAGGCCGATTGGTTCAGGAGTAGCAGGAAGCAAACATTGATTGGATCATGAAAAACCTGTGGCGCAATTAGAGGAAAACTGGTGGTATACTTATGTCGGTATTTCAATTACTAATGCAACGCGTTAACTAAAAAGTGGAGAGTATTGCTTAAATATTGTTTCCGCAGCGAAGAACCTGTAATGCGCAGGATAGGTAGATAGGCGACTCTTAGCTTTTTTCCTCAGGGGGTAGAAGATGAGAGAGCCCAAACACTTTTTCATCCAGACGCATACATTTACAGTAAATTATTACGCCTTGATATGACTAACACAAGCCAAATAAACTGTATAATATAATAACATTTTGTTGGACTTACTATTTTGAAATAGGATTTTAATCGGAAGAGCAGGGAGTAGAATTGCATCTCCTGCAGCCCAGGTAAAATCGCCTATGTGATCTGTGTTATAATATTTCAAACAGTAGCTTGTTTGAGTAGCATAATGTGACAGTGATGATTAGATAGATAGAAAGAAAGAAAGAAAGAAAGAAAGAAAGAAAGAAAGAAAGAACTGGAAATGCCAGAGGAGGGTCATGTCAGTGACTGAGTCAAATCTGTAAAAAAGATTGATCTCTTAAAACTGTTCTCGTTTTCTTGCACCGTCAGGATACCCAGCTGTTTGTAGCCAGTCACGTCCTTATACTGCAGTTTATGTTCCACCTTGGCCCTGCAATACTTCTGTCAGACTCTAGGAGTCCCTAATATACTTCATACTCTGTTGCAGCAATAGTTCATGGATGACATTTGTTCTGGACTGATCTACTGGGTTTCCTGTCTTTCAACCACCATTCTATTCTGTAATATCATAGATATGCACACTTTCAATGCTATTGCAGTACAAATTAGTATGTTCATGAGTTTCCTGTTGAGAATCAGAAGGGATGAGATTTTCACCTCTGAGTTTTCCCACCAGCTTACCTGGCTCAGCTGAAGTTTGGGAATACCATTATGGCCTAGGTGGTCCTCTTGTCCAGATGTTCAAGGGAGAAAATATTCTTTAGCCTAAGAACACATAGGCGCCCACACAGACAGTGTGGTCAAAGGGATCCACTGTGAAATTTACTGGTAATGGCACATACCTAACCAGCTTAATGCCGGTTATTTAGTGGTGCTGTTGACTGTGAACATTCTTGAAAAGGCCTTAGCCATTTAATCATTTGCTGAAGGAAAACCTCTCGAACAATATCAGCACACTGAGCTCCCCACTGTAATGGTACAGCTAACATTGTCGTAATATCAGTGTGTCTGCTAAGATAATGGCATGGTGTTATGTAGATTAGTCTAGAATCTAGAATTTAATATTTTATTCATGCTATGGTTTTAAAAATACAATTAATCCAATTAACTGATACAATATTAAAACATAACAATGTTTACTTAAGGCTGCTGTACATTTCTAATTTATTAAAGATTAGAAAATCTATTAAAAATGTATTTGTACCTCACTTCAACTAACCAATAACCCCCATACAAGAGATTATTACAATAATTAAGGTTTTATTACAATTCACAGATTTAATAGATGGCTACATTAAATAGTTGATCTAAATTAATGTATATATGGATATATATGATTATAGGTATAACTGTAGTTTTATATATCCATGTATGACAACAAGCATGATTATAATAGTCTATTCCAGTGCAACTGAGAAGAAGAGGTTTGCCAGCATGGCAAGACAGCAAACTAGGACTTACTGTTTTTCTTATGACCTGCCCACCAGCACTATCACATTCAAGCACCTGGCGATCGTCACCTTCAGTTTACCTTCAGGTGGAACTGGCCAAGCTCACTCCCTGAAAGCCTCACATTCGCAGACATCCACACTCTATTTAAAAAAAAAAATATATCAAGTCAAATTTTCTGATTTTATTTACCATGTACAATTTGAAAAATGAAAAAAAAAACATTTTCTTTGGATACAAGGAGAAGCAATGTAACATTGAGATCTAACACGTTTGGAATTTTCACATGATTATATAACCAAAATGATTTCCAAAGCAAGGTTGGTCTTCTGTGATAATAACTGCCGTCCAACTGCAACTTTATTTTAGAACATACCTGTAGCTATTCCCCACTGCCAAAGGCCCCCATATGAGAGTGATTAATAGGCGTTTGTTTCTACCCTGCAGTGTGTCAGGGGAACTCCGTGTAAACTGGAAAGACGTCCATGAACAAATGTTATTATGCACAGAGAAGTGTTTCAGGAAGGACAGTGTTACAGTGGCAGGGTTGCTGAACTGAAAATAGCAGTTATTTGTGTGACAGGCAGCTGTGGTGAGCACATCACTGTTGCTTTTGGACTTCAGTTCATCTCCTCCATCAGCTGAGCATGTTGCACCAAAAAGGCCTCTTTTGCGATGAGGCAAGGAGGGGAACGAGGGGAGTCGACACTGCATCAGAGGAACCTGGCTTTAAATCTCCACCTTCATTAGCCAACCCCTTCCAGTTTCCTGTTACTGAGAAAACATAGCCTGCATGTTTCGTCATTCAATTTTAGGTTTTCCATCAGGAAAGGTGAAACGCTGACAGATCTCTGGTCATAATAAAATAAAAGCCCCAAAATCCCAAAATAACACCGTATACTGTTTCTCACCAGAATTATTATTATTGCACTAAAAAATGTACTTTTGAGCACCTGGTAGGATGGAGTAGATGGTGCACTCAGAAGAGGTGTATTGAAGAAAGATAATCCACCACGGAGAACAAAGCACCCCATAACTTGAATGAGCTGCTTTATGGCGGTGCTGTGGGCTGAGAAACAGGCATCGGCCATGTTGTCCACTGGCCAAAGACTCAGTGGGTTGCGTGTAACTATATCATCCACACTACCCCAGCCTTCTGTTGCTAGGCGTTAAGCATCCTTCGAACAAGGATCTGTTGCCATGAGGGAACTGGTGGTGTAAAAACACAACAGTGGCCAAAAGGTCACCTTAAAAGCCAAGAGATGCCTTTATCCCCCCCCCCCACCCCCACAAGTTGAAATTGCTTCTATTTGCTTCTGACAGATCCATGACGACCTGCAAAGCTTAGGTTTAAGCCTAAACGTTTTACAAGTGAGCACTGAAAGCATTTCCTGCAGGTGTAACAAACATCTGAAGGCTCCTACTGCTGTGGTAGAGCTTTCCATAACTTTATTAAAGTTCTACCATTCATCTTCCCGGCTTAGAAAACCCCCTGAAAAGCTAAATAACAATGTCACTCCAGTGGCCTCACAATCAGACCCAGGATCCAGGATCCGCACAACCTCACTAATGCCGTTTCCACACCACAAGTGGAAGTGAGCGTTCCCATGCTTTCCCCAGCTTGTGGCAGTGTTAGTGTGTAATTGTGAAGACTCCCCTATCTCTCCCCAGTGACCTCACTCAGTGGGCAGACAGTCATCACAAGTGATTTCACCGACTGCTGGGGAGACCAGGCAGCTACGGCATTAACAGGCACCAGGGACGCAGCTGCAGAAACCCTACCAGCCACTTTTACACTGTACGACAGTGCGCCCTGTGACTGTTTTCAGCTCAGCCCTGCACCTGGGGACACAAACATCCAGCGTAGCAGAATGTTCCATTTATGTATTTAGATCCCACACTGTTGGCAGAGTGCACTGAATTCATGACAACAGTAACAATGCAGATAGTGACAACCAGTTACAAAGAGAAGTATTTCCTTTACCTTTCCTGCTCTGGAGGAAAAATACAGGACTCTAAACAGACTGAACTGGATTGTCCTCCGGCGTTTGGATTTTGCTGGAATATCCCCTTAGCTTCATGCTGCATTAAGGCAAACTGCTAGCTGACAGAGCACAGCATTCCCAGAAATATGACTCAAAACCCACTAACCATGATGCTCTCAAGCAGAATGATTAGAAATGGGCCCAATATACACCAGAATGGAGCCCTGTTTCCACAGCACTAGCTGAACTTTCCTCCAAATTCGGGGGTTTTCAACTTCTCTTGACTCAGGGACCCCAAGTGGAGCTAGACACCCCCAACCATGAATGAGCGATTACATAAGTAAAGACTGGAGCTGGGGGACCTTAATATTTGTTTCTCGGGGGTGAGTCTCCTTGAATATTCTTTATGTTGCGTAAACCAGACCCCCTGCAGCTCCTCAACCAGGGGGTCACATACACCAAGTTGAAAATCTCTGCTCTAGACTTGCTTTGCAATGACAATTAAGTATACTGTATGCATCTACATACATACACACATATTCAGACATGATTATAATCTATGTGTTCCCCTACATATACATATCTGCCCATGTATGCTCAGTCATAAATATCCAATACAATTTAGCAAAGGAAAATCAGAGAGTTAAACTGAAATTATGTAATTTACCAATCTGACGTTCAGGGATGGTGCAGTGTGTGGTCACTGAGTTTACCTGTAGTGAATCTGTCCATTCCAAAGCAGCATTTCATTTTAATTAATTTATTTAAAGGGCAACATGATCCAGCAAGCCCAAAAACAATCACCAGTGTAATTACAAGAAGTCAAACATAAAAGTATTTACACATAAGGTCTACAGAGTACTAATCTGTCCTCTCTGCCATGGCCTCCTGTGTCCGGCAGGTTCTCCATGAAGTTGGTTGTTCTTAATTCGGCCTGCTACACCAGCTCCTTGCCAGCAGGTGGAGTCCTTGGACCGCACCAGAGAAATCGGCTCCCGGAGCTCAGTTTGATCAGCCACAAAGGGCCCGGCCGTCAATGTGCACTCTGGGGGGGATTCCAGAGGTACTTCCAACGGGCGCTGTTCATTCAGCCTTTTTTATGAAGATCTGAAACACAATGACAGATTATAGTCAGGCTTCCAGTACTAAGCAAGACTTCTAAATAACCATCAAGCGTGAATGTGCATGCATGTGTCTGCATTGTGATGGACTGGCATCCTATCAAAAGTGTCTCTAGCTCTGGACTCTTTCATGCCAGGAAATAAAAAGACGGATGGATATACAGTTGGATGAAAATGATAAGTCAGATTTCATCACACAATAAAACAATAAACACGCAAGTCATCATATTTTTACATGAAGGGCATTACGGTCATTCCGGTTATGCAAAGAAGTTCTGCTGCTGCACACAGTAAACCAATTGTGAGAATCTCACAGGGCAAACAGCACAAGCCAACGGCTACGGAGCATTTCGCTTTATTCGTCACAATTAGGACTTAGCTTTCCGCTCTTCAAGCTCACTTCATGGAGGGAACTTACAACACATTCTCTGCTTCAAAATGGTATTTTGACATAATAGTCTGGGTTATTGTGACAGCTGGCTGGATGCATATCCTGTAAAATGAACTCCTAATCATACCTCGCTAAGGATGACCCAGACAGGCGAATCTGTTGTCACGGACAGTCGGAGGGCCTCCAGTGGTCCAAAAGCAGGGTCCACTTCTCCTTCTGCAATGCCGTTCTGAAATGCGCCTAAAGGAAAAAGATCAGGACGTTAGTATTAGATGTACTCATATACAGACACATTTCAATGTCTTTGTGAGGGTTTCCTTTTCATCCGCATACAAAACCTCAGCTTCCAACAGAGCTAAATCACTTGCTGTTATCAACAGTCACAATCCTAATGGAGACATTTTTTTTCTTTCAAAATTAGTCCCTGCAAAATCATGAATACACAGCTCACCACTGTCAACCCATTCAGAAACATGCTGGAAATATTGATCATAGTAAATGCTGTCCAAACATAACCTGATTATCTACACCATGATAGCAGCAGTTCAGTCTGAAAGGTATCTACATTTATGAGATGCTTCCATCCAAATTGATGGACATTTGAGAAAGCTGGGTAAGACAGTTCCTGGAGCAACTGCGGTTAAGGTTCTCGCTCAAGGGTCCAATGGAGAAGTCGCTCTGCTGATCCCGGCATTTGAACCACCAACCTTACGATCACTAGCACAGGGTTCTATCCCACTGACCCACACACCACCGGTTTCACAGTAATGATACCCTTAAGCTGATTTCAGTTACACTGTGTTACCGTGCATTGCTACAGGCTAAGTACTGCACACAAGACTTGATTCTGCGATCAGAGCTTCACTAACAGAATATAGCACACACTCCATAATGCAGAAGGGAGGCATCATTTTTAAAAATGTTATTAGCTGCTTCATGAGGCCTTCCCCTATGAGAGCACTCAGTGCCAGTGTTCAGGCGCTTCATACAGACACGGAGAGGCTGAGGATAGAGACAGATGAGCTCGAACTCCTGACCGCCACATATTAGAGGAAGTGAAGTATCAACAATCCCATGCGCTACAAAGTGTGAGAAATGTTAAATAAGATGAGGGCATGTTTTGGGCACATTCTGCTGATGAGAGGCGCAACAGAGGCCAGAATGCAGCCCACAGCCCCCCTACCCCCTCGAAGGCAGCTAGCATGTCGGTGAAAAGAAAAAAAAAAAACTTACGGTCAAAACACGAGGTGGGGGCACTGCTACTGTGCATATTGCATTTATCTGAGACTGATAAATCATGTGACTAGCCGTCTTACTTAAAGTGGAGCTAAAGGAAATAAAAAATGTGAGCTACTCCCACTTAAGTTTATCACTTAATTGAATAGATGTAAACATGAGGCACAAGATATGGTATTTTAATCAGGAAGTTGGACTGCCTTCATTGGTTTACTGTTCAGGGAGCATAAAAAAATGGACCTGCGAACGTTTGACAGAGGAGTCTAATATTCATAGATACTGTACCAAAGCATACTACTGCCAGGCACTTATCGATCTGAAGGAGAGCACTTATAAATTATGGGCTCCTCAATGAAAGGGAATGAATGAGCACTTATTGTAATTTATGAAGTCATCAGCTATGGTGTTACTCAAAAATCTGACTGCGCAGTTCGACTGCTTTTTTTGGAAGGGTTCAGCCATAAAGACTGACTGCTTTCATTTAAACTATCGATCCCCCACGGACATGCATTTGGGCCATTAAATAAAAATAATCCCTGATGGGAATTCCCACGCAAAATGATGACTACTTGTTTGGTCCCTGATAAGGTGACAGCATGCACACCTACGGTTTGCTGCATGTAGCCTGAACAGGGAACCTACACGACAATTCGCAAAACTGTTATTTGCTGACATGATTTAATTTCTGATTTGCATGGGGATGTGGAGACTGGATTTACCATACTTCGCATATTAACCGTATTTTACTGTGGCATTTTTCTTATCCACCTATGCATTTAGCCTTTAAAAACAACAGTAACGGAATAATGAGAAAGTTATATTTAGTGAGATTTACATTAAGAAATTCCCTTCCAGCTTTAATCCCACATCTGTCCTTGGGTTAAAAGCTGAGATGAGATGAAAGCACAATTTCGACAGTGCAATAAAATGTGAAATTTTATAACCCACCATAATGAAGCAAATGCCATTTGATGTACGTTCTTTCCACACATGAAGAATAATATGAAACAATCAAATTATGTGGCTTTTCTCTTTTAATGAAATGCCACTGCAATATAAAACAAATTACTTTCAGACTTGTCCTGGTTGGGTTTCTATAAATCCCAGACTAGTGAGGAAGACGGAGCACTTTGAGATGCTGATAGTGTTTGATAAGTCTAAAATCTGTAAAAAAAAAAAAAAACACCCACCGATCCTGATAAACCCGTCTTCGGTGCGATGGTATTTTGGCGTTTTCTCCCTTCCCTCCTTCAAGGCCTCCTTCTCTGATTGGATATTCTGAGAACACATGGACCACAGGCATCGATTTAGGGTGGAACATATGGGCACGTAACGGTGTTATTTGCATGCGGAGGGAGGGAGAAAGAATAAAAGAACAGAAGTATGATCCTGTTATGAAGCCAACATGTGTAGGAGAGACACTAAGCAAGTAAACACACACACACTGTTTCAAACCCTACACAGTCATAAACACATGTTCCCACACAGGCATTCACATAGTCAACACTGCACAAAGCACAGCACAAAATTAGGCTTCAAATACAGGATAAGTGGAATTACATTGTACTGTCAATCATTGCCCGATTTTAACCAATAGGGACTAATAGTCATGAATATCTATTGTCTGAACAATTAGCCCACCCACTGTGAACTTTAATACCTTGGCAAAGACTTTTTTCAATAATATGAAAAGACACACAGAAACGCAGTGTCTATGAAAATGCAACACTGTTATTTATCCCATAGGGGGCGCCTTCAGACACATACAGTCTGGATGCTTGGACAACTGGCCAGCTGGTGATTCTAATTAAATTATTATAGAGTCCTAATAGGTATCATGTTACAGTTTACATAGCTAATGTGGTATTCAGGGAACTACAACAAGTGAAAATGTGATGAAAGACTAAAACTGAGTGCTCAGAGAAGCATCAGTGAAATATGCGAAATAGTTTGTAGGATTTATAGCGTACATTACCGTATTTTAATTGCAGGAAAAAGCACAGTAATTTAGGCACTGTACACCATAAACTGAAACACAATCTGACCTTCAAAACAGTCTAAAGGCTATTTGTAAAACCAAAGATTAAATTGATGCACCAGTTAAAAATGTCAATTTAACTGATTACACTGAATTCCAAACATGACATTTTCCATTAATGTATTTTTAATTATATTTCTCAGTCTGGCGATATTTCAGTCTCCGGTTCGTGGAGCCCATGGCTGGCTCCTCCCTTAACCAATCTCATTGCAGGGCACCACTTCCTCCCTGAATCTATCCGTGTATGTCACGACTGCTCACCCTGCTCAGGGGTCAGAGCTGCCCTGAGGCCTCCTCGCTAAATCGCCTCCCTCCAAACAAGACCTAAACTATTAAGTCAGCTGAAGCACCCAATTGGAGGGGGTGAGTCATTATCGCGAAATGGTATTTCGGTAGGGTTTCTGAGGTCTCGGATTCTAGCACATAGGTGACGGGGGCTTAATATTTAAACTGCTCAAACCGCCTTTTTTTCCTATGAGTCCCCCCCACAATAAAATCTCCGGTGAATGGCAGAGCCAAACAAACGCCTGATCCGATTACTTGAGTGGAGGGGCTCTTTACTTATTCATTCTGCCTTTATTTCCTGGTTAATCTCAGAGGGCTGAGGGCCTCACAGGGCTTCAGGGCTTCACTCTAGCAGCCTGCTTCTGGGGTGGAGTATAGGTAACACTGTAGTGTGGGTGCTCTACTGCGAGGCGTATATAACATTGACTTATTGACCCCAGTCCTTGGTGGGTTTTCTTGGCGGAGAACTTAATTGACCTAGAGTGGATTTAGCCAGTCTAGCTTAGCATTTTCATAATTCCAAGACACTTGGGCAACGCCGCTGTCTCAAACCTCCACTGCTGGGGGTTCAAATCCCAGCTCGGTGTGTGTTGGGTTTTCTTCCTGCAGCCGAAGCACATGCAGTTAGGCTAAAAGTTGTCTCAGAATGTGAGTGTGTGTGTATATGTGTGCACTATGATGGACTGCTGCCCATTCAGGGTGCACCCCATCGCTGTGCCCTGTGCTATACGGAACAGGGTCCAGGGCCCCCTGCAACCTAACCCGTATAAGCATTTAGAAGATGGATGGGTTGAATATGCCTACAAGACACTAAGGCTCTCCAGGACCAGTGTTGAGTTTGGAAACTTTTAAACCAAGAGATCTTACATCAAACGGAAGGACCTCCACTGTGGTGTTGAAGAGCTTGTCTCCTGGATGCTCAATGTTGCCACTGCGGAAGAAGTACCTGTAGGAGAAAGAGCATCCGCATGCAGGTTAACATGTGGGCAAAGTACGTCCAGAGGTAGATAGCCCAGGTCCAGAGAGTAAAAACTCAGACCAGGATTTTATTCCAACCATTTGAGTACTTTGTGACGATGACTCTTTATGCTCAACTGGTTGGTAGAAACAAAATGTTGGTCTGGATTTTTACTTGCTGGACCTGAACTATCCACCTCTCAATAAGTGTTTGAATTTGTGTGAATTTGTTTCCGTGTGTGAGACAGACTGGCCTCTCAATGCGGACGGGCGTAAAGAAGCGGAAGCGGATGAAGTCTCCAGCCACGGGCGTGAAGGCCCAGAAGAAATCCTCCCCCAGGTAGGCCTTCTCCAGCGTAAAGTGCTGGTAGGTCTTCAGGCTGGTGGTGACCTCAGCCAAAGGATTGGCATGCCCCTTGTGAAGGGTCTGCTTTCCAAAATCCTTGTCCTGGAGACACATTTTGGGGATTGTGAAATATTAAGAGAATCAATGCAGCACAGATGGAAGCGGACCAGGCCTTAAAGCATGACTGATAATCCAATTTTAATAGTGCACTTTGGTTAAACACTAAAAGCTTTATCAGACACAAATGACTCTTCGGAAGATTCTCCCTAATGACACCTGATAAATGCTGTCCCGTGATATGCTAACAACCCAGCTCCCACTTCCCTGTCTTAAAGCTCAATTTGTGGTCATTCCAGTTCTCCAGTATCATCATCTACGAATGCCATGTCTATAAGAATATATGAACACATTCATAACACATTATAATGCATTCATAGAGCAACATAAACATTGAAGAGCATTACACACAAAAAATTTTTTGTACTATAAGGTGCTTTGAATAAAAGTGTCAGATAAATGCAAGTTACCGATGAAGGTTTCTTAAATTTACAGAGCACTGCAAAAACAGCTACTTAAGTAATATGAGGTTGAAGAGACTCACCTTCAGCTTCTGAATCTTTCCAGCCAGGGAGGAGTGAGTCCCCACATGCTGGAAGAGCGAAGGCTTGAAGCGGATGCGCAGGTTGGCCTTCTGCCGGTCGCAGTGTTTCTGCAGGGGCAGAGAGACAGAGTGTATCACAAACAGCGAACCACATTCTGCTCAGAAAAGCGACAAGCTTTCATCAGTTACTGCTGAAATAAGAAAAAAGGTACAATCTAATAGTCATACTCATCGACTTATTATTTGATCAGAACAAGAGAAGAGGAAGTCAAAAATAGATTGGCTAAAAAACAATTATTAAACAATGAACCGACTTCTGTCAAAGCATGTATTATAATGGCATTCATTCTATAAAAATCAATAGATCATTTTAAGTTTACATTGTTATAAATTGTCATTAGAGTGACAAAATATGGAAGGGAGGGTGAGAGTAGATAAGGACAAGCCTCTGTCATTGGTAGGTACACCAGACTGATGGGACACCATACTCACGGCGTCCTTTTCTGGGTTGCAAACCTTCACCCACATGATGTGATCTAGCAGCCAGTCAATGGGCTTGTCCTTGTAGAACATGAGCATGAATTCCACGATGAGCGAGAGATCCAGAGACTTGAACATCTTACCTGGAGGAGAAGGGACAGGACACAGAGCCTTATACAAGCGGTCCCTGGGTTAAGTAAATTCCATTTACAGACAACTCGTACGTATGATTGGACTGCTGTTAAGATGTATTAAAAATCTGGGCTAAATAAAATGTTTTGAAATAACAAACGCACGCACTAGTTTGTGACATTCATGAAAACATTGCATGGCTTTTTTGTAATTATTACATTATGGGGACCAGATTTCCCCACAATGTGATAAAAATATGTAACTATTTACCTTCTTACAAAGATAATTGAAATTTTATAAAAATCCATGAATGCAATCAAAAAACATGAAATGCTAAAAGCCTTATATTTTGTTTGGTTACTTATGGTCAAGGTTAGGGCTGGGTTGGGGTCTTCTTGTATTCTTCTTCTTCTTCTTCTTATTATTATTATTAATATGTAATGTTTCATTATTTTTCCGATGTACCTTCAAATTCAAGTTAAAGACAGAACTCATTTGTAACCTGCGGACTTAATTACTGTAGTACTTAAAGTTCAGAGTGAGTGTGTGTGTGTGTGGATTAGGTTAATATTACATTGTGTGGACCAAATGCCCCCTACAATGTGATTAAAAACCTGTTTTTTGATGTTGTGGGGACCAGCTTTCCCCACAAAGATCTGTGAATGCAATCAAAAAACTAAAAATGCCAAAAGTCTTGTGTTTTATTTGGTTAATTGTGGTCAAGGTTAGAGCTGGGTAGGAGTTAAGGTTGTCATCTGGGGATTAGAGTTTTCCCCATAGAAACGAATGGAGGCCACAAAGATATAATTACAAACTTGTGTGTGTGTGTGTAATGGAGTATGTGCCTTAGGTAGAGATGAAACCCACAGATTGCGAATCTCATCCCTTTTCGTCACGACTGCAGCTGCCGTCTGAATGCAGCCTCGCCCCGCTTATCCCCCTGATCAGACTGGTTACTCCTCCGCTTAATTCACCATGCATCTCCCCCAGCAGCATCCCTCTGTAGAGAGATCCATTTACACTGTGGGTACTTACACCTGGCAGAACTCCGGGCCACTAGAGACCAAAACAGGAATACCACAGAGGCAGAAACAAGTTGTAAAATAACTGTAACAAGCACAGGGCTCTTGTTTTGGTGTCTCTACAGAAAAAAATTGCCCATATGAGATTAATTTTGAAATCTTTCCAAACTATAACTGAAAGACTTTAAAGGAATGCAGCACCTGTCAGAGACAAAGTATGAAATACAGTTTGGGTTTAAAAATGAATCTTAAAAGTGTTGAAATTCGATTCTCCCATTCTTTGTAACCAAGCCTTAACTATTCCACTCTCATCAAACGCAAAGTCCACAATAATGCATCTCTATGCTCACAGAGGCCTTATCTGCAAGAACTTTGCTCCAAATCTCCTGGGAAAATCCACAAATACATCCAGGCTGTTATCCACACATATGTGTGCCAATGGACACAAGCAAAAAAACACATGTTTCTGCAAAACACAGTAGCAATCTATAGTAAATTGAACAAAATAATTCTGTTGATTTCAGAAGTCAAAAGACTACTTTAAACTCCATTAAATCAGGGTGGGTTATGTTTTGATCAGTTGGTTCAATATACTGATTTTCATTCCATCCAATTGCTGGCTTAATTAGTCCAATTATTAGTTTATTTTCCCCAGGCTTAATTGGTGTTTGAGGGTGAGTGCTCTGGGAGCATGACTGTCTAGTAGTTGTTTTATTCCCTGTTTATCTTTCTCTCTGAAACAGCCTTTTTTGGATTTTGCCAACGTGGAATGTCAACATTGCTGTTGTAACAGGAAAAGGCCATCCTTAATAAACAACCTATTTTATCGACCTATTCTCGTGTCATGTGGTGTTGTTTGCAGACTCGACAAGAACTATTTTTACAAAGTAGCAGTGACTCTATTATCTTTATTACTCAATACAACGTAATTAAATATATCAGTGTGTCCCAGAGCACAGCAATGAAATATAAAAATTTACTCAATACATAGTAAAGAGGCTGTAGGCTTCCATCCATCCATCCATCTTCCAAACCGCTTATCCTACCGGGTCGCGGGGGGTCCGGAGCCTATCCCGGAAGCAATGGGCACGAGGCAGGGAACAACCCAGGATGGGGGG
>JAODJX010000002.1:3773183-3783608 GCA_026776945.1 Isichthys henryi
GGCAATTCAGTAACTCCAATCAGCCTCAGCATGTTTTTGGACTGTGGGGGGAAACCGGAGTACCCGGAGGAAACCCCGCAACATCAAGTTGCTTTTTTACCTGCATTACCAGGAAATGCTTTATTTCCTTTATTTTAATGATCGTGTGGATAAAAACATGCTATAGAAATAAATGTTGACTTGAATTAGTCTACTTGGGATGTCAGGGGCAGGGAGAATAATAAAGCAGGATGAGAAGCAAAATAACACAAACAAACATCACATCTAGACGACATTCATAACAACAGTCAAACGACAAGGCGAATGACACATCAAGACAACATTCAAAACAACACAGTCAGACACATCAGGACGGTGTGTTGACATATTTGATCAACATGTAATATAACAGTCAAACAACAGGGAGTACTAAGATGATAGAAGTACAATTTAAAGTTGAATTGACACAGACAAGGTGAATAATCAACACATTGTCAAAATAGATTTGTCACAGGTGAAGTACAGCTAAAAGTTGAACGGATACAGACAAATGGTTTGTTACATGTTCAGTTCACATGAAGAGTGTGTTATTGACATATTTTTGGCATAAATGGGAACCTCATAGACAGGAAGCCAAGGACCTTGTGCTGATGTTATGATTTTATGTACTCCTTTTCATTTAGAAGCGAATGTACTTGCCACGGTGAGTTAATGTGTGTTCACTTACAAGCAATGGTCTCCGCTCTCAGTAACAGTCCAGAAGAAGTGAACAGTAAATCAGAGCAATCGCTTCTAGACAAATCCTGCTCCCCACAAAAAAAAGTTAGCAGGTGGCTGGCAAAATGAATCTGTGACATAACATTACAACTGTACGGAAAACAGATTTTTTTCTTTCCAGCAAGGAAGAAGCTGTAGTACACCTGGAAGGGCTGAAGATGTGAAAACAAGCTGGCGATGTTTAATGCCGATGTGAGCCGGATCACGGCAACCGGAGACAAGATCGATGTCAGTGTATATCACCACTGCGCTCCGATCGCAGAGATGCACCAATCGGGTTTGTCACTCAATCACACCGTCAAGCCAAACAATGCTTTGTTCTCACTTAAAGCAAGCCCTTGTGGTACGATCTATTTGACCTTTCAAATAGAGCACATCAAAGAAATGGCTGCACCGATCGTAGGTGCACAAAGCAGTGAGCCTGGGTTTTGCAGTGACTCAGTGTCTTCTCACACCCAGGGCCTCTTGGCAGGGTGGCACACAAGCTGCACACAGAGGATCGATGCATGCATTTAAGCGCATTTTAGTTTGTGTATGTGCATGCATGTGCAACTGTGCATGCATGCATTTTGTGTGTGTGTGTGTGTACTGTATGTGAGGGTACTTGTGTTTGCACACACGTGTTTCTGATATGCTTCTCTACATGTGCACTTACAATCTTTTTTAAGCAACACTACTTTGTCTAATTCTTCAAATGCAATCTGTGTTCTACCATACAGCTTTCTTAAGTAAGCTACCATACTCAGTCTCTCACCATATAACTGTCTTCTTTTTACTGAGGTTTGTCTTCCTCAAGGCTTGCAATGTATGCCAGGTTTTGATCTAGATGAACTCTTAATTAGCCTGACTTGAGTTATTGATTACAACATGGCCGGGATTTCACATCAATTTAAAATTTCTCTATGAGAGTTTTTAAATGCTACAATCGATAAAAATGATGTGTGATAAATTCTTAATAAATCAGTGTTTTCTAATAGTCCAATCAAGTGAATGTGTGGTCTGGAACTAAAATACGCATCCTCAGATGGCTGCTGGGAGGAGATTGATAAATGCACTACACACATCTTCATGTATGAAATAGGAGGACAGCTGGCTGCACATTAGCTGTCAGTCACTAAAGGCTATTGGGGAGCCTAAGGGATGCATTTAAATAAGGAACACATTGATTTTGACTGGATATAATGTTGATGTATAAGAGAGAATGTAAATTCATCTATTTAATGTTTTTTTCTGGTGAGGGCCATGGGAGGAGCCTGAAACTTATCTGAGGAAGCACAAGACACAAGGTTTGGGTACACCCTGGATCAAGTGCTAGCTCACTGCGAACAAAACACACACACACGCACACGCACACACAGGTTTGTGACTATATCTTTGTGGGGACTCTCCATTCATTTCTATGGGGAAAACTCTAATCCCAAAATGATAACCTTAACTCTTCTCATCCGTAACCTTAACCATAAGTAACCAAATAAAGTATGAGACTTTTGGCATTTTTAGTGTTTTGATTGCATTCACAGATTTTTGTGGGGACCTGAAAAATTGTCCCTACAACATTGAAACTGAATAGCAGGTTTTTAATACATTGTAGGGGACATTTAGTCTGCACAATGGAGTATAACCCTAATCCACACACACACACACACACACACACATACACACACGATGGGCGTTTTGGAGACACCGATTAGCCTAACTACGCGGCTTTTGGACTGTGAATGAAAACCACAGTACCCAGAAGTACCCAGAAGCTGAAAGGGCCCTAAGATTTCCGGGATGTGGAAAATGCATGGAATCACAAAAACGGTATTTACTTATGAACGCAGAATTGCACAGAATTTGTGGATATTGTGTTGACATTTTAAACATGATTTTTTCACATTTTAGGATTGTACAGATAGCGTAAAATACCCTTGCAGTAAGGATAGAGCCAGAGACTTTTTAATAGGAAGGACCTCATCATAGCCAAACCTGGCCAAATGAGTACAAGAATGATGCCTAGTAACCATAAGGCTTGTTTCCACCTCAGATGCCACATCCCAGGTGGCTCTAATGTTTAGAGGAATGGCCCCCCAATTGGCCCTTTCAGTCTTTTGCGTCTTCATTGTAGGAACCAGTGACACAAGGGTCTATTCGCCAACAACCCAAACTCGTCTAATGCTTTTTTTTCAACTTGAAAGTGACTGAAACTAATATTAATAAAGACAATTTTTTTTTTATGGACATGCAACCATGGGTGAGTGCCTACGATCATGGGCACTCGCTTATCTCAGATCAGCCCGTGCATCGCTGGTAGGAACCACCGGACTCACGACTTCATATATTTTGTGACAGCTTCAACCTCGATGTAAATTCTGAGCGCGCCGAAACAATGTAGGTTGCCGGTAAGGTTTTTAAAAATTGTGATGGTCGTTCTCGTCTTCGGTCGCCTACTTGAGTTGAATCGATCAGCATCGAGCCCTGACCAGCAGTTTTTTAGGACTGTGTAGAAGTCTCTACCCTTAGTATTAGATACTTATTACGACCCCGAAAACAGCCCTGATAGAGGTTCTACAGGGTTGGGAAACACAAAGGGACTGGTCCCTCTAAAATGGCTCCTGAGTTCCTGCAGTGGAAACAAGCCTGTGGAATCAAAGCACAATGCGTCACACTCTGAAAACCAGGCCCACTGGTCGGTTAAAGCATTTCTTTACTCTCCTTTGACTTTGTATAGCATGAAGGTGTCTTCTTGTCACTTCCGTCTGCTAACAAAAAAACTGAAGGATACCTAAAAGCTGCTGTGTGACGGGATGCCAACAAGATAAAGAAGACAAACCTACATTTTTATAAGCCGCTGAACTGAAAAAATTAGCCTTTAAGGACACAAAATTGCATACAGGCAATAGAGAGCACAATGCGTCATATTCAGAAATTTACGAGACTTTTGTCTTTAGCAAGTTTAAGACACTTCACTCTGACACGAGGGAAGCTTTTACTGAGCTCATCTCCACGCGACTTGCCATCATATATTTCAAAGATGAGAAATGCCAAAGAAAGCAGCAAATATTTAAAAGGAAATTATGCTTTTATTTAGGCCTACAGGCTAGTTATGGCTATTTCATTTCCTTTATTCTCAGGTATAATTTTTATTTTTGCCTTGAGGACTTTAGAAAGATGTTGAACATTTACACTACGGCAAATGTGTCAACAGCTTAAATGAAAAAGATGCAGTGACATTTTGTAATTTTTTGTGTCTGTAGTTGGTAAAAATAGGTTATTTAAAAAAACTGAAACGAATCAAAATAAATCAAAAACATAAACAGTTATGAAAGAAAAAACTGGAACTCGAAAAAAAATAAACCGGATGTCATGGGTTCCTACAGAGGAAACTCACACAGCACAAGGAAAACATACCAACTCCACACAAAGACTGAAGAGAGGTGGAATTTGAACACATAACCATGTTCAACTAGGTGTGAGGCAACAGTGTGACCCACTGAACTGTCACACCAACCAAGGAGCAAATATCACTCAAAGCCTATAAAGACAAGTTATTAAGTCACTGAACCGGTAATGAGCGAGTCAAGTCAGAAACCCGATTTCTGTACAAACCGTCCAGCTGTAGAGAGCCTGACTGATGCTTAGGATAAACAACATTCATTCACCACATTATGATAACCTAAGTACCTCATCACCAGTATTAAATAGAAGCTTTCTGTCACCAAAACAAGACGGAGTAGAGCTCCATTGCATGCCCCCAGCTCGTCATCTGTGACTCATTTCAGGATGGCAGGAATCCTGAGCGGCATGTCATCTGCCGCTTACGCTTCAGCATGGAATCATGGGATGTAATGCGAGGTTCCAGAGGTGCCGTCTGCCAGCACGGTTCTGTGGTGGCAAAGATAAGCCCAATCTACTCTCTAGCAGTCGTGGAACAGAAAACAGCTATTAGTGCTTGAGGGAGATTCTTGCCTAAAGCACTTGGTCAGAAACCGCATCGGCACCATGACATTCTCTGCTGGCTCAACTGCTTTCGACATCACTCAGAAATACATAATTCTCACGCATGCTTTTTATTTGATTGCTACTGGGGAACAAAAATGCCATTTGTCTCTCATTTGCTCAGAACTGTAAAGGAAAACCATTCACCATACCTGATCTACTCCATCTGGTAGAACCCCTTTGAATTTTGGGTCAGACCCTTGGCCCCACAACGGCCATTTCCACATGTGTTTCGCCAGAAACCGTACTGTTTACTGCAAGGAGCTTTTCTCGTCTTACTTGCCGCCAACACCACCTACAGCTCCATCTTGCTCCCAGAGGCTCCAGAGCAAGAAAGGTGATTTCTAAACTTATATTGGTAACAGATAAAAAGATGTTTTCAGTGAGGGGAAAAAACAGTACATAGGCTACATTTTTAAATACTATGTTTGTAAAAAAAAATGCACTATGATAAAAATGTCGGTTGGAATTCAGCATGGTATTGATCTCTTGTTAAACCCACTACTGATTTGCATGATATATGTTTAAAGAATAACTAACATGTGAGGTCTGTGGTGAACTTTCTTCAACAGTGAGTCATAGCAGTCTAGTGACTGGCCATCAGAGGCAAAGCTGACATATATACTCTCTGCCTTTTGCACCCCATGCTCCACACACGCTCTGCTTCGCACAGTTACAGTGTATCCCCTGCAGTTAGCTCTGTGATGCGGGACTGACCCTTCACCTGCTGCTCTTTCTCTGTAGCTCTGCTTCTTCTCTACAGCGTGATTGTCGTAGAGTAACCAAGCCAAGTGCTCCAATATTGCTTAACGCTTACTGCTCACCATTACAGATCGCAGAGACATCAAGCAAATGGTTTAATACTCGGCATTATCTGTTGTTTAATGAAACAATGTTATCTCTGATGATCGACCCAACCCAATGAGCAGTTATCTTTTGGCTCAGCGAGACAGTCATTGCTGACGTTGCCAAGCTACTGCTTCTGCACTCCGTGGCACCAGCAGGTCACATCACAGATGAGATCACTGACACACTTGGCAAAATATGCCTACGCTCCTGCAGTTGTGGCCTGGCTCACCGATGAAGCCCAGTTGAGAGAACTCCAGGATCATCCACTCTTCAGATGGCTGCTGCAGGGCGAAGTTCTTCATGGTGGTGAAGTAGTTTGGCCGAGCTACAATGTCGTCTTCCAGCTGCCCAAGTAGAGAGGAGAGTGAGCCACAGGCTTATAGGCCACAAAAGCCACCACAAGTCACATATATGCTTGATGTCATTCTGCTACATTTCCAAATAGCAAGCTTGTAGTTTTTTCATATTCTTTTGTTTCTCGGTTAATAACAGATTGTTGACTAGATCTGCTAGCAGTTCAAGATTCAGTTTAACAGGAATTCATCTAAAATGCATTTTGTCATGTGAGGCGTGCCGCTATTATGCTTTCCTTCATTTTGCTGCTGCTAAAATATCTCCCTGTCAGTCTGTTTTCCCCATTGTAGGGCTGTGGTGCCTTGATGTTTAATGCATTTACTCATTCAGTGCTGCTGTTTGCTACAGGCCAACGTTACAAATGGTGTCAAGATAAAACCACTTGTAATATAGCTAATGCTACTACACATTTTAAAGCCAATTTCATTCATACAGTATTGCTCATGGGATACCATGCTGCTCATTGCTTAGTAATGGCCCCAAGGTTGTGGGTTCGATTTCCCAGGCTCTTTGTGTGTGGAGTGCTCTTGTTCTCCCTGTTGGTTTTCTCTCCGCCCATTTCATTCCCTGAGCTTCCTGATGTGGGCCCCAGGCTTGCACTGTGACCTGGTACTTCATAAGTAGTTATAGAAGCTGGAGATTGAGTAAAGCTCCATCATATGTTAAAGATTCTTGCTTTGGTTCACACTGTAGAGGAGGTGGGTCCAAGCAACTAGAGGAGGTGGGACCAAGACATCTGATTGGTTGGTCCTGCCTCTTCTAGTTGCTTGGACCAACCTCCTCTAAAATTTGATTGGTTATCTCTCAGAACCAATCATTTTTCGTTCTACCTTCAGAACATTTTTGTGTAAGTATATCTCCCACAACCAAGATTGTTCATCAACAAAAAAAATGTGAATGTATTGTAATTTAATCCAAGTTGATAAACACTAATTGAAAAAACTCACCTGTACATAGTAGGTTCCCTTGGACTGTGCATACATCATAAGAAAACAATAGTCCAAATTCTGTTTCGTCCGCCACCTGGGAAGCGAGAAATGGGAAAAACTTAAGAAGATCTCTATGAAAAGACAATGGGTGGCAATGCCATCAAAGAACATCATAATAGCATGAAATGTTATTGTGTTCTATAGAATAAACCATAACATGAACTCCCAAAGCAACTGTTTCCTGAAGACGGTAAACAAAAAACAGATGGTGAACACAGTGTCCAAACACAGGTAGATACACTCGGATCACCCTCAGAACTAGGCTTTCACTTTTTTTGTTCTAAAGAACACAGAAACGGAGACATGGTAGTATCATTCACCATTGCTTGACTCCATACCTACAGTTTATTTTACTCTCAGTAATTAGGAGATTATGAGACGCTGCCGCTGGCAGTGGGAATCGATGGCATTTCAAGCACAGAGCAGGTGCCTCTTGGAACTGCTGAAATACAGATTACCTCTTACCTATCAGCCATAAACACTTGTGCGTTATCCTGTGTCGCCTGGCATCAGGACACGTTCTGCTGTGTTCCACCCAGTGTTTCCCAGTCTAGTCCTCGGGGACACAGTTTTTTTTTCCGTATGTTTTTGCTCCCTCCGAGCACCCTGCCAGACAGCCCACATTTTGGTCAGTACTGGGAGCTGGGAGGGAGCAAAAAAGTGGACCGTCTGTGGGTCCACGTGGACCGGATTGGGAAATACTGATGAGCTGCACTGACAGGGACTTGACCGCCAACACCAGCACATTGAATCTCTAAAGACTGAACTGGCACTACAATGTCAACAGAGAAACTACAAGACCCTCCTGGCTGCAGGAAGACAGAACAAGAAGGCTAAGTGAATTAATGGTGTAGACAAATAGAGAGATCAGTCAACAGTCCACCGCAGCAAGCAAGTCTCAGTTCCTGTTTTTGTTTCTCCATCGACCTTGTGATACAGGCTGGACTAAACTTGTCACAGGCTGGGTTACATTGCCAATGGCTATGCTTACTATTTGGCTGCACATGAAGGTAAATTGGCAATGGCACATGGCCCATACCCTGTAACCTTGAGTCCACGCTGAGCAGGACTAATTCATGCACACAATGCATTCTCCAATGCTCACACGTGGCAGGAGAGAGCTCGCTCTCCTCTGCACTCTGCAGCCTGAAATGGCAGTGCCAATGGGACACCTAGTAACAGGGCTTTGGAAACGGGTTGGGCTGACCCAACAATGATCAACTCTTTCAATGTGAGAGATCCAGAGGACATCACTGTACAGAAATCGTAACCACGGGCCATGAGCTTGTAAGAACTTGAGTACAGATTAAATGACTGGATGTCAGCTATGAGAAAGGACACAGAAACACACAAAAAGACCACCTTGCAGAGAGAGCAATCAAGCATCAGATAAGCTAAAGGATCAGGCCCTGGTCTAACATATCTGTCATCAACCCTCTGCTCACATATAGCCAGTAGCTGTGTGAGTGTGTATTTCTCACTGTCATTGCAGACCAGGGAGGAACCCCCACCACTGTCCGTACACTGAATCATTTCCATTTAAAGCAGCCCTGTCATGCGACAAGGCCAAGAGTTGGATCCCAAAAGACCGTCACATGTCACTTGCATACCTTGCATTAGACAACCCTGGAGGAAGCTATGACTCAACCAAGACAAAAAATAAGGAAGAAGCTGCAATGAGTTCAACGACTATGGTTCAGGCAGGACCCTCAAGAACTGGAGCGTGTGTGTGTCATTACTGCTGCAGTAATGACCCTGTGGTTCTATTAGACACACAAAACACACCGCTTTTCTTCTGGCATTTAAAAGCAGCCGCAATTCAAGTAAAACTCTATAGAATACAACTGCTCTCACAAAATATTCTGTTTGGGCTGGTTTCCACTATCTACATTGCGTTGCGCTTTTCATCAACATACACATTCTGTGATGCGCTAGAACATCATACATTGCATAGAAAGTAATGTATGATGTTCCCACTAGTGCGTTGCAGTGCATTTTGAAAACGCAATGCTGCACGCATTTCTCTGCGCTGCGCACAACCCATTGATGACAAAGAGAAATGGATACAAATGCATTACAAACTGTTCGTATGCATTTTTTACACTCTCTTTTTCCCCACAAACACTAGGGACAATCATGTACAATCATAGAAACTGCTAATACAACGCAACATTGAAAACGTATAAAGATGCCTCAGAACGTGGACAAATGCGAGATTAAAACACAGAGAAACACATGCAAAAAAAATGTTAAAAAACGCAGTAAAACGTGTTGCACTTTTCATTGCGTTTTTTGGCTTCCCTAGTGTGACCCGACACTTAGTGTTCCATGCAGATAGAAAAATATTAAGCAAAACACAAAAGCTGAACAGTGCGTGACATTCCACAGACACCGCTCTTTTAGATTTCAATTTAGTATATTTTAGCCACAAACTGGATAACATTCGATAACATTAGGGGAGTCCGTCCGTCGATTTTACCAATGGCGCGCCATACACTCCATTATTGACAGTTATTATGGTCAAAGTATATTGGTATAAGTTCGTCTTGAAAATTAGGGCTTCATTAACTAACGAAGCAACCAATGGTGAAAAATAAAAACATATCTCCAACGCTGGTACTGTTACACTGAACAAAAGTATGCTGTTGTAAAACAGAAAAGGGTTTCAGAAAGTACAACATTGTAATGTTACCTGAGTAAAGCTTGCTGAGCCAGTATGTAATATAAGAGAGGTGGACAGGATGGAGCCAAATGTGGGACAAGCATCCAAAGCCAAACACGTATTATTACACCAGCCCTTTCTGGATTATGTTCGCTTCGGTTCTGTATATTGGTTTTTCACTCTTCGTAAGTCTTGATAATCCTGCTCCCCCACTTTTGGATGTTAGCGCATAATGGCATTTTTTGGGGAGTCACATACAGCAAATTGACTTCCCCTGCATTTTTTGTTTTGTGTAGGAAAAGTAGAGAATTTTTATGTTTATGTGGACTGGGATTTCTGTTCTGGCAAAATTCACGAGCAACAAAACCACACCAGCCTGTCTATCACGCACACCATGCATAACCAACCACTGAAAGTCTCCCTTAGTCTTCGCCACACATACACATGCATGCACTCTGATACAGTGCCCTACACTGAACCACAACACTTACTGCTGATCCCAAGTTAACACTGGTAAGTTATAATGCAGGACTGCTTTTCTCATCATAAACGTTTAAAAAGACATTACTGGTGCTTTATTGGTGAGATTTCTGCTGATGCAGATACATTTGTGGGACTTTAATAACGGCTCACTGGTCTATCACGGTCATGAATTCAGTTCAGGAGTTACAATCACACAAAGCAATCTACCAGGCTGACAGTGTGGCTGTAAGAATGGACGACCCAAGCCTTAGTCCGATCCAGCACCCAGCTGCCTGACTCTCCCTGTCACACTCCTGGCTCCCTCGTGGGGGGGGGGGCGGGGGCCGCGCCGCCCGGGGGCGCGCGGGGGGG
>JAODJX010000002.1:3783618-3795772 GCA_026776945.1 Isichthys henryi
CTGTCTCACTCTTCTCCCGCCCCCCCCCCCCCAATCCCATCATTCCGTCATGACTGGCGGGTGACCAGGATCTTACCCCCCTTCCAGTCAGAGTCTAGCTTATGAAAGAACTTAGACAAAGAGCATGACCTAAACAATGGAGCCCCACATTGCCAACCAAAGTAAAACTTTCCACCAGCAAACAAAACCTGTTTGCAGGAGAGTAAATAGTTTGCATGAGGTGGATGAGGAGAGTCCCACCTGCCAGTACCGACCCTGTGCCGACCAAAACCTGCATGCCAAGAGGACAGCCGCTACAACCACAAGGGAGACCACATAAGAGACTAATCCCGCACCTCTAATCCTCTTCTCCGCCCATTCATCTGGACGGCTCAATCCTCTCGCTCAGAAGCTCACGCACCCTCTAAACCTCTGCTTGTACCGTGGGATTTCTAACTCTGGCAAAAAAAAAATGCCTGGGCAGTATTCTGGTTGGTGAGAGTCTTGCATTTCCTTGTACTGTGATTGCTGTCCGCAGTAATACTCTGCTTTTACCAGCCCGCTGATGAATTAAACATGGCATCCATGTCGAACACACCTGGGACTCATTTTCCCCAATGGCTGCCGTTTTAAAAACGGTCATAAATCAGCCCTGGCCAGTCACTCCTGCAGGCTGCTAAGATTAGGCCTGCTGTAACCGTGACGATGACCACCCGAGTAACTGCACTGTGCGTGCATGCATGCATGCGCGCAACACCGGCAGCGTGGTCATGTTCGATCGCCGGGATGGACGCGTCACTGTGCCACACGCTGGCAAACCTGCCAGACACGCCCCCTGCATCTTCCACTGTGCTACGACAGAGCACCTGTACAGCGTCACATATCAAGCTACACATCTGTATGCCTTTAGGGGAGGACCAGCCTGCTGTTACAGATGGGAGGCTAGAAGAAAATCAGATTATTCGCCTCTGATCTACCTCGCACTACATCACACACACTCACAGGTGCACACATATTTCCAGGAGCCTCAGGGTATACTGTTTTTGTCAGGATATATTAAGATGAGAGAGCTGAGACCGCCTCAGACGGCTAAGCTAGTGGATCTGGGCATGGCAACAGCTAACCTAAAAGAGGTTCTCAACCTATTATGATAAAACCCCTACAGAGGGAGTACTAGGGGCTTTCTCAATATGCATGCTTGACCTTGTGTTCTCATCTCCCATTGCTGAAGACCACTTCCAATACTCAAGAACAGAAGTACAGAGGTCAGCAAAAAATCCCCAGATTTCATTCTTGCCCTGTCCCCAAATATCAAGGATAGATCGGTTGCATTCTCACCAAATGAGACCAATTCCATGATTCATTGCGTCCCAAGTACGTTATTGGGAGGCAAGTTAGCAAGTTTGCTCTTGCCAAGGCGGCCCAGCGAAAGGGCAGGAATTCTTACCTGACCCTCTCCTTGGGGTCTCCGAAGGACTCCTTTAGCTGGGAGAAGTCGGGGTAGAAGTGGATAGACGGGGAGATGATTTCCAGAAGGCCCGTCTGAATCTCCCCAGGGAACCTGGAGGAGAACCAAGCACCGCAGATAACATCAATGATGAAATGGAGGCCAAAGTAGAGAATACTGAGTGAAGCAGAGGAGGATAAACAGGAGAAGGCAGCAAGAAAGGAACAAGGAAGAGACGAGGGAATGAAGCTTGAGTTTGCCATTTAACCCTATGACAGTGTCATGGATATGAAGCTGGAAGAGGGATGGACACCATGTATAATAAAGGCAAACACTGGTTAACTTGAAAATCTGCCTGTGAGAAATAAATCAAGTTATCACACTGATTTGCATTTGCTTATACAGGTAACTATGTGATCCCCATATTGGAGATTGTTTTGCTTAGAGAGGCTAAGCATGGCATCAGAGAGAGTGTCAGTGACTGGGACCACGAGCAGAGACGCTACTGTAATCACATCATCAATGGCCACAGGCGCGACCCGCAGAAGAGGGAAAAGCTTGTGTGAAGGAAGGAGTGTTGCCAGGGAAACAGCTCAGTGGCGTAACTGGAAGTGACAGAGATCCTTAAGAAAGGTCCATGGAAAGATGTGTATAAAGCTGACACACAAGCACACACACAAGTACTCAAAATGCATGCATGCAAACAAAATGTACACACAGACGTATCAACCTCATTTGCAAGTCTGTACTGACTTTGGTGGGGATACAAATATACAAACAGGCGCAAGGCTGATGGTCTAAACCCTCAGCCTGACTGATAGATCTGTACTCAGAGCAGCTCCAGTGACAGTCACACTCACACCAGATGCTCTTCTCCATTACAAAGCACTCAGTGAGTAGCCCCCCCCCCGCCCATGTCTAGGCAAATTGGAGCGAAGCCAGATGCTGAAATTCGTGATTCTCATGCTGATTTACAGGTATAAACACCCCCAGCAGCTCATTCAGGCAGAAAGACTTAAAGAGAGAGTGAAAGAAAGGGAGGGGCCAGGGCTCATGACAGAGGGTGGGGCGGGGCTACAAGAGGAAGTAGTTTGGAGACTGGGAAGCTTGAAGTTCTGCTCTCCAAGTTAAATGGAACAGAAGATGGAGATTATTCCAAGCATAGAGCTGACGGAAACCTGTCCTGTCTGATGTGATGAGATAACCCAGAAGGTGAGAAGCACCGCTCACTGTAGACGGCGAGGGTCAACCGTCAAAAGGGACAGTGAGCGGGAGAGAGAACAGACATGCAAAGCTTCTTGTGGGCGGAGCAGAGGTGCACGCCTCTCTGCGACTCAGCCAATCAGCTCGGACCGTTGCCACCCAGGGAAGACCATAGGTGCCATGACACCCGGCTGCACACACCGAGGAGTGCAGGTCGCAGCCAACCACACAAAGGGCGGATAAGAGCAGAAGCGCACCATCAATAAACAAATATGACAAGAGAAGATGATGGCATTGGTTGGAGACTGGGGGAGGGGGGAACCAGACACAGCCAGGTTCAATCAGGGGTGGCCCCATCACCCACATTCCATTGCCATGGAAACAGAGGTGTACTTACAGGCGCTTTAGGTTCTCTGCCACGCTGTTGGCGTACTGCTGGTCTGTCTGAAAGACACAGAGACAAAGGGAGCAGGAGTGACACCACTGCCGGCTTGATTACACCTGCTGTGACTGAACTTCCATCTCAGTTAACATCAAGCTAGGTAAACAGCACGGTGAGACGTGTAAAACCTGAAAAATCTGTAAGCTGCCTTGGCTAAAATTTATATTTGGGCTTAGACTGTGTGCTCCTGCATTAACATCAGTCTGAGTAAACACTGCTTGGGAATCGCTGGGTCATGAATTCTGATAAACTCTGATCTCTGACCATTTCCTGGAAAACGAAAGTAGATACACCACGATTTCACAGAAAGCCTTTATGGACAGATGTAAATAAAACCACATTATGCTGTCAAAGGAGGGAGCAGAAATCTTACTGGTTAACACAGTACACTTGACACTTCTGTATAAATAATTCAACTGTATAAAGTAGTAAACATGGTAAGTATCTTTGAATGAAAGTGTTAGCAATACAACCAAATATAAACAGGCAACATGTGTGAGCTCATCAGACAGACAAACTGTGTACACACAGGCAATGCATGTCATCTAAAACACGCATGCTGGCAGAATGAACACACAGACAACAGCAACAACGACGCTAGAACTTCTGGCACAACCCATCTGTCTACCTAAGGTAGGCACCGGCACACTCACACGAATCCCCCCACCCCCCTGTCGGGTAGCTGGGCAAGAGCTGGAGTGTGGGAGCCTATTATTACTGGGCCCAGAGAAGGAAAACATTTTTACAGAGCCCATTTACAGAGCCAGGGCTCAGAAAACATCAATAACCCTTCATCCGCATTTAACAGCCAGCGAAAAACCTGTCGTCCCTTTAATTACCTCCCTTGTCGAAGAACCAATGAGAATAAACCCAGGCAGCCTAATTGCACTCACTGTGTGATTCTCTGTGTGTGTGTGTGTGTGTGTGTGTGTGTGTGTGGTGAAGGAAGGACGGCTTTCTTGAAGCAGTGTTGCGTCTCTGTGTCAGGGACAAAGCAAGGACGGCAGAAAGAGAGAGGAAAACCAGATGCACTCTGAAAAAAAATCAGGGCCCGCAAACATTCCATCACCGAGGGCAGCTGAGCAGTATTTGCTGGTCAAACACCGACTGAGGTCCAACCAGTTGCGACCCACCCTCTGTACTTTGAGGTACTTATTTTCTGGGCCTGTCCCCACCTACCCCCACGTATCTGTCATGGCGCCCCATGGGGTATTAGCATTTAACCACCAATGCACATCAATCAAGCAGGTTATACTGCCATTGTGGAAAAGCAAGACGCATTAAATACATTACATTTACAATGACTTAAAAGGTTCTTAAAGAACCGGTGCTTCTGTCTGCTGCCTATAGCATTAGGCACAGTATATGAGCTGTGCAGAGCGGTAAAATAACACTGAGAGCGACCACATTAATCAGACAGAGGGTTAGTTAATTAATGCAGGTGTCTGCTGCATGCAGGCACTGGCCGGTGGTAGTAAATTAAGTGCCGTCTATTTAAAACTCAGTGATGAAGTAAGATTCCTGGAGCAAAGGAGAGCAAACCTTTGGCCCGCAACAAACTGGGATAAAGATCAGTTACACCGTCAGCAGTCACACAGACCATCCAGGAAGCCACATTCACCAAAGGGCATCATGGGAAGAGCATGTGACAGGATGAGGGAGGCAGTGAGGTGAGTCAGCCGGCATGTGGCGGAGGGGCAGATAAGGAGGGTGTGGGGGCTGGGAGGGGTGTGTGGCCGAGCGTGCTCTGGTCTGTCAGACGCCGTGCAGCTCGGAGACTGCAGGGATGGAGCTCATAATGTCTGGCAGCCAATGAATGGGAAGGGTTGGGAGTGTTGTGGGTGGGGGCTAATGTGGCGTGGTTAATGATATCTCATTTAAGGCACAGCCATGCATATATGAAGACACACACCCACCCCCCCCACGCACACACACACACACACCCCAAACATAGACAAACCCACACACACAAAAGTGCACACCCTCCACACATACACAAGTGCACACCCTCCACACACACACAAGCGCACACACACACACACATACTGTACACACAGGCACACACAGACACACACACACACACAGACACATACACACAAAAGCACACACCCCACACACAGACACACACACAGGCATGCACACACAGGGCCCCTGTTAGAGGCAATGTACCATGTAGCCAATGTCTGTCACACCCTCTGTTATTGTGTGACCTGCTGTTGCACCATACCGCTGCGTACGAATTCAACGATGAGCATGCACATGCATAATACGTACTCACTCACCCATACTCACGCCTGCATACACACACATGCATACGTATATACGCACTTCATCACCAGTACTCACGGCCACATACACATGCATGTAGATGCACATGTCCGTACACACTCACGCATACACTTGTTATTATTTTATATATGTGAGATTGTTCTATGTATGCAGATGTCGGTGTGTGTTTATATGCATGTAGTGTACATGGGCGCCTGTACCAGTCAGTGTGTTTATGTGGTTGCATGTGTAATATAAATACACACATGGACATAGATATGAAGACAGACCTACACGCAGATATACACACAACCAGGAGCCCATATGACAGCACCAACAAAGAGGAGGAACCGTTTGCAGGAAACGGTGCTGGTACAGGTACCCAGAGGAGACAAAAAGGAAGAGATGCCGGTGACACGCTGAGACTGGCAGCAGGGGAAAAGTAGCAATTATCATCATAATGAATCGAGTGACCTCTTTAATGATTAATCAGATCAGCAGCCCTGACGTTACTAATGTGGCCTCATTCACTGCTTGGCGCTCACACAAAACGGCAGCTGCTCTGGAGCATGTGCTGGTTACGAGCCGGAGACGGAGACGGAGACGGTTCGGGGCCTGTCCAGCCCTCTACCTGCGGACATTAATGCTTCACGCTGGCTAGTGCTAACTCGCCTGCAGGGCTGCTCACGAGATGGGAACTGTGATATGGACAGGAGTCACATGCACAAATACAAAGGTCAGTCGGCTCGCCTAGCACAAAGGGCATGTTTATATACACACACACACACACATAGAACAAACAGGAGTATTCTATTCAAATATTACCAATACCAAACACTCTGTTCAACATTAAAAAATTTCATCCATATCACCAAGGTGTACACACATCCACACCTCACACTGAGTCAGCCATATTTTAGGCTAGATAAGGTTATTACTACAGGGCCCAAGTCTTCCACATGGCCCTACAGATGGATACAGGGTAACCAAATGCTTGCATGGCACTTATATGCCCCCCAGCCTCCCCAAATTGTCCTCACATGCCTCCTCACACGCCCACATACCAAGTGTTCAGTACCTCTGTCTCCATAGTGCTTTACCTGGTCAAAAAAATGCACCATCTACTGACAACGGACACGGAATGCAAGGCAACCACAGCCAATGGAGGATAGATGACCTCAACGTTTGGCATATTCAGCCGTGGTGGGTGAGAATTAAAAGTGAGTGGAGAGCCAGTGAGATCAGAGCACCAACCTCAGCGATGAACACCACGATGACACAATCCTCCCTCTCCGCAGGGCTCAGCTCGGACATCAGAGAGCTGAGTGTGTCGGTCAAATAGGAGTGAACCTCCCTCTTCACACTGGGGACTCCCAATACTATCGAGACTATGAACAGAAATGAGAAGAAGTATCGATTTTGTATACTTTATGCTATAAACATGATGCAAAAGTGGGATAAGCTACGGAATAAAGGTTTCATTCTTGGTTCTTGATTTATTTAGCAATTATTCTCATAGGATGTTACCTCATTGTTGTTTCCAGTAACACTGCAGGGTTAATAAAAATGTATTTTTGGCCAGGATTTTGGGCACCCCTGCTAGAGAGTAACTATCATCATTAAGAGAAACTTGCATTTGCCTGTCATGAATTTTACACTTCAAGATAATGTTCCTACTTGGGCCGGGCAGCCATGAGCTGAATCACTGCTGATAGAGAGTAAGTGCCTGTAGCAGGGAGAGCGATGCTCATCATTAAGGCCGCGGCTTACTCTGCAGACATTGTGGGAGCAGATTGAAGTGGCCCTGACGTTTGGGGGACATTCCTGAAGGAGTGGTATGGAGACATGACCGAGGAAGGGTGTGGGTTGAGGGTAGAGTGCAAGGACGTTGTGTGGATAGGAAGATAGTTGTGTGGCTTATGGGGGTGAGAATGTGAGTGAACAAGGGAGATGAGATATGGATGTTGTGAAGGGGGTGAGGACTGACATGAGGATGTGTACTGACATCAGGACAGGTCTAGCGGTTACCAAGCATGGAGCTGGATGGTGCTGATAAGCCGTTGGGTGATCGGCTGTGGTCAGTGCTGGGGCTAGTGGGAGGGGCTAGGAAGAGGCGCTTACCCCCGGTTCGCCCCTGGCCCACGTGCACAGCTGGCTGCAGGCTGCTCTCCTTGGCCAGGAGGTGGGGCAGGTGGTGGAAGATGCTGGGCAGCTGCAGTACATTCTTACTGCTGGACACGTTCCATAGCTTCAGCTTGGTTTCATCTGGAGCCAGGGAGGTCGGAGGTCACAGGTCAGAAGACGAAAGAAGAACAACCAGAAGTACAGGGCAGCAAGTAGTGCAGGAGTTACAGATGTGCTCATGCTTGCAGGATTAAATTCTCAAAGGAGCCCTAGAGCAAACTAGTTAACCTAAATTGTTCCAGTAAAATGTATGATTGTCTAAAACAGTGCATGAAGGGCCGTTTACATGCCGTTGGCTCTTGTTGTACTAGGATAAACACACAACCAGCAGAACGGACATCCATGTCTGAGAAAAATGGTATTATAGACGGTATGTGTAGGCTGAGTAAATCCATCTTGGAGAATATACCTACCAAAATGCCTACTGACAACTTTACTGTGAAGCACAAAAACACATATGTAACCCCACAGCCGAACAAGGTAGAAACTCAACGTCAAATCCTCATCTAAAACGAACATAAATAAAACTCTTAATTGCAGTTAAAAATACCAGTCAGCTCTGCCTTCCATTGTGTCTCAGTCGCTTAGCCGGCTGATGGCTTGTTTCTGGGACCTACCCAACACGCTGCTCCAGATGCGTCTCAGGTGTTATTGCATTTGATACATGTGAGCAGCTTCCTTATTGCGGTCCTCAGGTATGGGTAGGTTTCCCTAGCAGCCATACCTGACAAACTGCTCCAGGTGCGGTTGATGTCTCGCAGCGCCTGCTTCTCCGCTATGGCCCTCTTGATCTCGTCCAGCACCAGGTTGAGCTCCTTGGAGCGTTTCAGGTTCTCCTGCTCGGCCGAGTGGAGCCGCTCCCTCAGGGCCAGAAACTCTCTCTGATAAATGTCCACCACATCACCTGATGGAGAAAGAGCACGGAATGGGGTTACAACCAAATGTATTATTCACCGTAAGCTGCTTTTTTTTTATATATCTATTGCTAGATTACGATTACAGCTTGACATCTTATGCTTTTGTGCATGCAAACTGCTGATTATCTGCTTCAGTAAGTTCAAGTTAAAGTGTGCTGAAAATATCACAACAGCAGCACGCCTCCTCCTCCAGGTCCCCGAGACTTTGTGCCTGCAGTTAAATTCCTTAATCACTCCACCACCTGCTAACTCACTCTGGAACAACACTATGGGAGAATAATGGTGCTGTCCCCAACGCTGACCAGAGCGCCGAGTGACCATGTGACCTTGTACCACCCAAGCTGAATTTCCAGCAGCGATGCGTGGGAATCTGGCACGGTTTCCCTGACAACGATACTACGGGCGGCCAGACAACTAGGCTGCTGGTATCTCCAGACAATGGCAGAAGGTATATCTACACTGAGAGCGGTTGGATTTCCAGAGAAAAAAAACAACAGCAGGTATCTCATCGCACATCCCCTTTTATCTCTCTACTCCATGGGCAGAAGTCTTGGAATTTGTACCCATGAGATAATCTGATAAAGCTTCTGGGATGAAGAGCCCCCTTTCTGTAAAATGTCGGGCCGGGATGAGACAGGCCACTAGAGCAGAAAGGGCTCGGGCCAGAGGCTTTGCTATAATTTTACTCTCCACATGAATCCCTAAAGAGCAATTTCTTTCTGACTAATCATGGGCATGTTCTACTGTCACACTGAGGGACCCCATGATCAGAGGAATGATAAACAGCATTTTTCTTCTGGCAGGGGGCGCTTTAACATGCACACTGATTTGCTCATCTTTACAGCACGAGCCTCAGTCTCTTCAGCTCGAGACAGTCAGTAAAACTGAGAAGCGGCCAAGGAGACGCCGAGCAGAATGACATGAAGCAGGGAGAATGTCGCTGTCTTTCGGAGCGCGTTCCTGTTCAGCAGTATTTCACAGCAGGGTCAGAGTGAAAACTGCCAGAGCATTGTGTGTGTAATGTTCAGGTTGCGAAATCTTGCCACATTTCCAAATGACACTGAGCACGTGCATACTGCTCTCAACGCACATGCAAACACACACACACACGCACACACACACACAAGAGGACATTTACATTTCATTAGCAGATGCTTTCATCCAAACTGACACATTTTTGGTGAATCAAGGTTAAGTAGTTCTTGGAAAAACTGGAGATAAAGGGCCTTGCTCAGAGGCCCAGTGGTGATATCACTGTGCCGACCCTGAGACTGGAACCAATGACCTTCCGATCATGAGCACCGCCTCATAACCTGCTGAGCCACACACATGCCCCCAGAAGTACTCAGCTAAGGGCTTATTAATTGATACATCATGACACTGACTTTGGCACCATACTTTATTAAATATCTTTTAGACACAGAAAATTAGTATTAAAAGTGGGAACAAAAGCACAGTAAACACTAGAGGACGGCCCAGCCTTCCAGGGGTCTTCGGGTTTGATGCCTCAATGGTGGACAGAATGAGGAAATCAATGCTCTCTTGTGGGTTTTATACTTTGTCTCCTACTGTTGGGGAGATAAAAGCGAACAGTCTAGCAAAGCTGTACAGAAAATACAAAAAGCCTAGTAGGTGTGGGACTGCCTGTGGTGACCAGCTGTGGGACAAAAATCAAATCAGAGTCACAGTTTTACGTGGTCCGACCCTTTCCTAAAGCGAGGTATTTACCAAAACACTTTACCTTGCTCACAGCTATGACAGCTAGGCTGCTCCACTGGCAGAACCCTTTGTTGTCTGCTTCACTCTCCTGTCCTTTAGCACGTAGCCGTAGCTCCAACAACAACACAAGTGTTCCAAACGAAGACACCCACAGGTACGGGGATGATGCTGAAAAGTCGCACCCTCATATTCCTGGTCATCAACCCAACCTGACCGATCGATTCACTTTGAATACAAGGAACAGAGGACAAGGGCGCCGTTCCAAAAACTGCCTCAGTAAGACTAATAAAACACACAGCTATCTCTGTCTGTGGAACTAAGAGCTCCCAAGAGTTACTCTCTCATGCACTGCAGCCACCTGAGAGAAACACTCATTTAAACAACATTACAGAATCAGGTATGGTATCTCCTACAGTATACAACATTTTTATACCAACAGTAGCTTGACCTAAGGAAAAATAAACTTCTCACCTCCAGTCCGACCAAATGGTTGTGTGCCCAGATCTAGCATCTCGCTAAAACTGAGTCTAACTAAAGTCTAACTGGAAAAAAACCACAACGCTCAGTACACATATGACTGAGGAGAGAAACAGATGTAGCAGTAAAAGTTGGAGAGGAAACAGATGTCTGACTATAGGTGTGACTGAAAATAGCCACACATCTCAGGACCTGTTAGTACCAGCCATGCTACTGAGATTCTAATCTGATAGATAATGCTGTGTGAGGCCGACATGCAGACGAACAGCGAGATGGGGTTCCAAAGAAATGATGTCATCCTTCCAGCCAGCTCCCTCTCTCAGGCCAGGCTATAGCCCTCACCCCGCAAATCTGGATTTCGAGAAAATTCATCTTTACTGACTTCTTCTGCCTTGCACACCCCCTTCGTGGTGTCATGGCTGGACACTGGCGCCGGGAGAACAAGATACAGAGCTGTAATCTTCAACTGGAGCAAATTAGCAGCTGTGAAAAATCATTCCTGTTCCTCTCCTCCTCCTCCTCCAGCCCGGCACTGCCCTTCCTCTATGAACGGCTTAGGTTTCTCAGAATGTGCCTTACCCATTATCATGCCTTATGCAGTACTAAAGGAACACATTGAGTGAATACGCTCCTTTATTTCAAAAACAGTGCTGTGCAAAAGTCTTATGCAGTCAAAGAAATTGATACTTAAATGATCTTCATTTTAGTGTATAACTATGATGTTATGTCTATAAAAGTGTGTTAGCTCAGCCACTTAAAAACCGCCCCTAAAATCACCCCAGTATTTGCAGCAAACATTCAATACATCAACGTATTTTTTGACTCTAGTATACCATGTTTGGCTAATCAACACCTCGGTGACTTTTTAGATGAATTAAATTAATTAATTAAGTGAACTGGTGGTGAAATTTAACATATACATGGAATGGCTGAGGTGCTCCTAAGGAGAGGTTTGGGAACTGATGCAGTGTTCATCTAGCCATCCAACAAGATATCAGTGACTTTTGCAAGTAAGTAAGTAAATTTTGTTTATAAAGCACTTTTAAAACTCAGGTTTTCACTGACCAGCGTGCTGTACAGTAATAATTATAGTAAAACAAACTGAAAAATAAAATAAAATATAAAAATAAAATGTCACCGATTCTGTTCATAGCTTTTATGGACAGAATTTCTCGGCGCAGCCAGGGCATTGAGGGTGTCCGGTTCGGTGACCTCAGGATTAGGTCTCTGCTTCATGCAGATGATGTGGTTCTGTTGGCCTCATCGGACCGTGACCTTCGGCTCTCACTGGAGCAGTTTGCAGCCGAGTGTGAAGCGGCAGGGATGAGAATCAGCACCTCCAAATCAGAGACCATGGTTCTCAGCCGGAAAATAGTAGAGTGCTCTCTCCGGGTCGGGGAGGAGGTCCTCCTCCAAGTGGAGGAGTTTAAGTATCTCGGGATCTTGTTCACGAGTGGGGGAACAATGGAGCGGGAGATCGACAGGCGGATCGGTGCGGCGTCAGCAGTCATGCGGGCG
>JAODJX010000002.1:3798960-3811934 GCA_026776945.1 Isichthys henryi
CCCCCCCCCCCCCCCCCCCCCCCCCCCCCCCCCCCCCCCCCCCCCCCCCCCCCCCCCCCCCCCCCCCCCCGCACAACTTAATAATGTAAATACAAAGGTCTGTTTATTGGAGGGATGAAGGAAGCCAAATTAAATATCAAGGGGGAGACGCTCCCCCCCAACCCCACCCCCAACTTCCTACACCCCTGCACATAAGAACACAACTGCTGCACTTAGCCGACTCATACATCCGACGCTACATTCAGGTTCTATAGCTGCTTATTTAGTGTAAATACTACAGCAGGACGCCTCCCAGGATTCAAACTGGCACGCTGTTAATAAATGAAACTGACTCACTCCCAAGGGTACTGCACAGAAAAAAAGCTGTTTTTGTCTTGAAAGCTTTAAAAAGTAGCAAAGCTATTTTTAATAAAGCTATTATTTACCTCAGATTAAGCCTAAAAAAATACATCACAAATATGAACTTTGTGTTCTGACCTTGGTAGAACACACATCTACCAAGCCATTTTTTTTAACTCATTAAAATAAACAGAAAGGCTACAATCCTGGCAGAATGAACTGATATGGATCGAACTACATTTACAATCTTCCTTTGTACATTTAGTCTGTCTACCACTGAATCACATAACGATGCACCACAGGAAAATGTACACTTGTAAATGAACCAGATTCAACTGCTTCCCAAACCCAAAGACACGGCCCACTACCCTGGGAAGCATTGCTAAGGCGTTCTCCAGCAGCCAGGAGAAGGAGGCACTGTGGTGAGACATAATTCTGAACAGGTCTTTGGAAAAACATCAGCCAGCCATTTCACCGCAAACAAGCTCCCACCTACAACATCTACCGTTTAACAGAAACGACTGGAAAGTAAAACACGGGCAAGCGGAAAGAGGAACATCTAAAATCTCCAGCTTCAACAGACAGCTCTTTCTCCTCAAAATCCTGGACCGGCAGTTTTGTTTAAACAAGGCCCTGCTTTGCAACCAAAATGGAGCTGCCTTTGGGTGGGGCGCCCCCAACCCAAAACACGGTTCGGACACAACTAACACAGTCAAGAAAACCACAGACATGCAGCCTGCCTCCAGTGAGAGTGCTCCAGTTGGCTGGGGGCAACCATAAGCACACTGATTAACTACCTTCATCAGCACCTTTTCCACTTCTCCTCCCTCACCCTCAGTGTCTCTCTTGCTTGGTGGAAGGCTGCCTCTCTCCCCATAATGTAAGTCAAGACAAACGGCAGAGTCAGTTTTCCCAAATGCATGGATGGTATGAAATGATAATTTTAGCAGTTCCCACTATTGCATGAAAATGCACAAATTATATCCATAATTATTGCACAATTCTATCAAACATGGTGTTTGTTTATTTTTTGCACTGTGCAGGAAGAGGTCGTGACAGACTTATTTTTCCACTTCAGGTGGCCCCCACATTTTACTCTTCCTAGCCACCCCCACCCCAAGGCTCTACTACGCCTTTCCCCTGAAAATAGACTGGTGCTGCTACTGGTCAGTGCAGGCTCTCAGGCCGGCTGAGATACACTAATGCTACTTACATTACACTGTAAACAGTGTAAAACTTTATGTTGGGGCAGAAGATAACAACGTGTGCCAAAAACAGGTTTATGTCTCTGCATCAAGCAAACAAAGCAATTTTCCTTCAGCGAGTGAACAGTACTGTGGTGGACTCTGCCCCAGAGGCACAGATTCCCATGCTGTGACATGCATGTGAATGTCCATACGCCCGCAAATATACACACATACTGTGCAAAAGTCTTAGGCTGCCAAAGAGAATTATGTTTAAATTATTTCCATGTTTACTGGTGTAAAAATAGGATATTATCTCTGTCAAAATGTGTTAGCTTAGTCAATTGAAAACCTCTCCTAAAGTTACCACAGCACTTACAGCAACCGTCCAGTATACCAATGATATTTGAGACATCAGCAACTTAATGGAGAAGAGAAAAAAAAAATCATCCTTTTAATTGGGTTGCTGTTCATTTGTACACATTCTAAACTGTACATATATAGATACAGTTATGTATTCTGGGTTATATATTCTATATATAATCCAAATTCAGTTTTTGCTGAGCGAATACACCCATACTACTCAAATTAATAGTGTGAAACATTTTCTTTAACTGTCTCAGACCTGCATAGCACTACATACAAATTTAAGGAGACAGACATTAGGACACCCACCCACCCACAACACAAAGACCCACCCGTAGACCTGCACACTAACACCCATTAGCAGAAAGAAACATGCAATGAAGCACGGCTAGGGGCACCCAGTTCTGCTCAAACTGCACGTGTGCCCTTACACACCCACGCATGCAGGACACGGACAGTGTGTCATGCAAAGCACGATTCATCCGGCCTCTGAAATCGGATCCTGCTATCACTGATCCTGGCAGAATGTGACTCTGAAGCAGGCCCTCTGGCTTCCAGGGAATGTATGCGCCAGGCAGCCAGTCGAATACCACATTACATCATCCTGCCCATTCCCTCCTATCAGAAATACATTCCAGAAGCATTAATTCATTCTCAGACGCAGAAGCATGTCTGTCCTTTGCCAGGTACTCCTTGATACAGTGGCTCTGTAAGATATACAATCAGCTGCCGTCTGCACGGCTCTGAATGAATCCTTAGTGTTGAAGCTGCAATTTGCATAAATTCTAGAGTCACAGCCAAAGACACATAGTTCATGGGAAATTACCATTCTGAAGCAACCTTGGTGATCCAGCCAGGGTGCACCTTACTTGTTGCCCTGGGGTGAGTTCAGGCCACAACTGGAGAAGCATTTACTGAAAGGTGGTACACAGTTATGTTCCACTGAGAGATATTTGTATATTACATCACTATGATTGACTGCCACTTACAGTATCTTAGAGTAACCTGCCTACATACACTCTTGACATAGTTTTGGATTGAAGGTGTAAAGGCTCTGATACCGAGACCAAAGCTGCAATACAAACGTTCCTGATCTTGTGTCGCAGGTCCAGAACCATGGCCCCCCCCCCCAACCGCCGCTGCTGTCGTTGCAGCCTATTGACCTCTTGTTATGTTATTCATGTTACAAAACTCATTTTCCATTTCACCATTCATTTATAAATGCTATTCATTACACCTTTTGTTGTCTTACAACTGCGGGTGTCACATGACTTTTTGTGGTCCAATCATAATCGAGCGATCACACCTGCGGCAAAAGCTAGGCTACTTTCATTAGCTCAAGATGGGTAATAAGCCTGAGGTAGCTTATTATCCCCCCTGGCTCATTCAGGTCAGCG
Organism: Isichthys henryi; assembly: GCA_026776945.1. Taxonomy (NCBI): domain Eukaryota; kingdom Metazoa; phylum Chordata; class Actinopteri; order Osteoglossiformes; family Mormyridae; genus Isichthys; species Isichthys henryi. The sequence continues at coordinate 3,802,247 of JAODJX010000002.1, forward strand.
TTGAGGGAACATTTTCGTTATCCAGTTTATTTCTGACTGGTCTTCAGAGAAGTTTTTTTTATTTTTTTAAATTTATTTTTCATTACATAGCTATTTTATGTGAAGTTAATTAAACATGTTTTTGTGTTCTTCTCTTTAGTGTTCCAAGCTGTTGGTGATTAATAAAACCATTCCCCAAAAAAAAAAAAAAACGAGGTATGAACCGAACCATAGATTTGGAGAATCGTTACACCCCTAGGTTGGCTCCGTAATAGCAAGACCGTTCCAATGCAAAGTGTGCCAAAGTTAAGGGAAGAAACCAGGTCTTGCATGCAGGTCATTATTAATTCATAACTTGGTGCAACGACAAATAGGCAAATAATGCCTCTCTTTGTCATTAATAAGGTTTATTGGTTATTCTGCTATTTTGCCCTACATAGTCAGCATTGTGAAGGGCTCCTAACAGCTGATTAGGTTTCTAACAAACTTCAGAGATCTGGGATAAAGGGGAGCAACAACCACTTTAATCCATCCCTCCACCCTACGGCGTAGAGACAGAGACATTCCGATTTCCGATTCCTGATGCAAATGTTAAAAGAAAATAGAAGAAGTAAATACGAGGTAGACTATCAAATCTCCATATTGCACAAACTGTAGACATGTACTGGTTTGCTTGAATGATTAACCTGAACTTCCCTTTAGACACCCCAGCCTTAATTCTCTATTTAGAAATCTCCAGTACAGCTGTGCGAGATTCTGCTTCATTAATGATAGCTCTATAACACCTTCAAGATTATTGGTTTCTATCCACTTCCTTAGGCTTTCTAGTCATTTATCAAACATTTTAGCCTTACCTTAGCATTTTTGTCTTTCCATCAAACTAATTGTACATTTTCTGCATTTCCTAGTGATGAACTTGTAGCACTGAGGAAGTATTATACCATTAACTGAAGGTTAAATCATAACAAATTTCTTTTCAGCATATAAACATTTACACTCAGAAATGATGTTGTCATCTGTTCTATACCTATTATGCAAGTATATTTATTTACATTTTATTATTCTTATTTTTCGTAAATAAAAATTAATTTACAGCAGCATGTGTTATGTCCCTAATAACCAAAAACAGCAAATTAAATGAATAATTTAACATAAATTCCCCCACAAACATTTTAACACCAGGCTGTTTCTGACATTGTAAGTGTGAAGCCTAGTAAAATGATCTGGGCAGTGCAACGCGGGAGGGATCCAGTTGCAGAAGGTTGATTTTCAAACATTAATCCCAAACCATAATTCAAAACACAGGTGGCATGTCATAGGGATGGCAACACAGAGAATACACAAGCTGTAATATTAAATCTGCAGTCCAAAACAGACAGGAGATTGAAAAGAACAATACCCACAAGGGGAATAGTGCCAAAACTAAATGATGATACTTTATCAGTCCCCATGGGGAAATTCTATTTCCAGCTACCTCATTTTGCTCTCCATGAAACACACAGATGAGCGTAAGCTTGGGGAGTCAAAGCAAAGCGCAGTTATCTACAGTGCCTGCAGAGCTGCTGAGGGTTAAGGGCCTCACTCAAGGGCCCATAGACATGTGACTGTTCTGGAGAGGCCAGGCTTGAATTGGTGACCTTCCGATCACAGACACAGAGCTTTAGCCCGCTGAGCCACACCCCCTTGTGTTTTTTGCCTGATGGTTTGGGGGGGGGCAAGAGCCTCGTATAGATGAAGGAGCCACTGATATGCAAACCATCAAGCAAAAAACACAAGGCAAAGGGCAAAACCAACAGATCAAGGGAAAATAATATACATGAACAAGGTCATGAGGAGAATTAATGCTCACTATGATGTAGCCACATAACACCTAGCAAAGAAGTAACTGCAAACAAGAGTCCAAACATACCCAGCCAATAATAAGCTCAAAAGCCACATGTAGACTAATAGTCTGGTGAACCAGAGCGTGGCCAGACTAGGCCTGACTGATCAGAGACCCCTTCACAGGTGGCTCTAAAAGACTTAGACTGCCTACCAGCCAGATGCCCTGTTTGGAATGGAGTGATAGAAATCCTCGATGAGCAAGGGATGTCATAGGAAAGAACCCACAATTGCTCCCCAGTTCACTCGGCATGGCAAGTGACCCCCCTGGTGTCAAGAGCTCAACAGTGAATAAACAAAGAAGACCAGAAGATCATAAAGTGGTTTGAACTACCTGGAGAGAGTATCTACTTCGGTGTTTCATTGACTGTTACCTTTCGCCCAGACATTTCTAAAACTGGCACAGAAAAGGATTCGCCCAGTTTTCCTAAGATTCTGCCTAGTAGCTTCAGATACCCCTTCCAGCCAATGTCACGGCTCCTCCTTGATGGCCAGCAGTTTCCCATTCGCAGCGTCGTAATTCCTTCTGTTCTACTGGAGAGAGCTTGCAGTAGTAAAAGGCATGGAACACTAGCATATGGAGTGTAATGTGCCAACGAGAAGGAACGGCTCCCACGGCAACCTCCGAAGTATCTACCACCACCACACACAACAGAGTTCCGTCTAGCTGTTGGACCATAGGTTCAGGACCAGGTGATAAAGTAACTGGAGGCACAGGGAGAGAACAGACTAAAGCTGATGCACTTACGGCTGCCAGAAAATAAAAATAAAAAAAAATTATCTGCGCACTGTGCTTGCAGGTAATTCCTCTGCCATACCTCACACCATAGTGGTCCTGGATCCCAGCCATTAGCAGGATGATCAAACACCTCCTTAGATGGTATAAAAACTAGTGGCTCAGAATTCGGCGCACTTCTATCGAACACTATTGTCCAGGTTTCGCTACCAATAAAAATAACAAAATGGATCTTGCCTCTATTGTGAGCATCTTGATGTGCTGAATGACATACATAAAACACTGCATTACGATAAAAACTGTGACGGGCTTGAAGCTGTAGGAGACCATTGCTCCAGAATCCAGTGGGGTGGCAACACTGTGCAAAAGTGTCTGCACCAAGTGACCTCGCAGAGTTTGCAAAATTTGCCCTAGCTCACCAAATGCCTCCTCCTGTGAAGTATTGCCTCAGGTTCTAGTGGTTCCACAGATAGCAAGGTATAGTGTAACGTAATGATACAAGAAGATCCAGTTGCAGACGGTTAATTTTCAAAATCACATACCAAATCCATAATCCAAAACCAGGCAATATCATGGAACTGCAGGAAAACTAAATCCAAAACGTTGCCTGACTATAGGAGAGATGTAGACAGTAGACAGAAATGCAGCAAAGGGCAACATGAGAAGACCCACTGCAGAAGATAAAGAAGAGAATCATCAGAGAAACAAACACTCAGTGTGGTGTAGTCATGCAATACCTCACAAAGAGGAGGCTGCGTACAAGTCAGGAAAATCCCAGGCAAAAATGAGCTTAAATGCCAAAGGTGAGCTAAAAGTCAAGCGAAGCGGACTGTGGCCAAAGCAGGCTTGACGTAGATTTGACAGTCTTCACATAACCGCTTTTATCAACATTCTGAGAAAGCATCTGTTCCATCAGCCGTGGTATTAAATTTAACTTGTTACTTAGTGAATCATTCCTTTTCATAAATACATACAAAAGCACTATGTTATGACAAAGAGGATTTCTTAGTCCTGTATTCCTCGTGGGAGAGTTTTTCATAAAAAAGTTTCCTTAACATCATTAAAATATTTCTTTTCCTCTCTCCTCCTTAAACGTGATACACAGCTAAAGCCAGGGGAATATCTAGAAATTATGGCCCCCTGACAAAATATCACCTTGGGCCCCCACTGCCCAATTTTACGTATAATTTTAAGTGCTGGCCCCCCGAATCTGTCAGGGTACCCTTGCCCCTCCAAAGCCCCTGACTATAGCATTTATCAACAAAGAATTAGAGCACTCACGGCGTGTTATGATCATGGCACAAGCACTGAACCATTGGTGCATGCAGCTTCTCGGTTTCCACGAGGTTCTGGAAAAGTTCTCTTCCTCGGGCTCCCCTATCCCTTAACCTTACAGCAGCTCTTACAGTTTCTGCTGTCTTAGACTCATCGCCAATACCTCTGTCTTCTAGAACTGGGTTCCCCACACATTTGATGTTCATAGACTGATTTACGTCATACCAAAATTTCACTGACCGGTAAAACAGCCAGGGTGCTGGTGGATAGACCACCAATATGAACTTCTCTACAAACCCGCTAGTCTTCTGCTAGGTGGCTATAGACCGGTTCCGTGAACTGGGGATTGGGAACCCCCAGTCTAGGAACACCTGGAATCTTTAATTTGACATTTGTGCAAAAAAGAGACTCTTTCTTTCTGCCTCATTATTCAGGCAGGATAACATCTCCCAGTAGGGCAATACAGGCCTCCCACTATTAACAAAGGAAGGGAGCTGATATGACTCCGACATAAAGCATTTATTCCAGCAGGAGGTCATTGAGCAGATAGTCTGAGAAATGTCATAACCAAGACCAAGCCCACTGATCGAGGAAAACAAGCTGTGCTCTCTGCCAACTCACATTAAATACTAACCAATTTCAGCACTAATTTTCATGGCTAAAAGCAATTAAATAAGAGTTATTGGCTAGCACTAGGAGTCATATTTTTAAATCTATTTTAAGTGTGACGCAAACTGATGTGGACAGACCAGGCAACTAGTGAATGAATATTTTGTGTGGAATCTCTCTGTCAGACATATAAGTAGATCCCCTGGCTGGCAGAGTTATGTAACCATTGGGCCCCTGAGAAACACCAACTGCTCCAGGGGCATATCTGACCCTGCATTCTTAACTGCATGTCACTTTGGATAAAAGTGTCCGATAAATAAATAGATGCAATGCATATGCATGGAAAATATCAAAAGCAAAGTACAAAAGTGCAATGACTTACGAACATAGAAAAATATTTGGTGACACTTTACATTCATTCATAATGCATTCATTTTGCATTCATAGAACATTCAGTGCACCATCATAATGCAATCATAATTAACAGGATGTCAAACAGCTTTGGTATACATTAATAAAAACAATATTCAATTATAATGTTTGTTGTTAAGGTACATTAAAGCTGTTAAGGTATGCTAAGATGTTAAGGTATAATTACATGTTGCTTATGAATGTTGTACGAATGCATTATGAAGGTGCACTGAATGTTCTGAATGCATTATAAAGGGTTTATGAAGGTACAGTTTAGGTAAAGCGCAAGCAAATATTTTGTAACTTTACATGTTTTCATACCCGACAGATTACATTATAAAGACTGCAGACATAAAAATAAAATAAAAAACCTTCAAACCACAGTCTGACTACAGAGCTGCTCTATACTAGGAGGCATCATACTGGGCTTTACAAACAAAAGAACAAAAAACCAGCACCTCCTGCAGCTCGTAATTACTCATCCAACTAATTTCTGGTATATTTGCATGGACAGATCGGATGGCCTAAAATTTTTAATTAAAGCATAAACACAGAATGCCAGCGGCCTAGCAGTAATCCTTTGACATGGTGCTGATATTGCAGTGAAATGCTGAGAACATTCTTTTGTTTGTGACTAGGGATTAATTGTCAAAAGCAAACTGAGCCATTTTTAGTTTGAGTCAATGAGGAACAGGGTTGGTTTTCCAAAACGGAAGGGCAGGGTCATCACATTTTCACTCAGCTTCAACGAATATATTCTTCTGTCCTTCTCTCTCTCTCTCTCTCTCTCTCTATCCAGAATCTTTTCCACATTCCATTTACGTTATCACATCTTACACAAAATAAAATGAAGACATTTTTATTTTACTGTCATGTTCAGGGAGTATTGCCTATTCATAGCACAGAGATTTTCCCTGCATTTTCATGACTCCTTGTCATCCACTGGAAACAGAACAGCTGACAGTCACTCCACTTCCAGTGCACAAACACAACTTTGCAGGGAAAATTTTAGTGGTGAAGGATGCCAGAAGGGCAGAAGTAGTAGGAGGATCACCTTTCTTTTGAAGTGATGGTTGATTGTGGTATTGGTATAAATAGCAGCTTTTGTACCATTATTTGCATGATTACGTTTGTGCTTCTCATCAACACATTTACTGTGACAAATTTCCCAGATAATTAAAGTACAATGAAATTAATTCTGAAGCCATTCAGAGAGAGGAAACGAGGAAGAAGTTGAGTTAATGGGAAATAAGAAGACAGAATGAGAAGTGGAAAAGAGACAGAATAGAAAGAGAACATTTCATGGCACAGACACTGCTCCGGGCATTTAACTTATTTTAGCCTGATATATACGAGAAGGCAAATGTGAGTACACCTGATCTGCCTCCATCGTCACACCATACACCCGGCACCTTCAGCACCGTGACACAGTGACGCCTGTCTCTGCCACCACGGAAACAGTGCGCCGATCCCTCCCTCGCACTGCCAGCCCCGAAGGAAGCGGAAGATGGGGAGGACACTTGGCCTTTGGAGCTGCAAGAAGCCTTTGACACTGGATCTGGTCAGCAGTGAGCGAGAGGATTAGGGGCAGCTACTGGCAGCCACTCTGTTAGCAGCCTCCCTCTCAGCTTTTGGCTGCAAATCGGGGGCTGAAGTAATAAGCAATGTGCAACCATGAGACTTGCACCCATCTGTGTTGAGATAATATGTGCCGCTGAAATCATTAGAGGCTGTACCGAGATGATAGCTGCTATTAAAACTATTCGAATTAACTTTATTCATCACAATACCAGTAAGCCGCCCTGCACATGAGCCATGTGCTTTCATTTCTGCAGTATTCCGAGAGTCACAAACAATAAAGCTGAAGTCATACCCGCCATTGTGCATGTGTCCATTTAAGCTGACATACGGGTCTCATGTGCATCTGTTCCTGTGTGTATTAGAGCTCATTGGCTACACGGGGATGCCGGTAATTTTGCTTGCAGGTGAGAACCTCTGGCCCTTAAGTGAACTGCAGCCAGTATTATTGTAATTTTCATTTTTTTAAATTGATTTTATTTTACTTCCAATTTTCATTTGAAATCCAGTTCAGTTTTAGTCCATTTAGTTTATATATATTTTATTTTCAGTAGTTTTTGTAGTTATTTGTCTCTAGGGATATACTCAGAGCTGTGGAGCTATTTTATGTCTGTTCTTCAAAGAATTCTACATGAATACATGGTGTATATTATACACTTCAAAATGCGCAACATATTCCAAGCATTCATGGTAATTAAGAAATCATTACATTAGCTAAATAGTATATGGGAAAACAGTAAAAGAAAGTATTTAATTATGTTTTTATTTCATTACGGTTTGTTTTGGTAGCAATATTTAAAGTTTTCATTTAGGTGGTTTTTTTTTAATCACGTTACAAAAATGTTTTGTTTAATAGTTTCAGTCTTCTTTAACGATAATAACCGTGGCTCCAGCATGTGTGTTATCATCACCCACAATCTCTTAGTATGAGAGGGCAATAGCACCAAGTAGCTCCTACAGGATTAGCCACAGTTAAACAAAGATTAAGGCATGAATGCACTGCAGATCAGATTACAGCAGACAATTACTAATTACTTTCAAATGATGAGCAATTTCCTGTTGTCTGTATATTATTTTTAAATATCCTCTTTGCCCAATTAAAGATTACAAAATAATAAAATTAATAATCGTATGAGAATACTTATTGAAATATACAGTAGGTTCATTTTGAGACTTTACTTTGAGGAAATGCTAAGGAATTATGTTTGGGATACAGATTTCCAGTCATTACTGCCATGTGTCAGCAGATGAGCGGGGGTTACCGCGCCCAGCCCTTCCTGCTTTTCCTGGGGTCACGCTGCCTGTGTACTGATCTCATGCCTTAAAGAGGAAATTGCATTTCCCGTAAAACAGGAAGTCATGCTGATTTCCTCACTGTTAAGCAGCTCGCTCAACATTTTCCCTGGGCCTTGACCCCAAATTGTAATAGCTCTATGGGTTAACCATCCATACAAGAGGTCAGTAATGCAGTGTATTCACTGTAACAGCTAACGCACCGCTGGCTTCTTGTTTAAGTAAGAGAAGCAGCCATTCATGGAGACCAGGGCAAATCAAACCAGGGATCAGGACATGTGCATTTTCAGGGCCAGGTGACACCCCTATACTATTTGGTCACAAGATTTTTATCTAGTTCTTATTTTTATATTATTTACAATTTTAATCAAGTTTACTTTTAGTTAATTTTCAGAGTAGGATATTTTTCTATATTTTAGTTTCATTTTAAGTTTGAGTAATTTTACTTCTAGGGATAGAGTGACAGTTGCAGAACTATTTCATGTGTCTTTAGAGCATCCTTGATACAGTACTATGCATAAGTCTTAGGCAGTCATATGATTAAGCAGTTAAATGATGTTCATGTTAGTGTAAAACTACAATATTTTGCTTATCAAACTCACATAGGATTTACAGCAACTGTGAAAAACACCCATGAATTTTTTGACTCGAGCTCTATCCCACCTTGCTTGGCTAATCAATACCCAGGGACGGATTATGGGTTATGAGGGCCCCCCCCCCCTCACCACCACCAGCACCACCACCACAACCACCACAATTCAAGGGCCCTTGGCAGCCAAACGCCCTCCCTATAGGGTCAGGGGCCCTTGTGGGCCCTCTAAAATAGACAAACGAAAATACATTGTTGATAAGCATTGCAAATTGTTTTGGGCTAGGGGCCCCACGGGCCCCCTGAACCCCAAGGGCCCCTGGGCAGCGGCCCCACTGGCCTGGTCCGTAATCTGTCCCTGTCAATACCTCATTGAGTTATTTAACAAATCAAGTTAATTAATTAATGAAACTGATAGAGAAATGTAATGAATACATACAATTATTCCAGTGCCCCAAAGGGGAGTTTTGGGAACTGAAGCACAGTTTGTTTAGGTATTCAACAAGACATGAATAAGTTTTTGGGGAACAGACGAAATTCTTGTTTATTTTTTTTTGTGCTACTGTTAATTTGCTTATGTTATAATGTCAAATTGTGTTTTTCTTAGAAAATATACAATCATAGCCTTAAACATTTTCTTTGACTGCCTTAGACTTTTTCATATTACGTTGTAATGTCCTCAAAATTAGCAAAATATGTTCCAGGTATTAATGTTAATTAAAGGGAGGTTAACTTTAGATGAATAGTATTAAATAATAGTAACGGGAAGTAGTTGACATTTGGATTCACTGTATTTCATGTAGCTTCTGAAGCAATATTTATCATTTTAATTTAGTCATAGTCTGCCATTTTATTTTCATATCTTATTTTTAGAGCTGTTATGATTACTCAAATGAACTCCATTACTCGATTAATTAAAATGTGCCTTCTCGATTACTCATCAATATGACGGAAGGAAAACAGATGAAGGATTAAATAAAAGAAGAGCGACAGTCTCAGTTGTGTGGCCGCACTTTAAATATTATAAAAATGCACCTACAGTCTAAAACATGCAACCTAAGTGATTCAGAGTTCCTGGGTTGACCGTATGTGTGAGTGAGTTAGTGAATGAGTGAGCGTGCACCCTGCGATGGGCACCCCCGTCCAAGGCTAGTTACAGCCTTGCACCAACTGATATATATACTGTATTAATATCCATCCATCCATTTTCCAAACCGCTGTTCCTACTGGGTCGCGGGGGGTCCGGAGCCTATCCCGGAGGCACTGGGCACGAGGCAGGGAACAACCCAGGATGGGGGGCCAGCCCATCGCAGGGCACACTCACACACCATTCACTC
>JAODJX010000002.1:3812361-3823555 GCA_026776945.1 Isichthys henryi
CCCAGGCGGAGACACGAACCCGGGTCCCAGAGGTGTGAGGCAACAGTGCTAACCACTGCACCACCATGCCGCCCCCTGTATTAATATTATATTTTATATACGTGTACATGATATATAAATGATTACTTAATCATCAAGCTAGTCCGCAGATTACTTTATCATTAATATAACCGATAGTGCTAGCCCTTGTTATTTTATTTCAGTTTACTAAAATGTTTTCTTATAGTCTCCAGATTTCATAAATGATAATAACCCTGGTGGGACAGCATGGAATCCGACCTCAACATGTCTACCTCTCTATTCAGGGGATAAACATACAATTACACCACAAGCAAAAATTCTGCCTTATGCATTTCATAAAAACAATAAAAATGCCTAGTATGATTAAGTCGGATTTGTGCAAGTTAATCTCAGTTTTCACAAGGTCTACAGACACCTGCAAGCTAATTTCCATTCCATTCCTCTTTGAGCCAATGAGAGATTCCCATTTACGTTTCTATCCCTAACTTCACAGGCCTTTTCTGAAATCACTGCTTAGAAAGACAGTGCTTGTTTGAGTCATAAGGCCAGATAGCCATTCCTAAGAGATTTAAAGGTGTCCGCTGCCAAGTGTCTGCAGTCCAGCTTCATGCTGAGGGGCTTGGGTTCATCCACTTCCGTAGCTTCACAGGAAGCAGTTTGGCACTTTAAATAAAAGATCAAACGTAGACTGGACTCTGCATCACTGTGAAGGGCAGGACAAACTGTATTTGTATCACAGAAGCCCCGCCCCCCTTACTGCTGTCAGTAGGTCGTGGGATCAGAGTGGGCTTGGTGTAGGTCGCATGAGATTCAAACCTAGACTTTGCCTCTACACTATGACAGTACAAATACTCTCATTGGCCAGTTTATTATGTACACCAGGGTCGGCTAAGCATTAGAATGGCTAGGATGTGTGATGTAATCCTTTTGAATGTGGTGTAATTGTCGGTGCCTGATGTGGTGGATCCACCATCAACAGCCATCCTGGGATTTTCGCACACTACATTATCTATAGTTTACTGAGAATGGTGCAATAAACAATAAACAGAGTGACTGCAGTTCTGTGGGCAAAGACACCTTGTTAATGAAAGAACAGGGGAATGTCTAGACTTGGCAGGAAGGCCAGGGGTGAAAAGATAACAGCTCAGTACTACAGCTGTTTCTGAAAAAGAACTCATTAAAGCGTTTCTGAAGGCAAAAGTGAGTTGTACTCTCTACTGGCAAGGTGTTCCTAACAAACTTGCCACTGAGTACACATGGGCACACATGCACAGGCACAGAGTAGCTCTCGACCTCAATGGCAGCAAAAGGGTAAAAACAATACAGAAGCACTTTCTTAATTAATCTTGAAGGTACATACATATGACCAAAAACTACAGCAATGTTTTACAGCATACAGGAGTCACACAGAAACATTCATCCCATTAAAGAAAAGTGCCAAAAGGTCTTTTGAGTAAATAAATGCTGTAATGTCAGGAACAGTGCTCTCTATTTAGGTCACCAGGCACAGAACTGCATACAGAATTTTGGTGCACAGTGTGATTCACACTTGAACATGCAGATATAGTCTACAGTAAGATTCACAAATTCATACACAGAACAAGTCTACACTGAGGTTGAAACCTAAGAACTACCTCAATGCTTTTTGACATTTGAGCCTAAAGTTTCTGTTACCATGTGTTTTTATTCAGTAGCCACTCACACACAGCAACGTAGTTAAGCAGCACAAGCTGTCCAGGAACCAACTTAGGTACAAGTTCTACTAGGCCAGCGTTTTTCAAACCAGTCCTCAAGGAGCCCTAGATGATCCATGTTTTTGCTGGGAAGCAACTGGGAGGGAGAAAAAATGTGGACCGTCTGGGGGTCCTGAGGACCAGTTTGAGAAACTCTGTACTAAGCTAAATATCCAATGAGAGAACAGCAACTAGTGAAATATAGTTTGGGAAAGAGTTACACAAAAACATAGAATTTCAGAAAAGCTATTCAAATAAATAATATAAAATGTCCAAGTGCAATATACAGCAAAGCCAAATGATTTCATTTCAAGAGAAGAGTCGACAAGGACAGAAAGCCAGTGAGTCAGATAGTGGGGGTGATTCTGACTGTTTTATGAAACAGAGTAACATGCTGTTTATCCAACATGAACCCACATCCTGCGTCACAAGTACTCGTATCCAGGAATTGTACTTCTTCGAACACAACATATAACCAACTTCCTAATGTTCTGTACAAGATAATGCTCGACTATGCACATGGCGATCTTCTGTGATGACGTGTGGAATGCGTACAGATAAGGATTATAGAAAATGACTGAATGAGTCTCAACGGATGTGAGAATTTGCATTATACCTGGACTGAAGTGGAAATTCACCACAAGGGGAAAAAACTTAACTTTCTGCTGTGGATCAGATGCATGCATGCATTGAACCAAGGATTCCCAAAGAACCAAAAACATGTTAATCAAATTTTAAAAACTCATCACAGGAACTACAACTGGTCGAAGGAGATAAGTCTACTGAGAGCCCCCCCAAATGGAGTTCAGGGGTCGGTGGCACTGCTATTTCATAGGTCGCGGGCTAAAAAGTTTAGGAACCCGTGCATTAAACAGCAAACATTTTACATCAAAATCACAATGTGGACTAAATATTACAGCACTAAATCATAGTCATGTTGTTGGCTGTAGCTTGCATGGCTGCCTCACACCTCTGAAAACTAGGGTTCAAGTCCCCCCCCCACAATCTATGACAGTTTCCGGTGTCCAGGTTCTCCATTCCCCCCCCCCCACCACAATCAAAAAATGCAGAGGTAGAAAGTTCCAGTGCAGAACTTCTTTCAACCGCCCAGCTGAGTATAAAGAGTCACATTCACAGAGTATTCAACTGTTTGAGTACTCTATGAATGTGACTCTTTATACTCCACTGGTTGGTTGAAACAAAACCTTGGTCTGGATTTGTACTTTCTGAACCTGAACTTTCCACCTCAGCTACGGTGAACTGGAGTCGCTAAATTGTGAAAGGTGTGTGCTCTGTGATGGTTGGTACCCCGTCCTGGATTGCTCCCTACTTTGCTCCCACAACATCTGAGATAGACTCCGGACCCTGAATAAGATACACAGGTATTGAAAATGGATGGATTAAACAATGGTTTCTGAAAGGTCACTAAGATGAACATTACAGAGAGATGCTGTTGGGGGCATCTGGGTTCAGTACATCATTATCATTTAAAGGGGCGTGAACAGTGATCATTATCACATAACTGAACGTGCATTTGTGTGAGCTTGCTCATCATTATCACTTAACTATTTTAAGATAAATCTAACTGTTGTGTCTTTCACTTCTATGGATATTTCAAGCTACCGACAGTATACACACTGGTGTGCGTGTATGTGCATGCCCAAATATCAGCGGAGGTTCCACTCAAAAATTTTCCACTAATGGGCACCTGATGTTTAACACCTCCAGATTCAAGACGCACACTGAAGTCAAACACGGAAGCTGCTGCACTGAAGTCTGAAATAAAAATTGGGCGAGGAAGAGCTAACCATGATACACGCTAATTAATGGTCCGGCCAAAGCACAAAGCACATGAGTGGCCCAGAGGGACCAATCAGAATTCAAAACACAATGCTCTGAGTCCAATCCCCCTGCAGCTGAGCAGCTGTGGGACCAATAACATCATATAGAGAGCACACAGTGACAAAGAGCAACTGTGTACAGGTCCCAGCCTGTCAGCATAGTGGCTAAATAAGAAAGATGAGCCATGGCATTGTCTCCGTAATGTCAGCGTTGATAGCTCAGGCTGGACAGCATCTGCAAAACCGTACTTCTCAAGCACAGCGTAAAGGGTGAAGAAAATAATGAAAATGCATGTCACCAGATTGAGTTCACCAGATTCCTCAATTGTGCCTTTAATAAGACAATATCTGGAAAGCAGCTCCGTTTCAGCCATTAAAATCTGTGTATAGGAACCTCGACTTAAAATGAATGGATGATTTCATTGGTGTTGCAATACCAATGCAATAATGATGATAATTCTACCAGGTGTGGCAGGAAATACACAACCGTTCCAAAAGTATCTTTCAAAAGCATCCTGAGCAGTTTGTGGGCAGGATTCTACATGCAAAGTGATCTATCAGCATGACTGCTTCAGGAATGTGGTGTGGAAATCAGCTTCCATCCAGTCTGACCAAACAATGCATTACAACCTCCTGTATCTGGGGACAAAGTGCTGGGTGTGGTGAGCTCCTCTTAATGTATTTCTGAGTGAAATATTCATGCCTGATTGCAGTAGTGTGACCATAGTGTGACAAACCGTCAGAGGAAGAAGAAGAAGATGGCAGGAGAGGTGAAACAGAGACAGAGACAAATCGAGAAGCCAAGCCTCTGGTCCAGGAGCTACGAGCCAGCAGCAGTCTCCAGAGACTGGCCCTGGGTCAGTCTTGAGGTTTGTCAGAAATGCAAGCACTTAACCCTGCCGTGAACCATGAATGCAGAGAGCCAGTCAGTGACAGCTGATCCTCACTGGCACACCTGAGTGTTAAACTCTCTGAGCAACAGGACAGCATATATGTCGCTCAATATTGAGGATTCTGAACTTAACTTTGGGTGCAGTGATCATGTACCTGTCAAGCTCAACCTCATGTGTTCAAAGCAAGTGCCTCTCCTATAATCCTGTGATTTAAATAAGTCAATGCCTGAGCACAACCATTAATCCTGCTCATATTAGGAGCCATTATTGGGGGACATGTGAGACAGAAGCAATTGCACTTCAAGCAGAAGTTTTACCATAATGACTCACAAAGGCAGCTCTCTGGTAGACAGCAAGGCAAGTTGGCAGAAGTTTCATTCTGATGCTGCTCTGAAACAGGTGTGAATGACAACAAGAATGGAAATGCTCCTCCACCACACCGATGAGATGCAGTTTACTGATAAAGCTCATATTTGGCTGCTTAGCAAGAAGAAAACCTAACTGCTCATGAATGCAATGCACTGGTTGGAGTAGAGATGCACCCATCCGATATTTGGGATCAGTATTGGCGCCGATCCATACCTAAGTAGATGGATCAGATATCGGCCGCATGTGACCGATCCACATCCGATACTTACTTCTTCAGTTTTTGGCAGTCTGTGAAAAGATAAACACTATTTCTTGTCAAATCGATTTGTACATTGATCGCACATTAGCTCTTTCCCGTTTTAGATGTGTTTCGTAGTATTCAAGCTGAACATTAATGCTGCCACTCAGTCTGTGGGAGTGAGCGCACTGTTGTCGCATCATAATGCGCATACCCTTTGCAGTAGGAGGAGCATCAGAACACCAGATAAGAGGGTGACGACAGCAAATGCGACTTGCATGTTTGCAAAGCAAACTAACAAGCTTGTCTGCAATCTGGCAGTATTTTAAATTGCATGTGGATGCAGTAATAAATGTGTGTTTCCTACAGCTATGCAATATCTCCAAACTAGAACGATTTCGTACTATTCAAGACACTGACAAACTGATACATACATACATACAGCAGGTTAGACTATTGTAATGCTCTGTTGTCTGGTACTGTAGCACACACTGCACACTAAACACTTCGCAGTGTATTCAAAATGCAGCAGCTCAAATTGTCACCAGGAGCAGGTAGTTTGCACAGAAAACCCCTGCTCTTGGTTTCCCTGCACTGGCTTCCTGTTCAAAGATCTCCTGCTTACATACAGTATACGGCACTTAATGGTCTAACACCTGCCTACCTAACAGAATTACTTCAAGTTAACAAGCCATATCCTCCACTCAGATCACACGTTTCCTTGTCTTTCCACATAAATTAAGTGACAGTTGGTGGTAAATGGCATTCTGCTACAAGTCCCCTATATTGTGGAATGGTCTGTCAGCCAGTGTTTGGGATACCGAATAGGTTTCAGTCTTTAAATCTCGACTGAAGACCTATTACTGCAGTTTACCCGCAACTTATACTATAATTATGGCGGCTGGTGTTTCTGTACATGCCATTTTTATCTATTATGTTTGTCCATGAATGTGTCTATGCATGTTCTGACCACTCCATGCTCTCGGCCTTCCTCCCCACATGTCTGGATGGAGAAACTGAGATGCAGCCCTGGTTCAGCCCTATGGAGGGGTGACATCGTGGATGTGGCTTGTGAACCGTAGCACCGTGGGTGTCGATTTCAATGTATCACACAAGGCAGGGTGCAGAACAGACTCACTAATGGACTTTGGCTTCGTCCTTGATCACAGTTTACACTCTGCATTTAGCAAGAGTTTGGGGGGGGGGGGGGTTGGGCAGCTAGTACACATTGGACCCCCACAGTTTTTTTTCTCCCTAATTGGGAGGTTTTGGTTCCTTTCTGCAGTTGTCATCTGCCTTTCATTCTTTCCTTTCTTTCTTTGTCTTTCCTTTTCCCTGTTTTTTGTATTATTCTCTCAATGACTGTGTTATGTATCACGACACACCCATGTAAAGTGCCTTGGGGTGACTCTGTTATGAAAGGCGCTATAAAAAAAATAAACTGGATTGAATTCGATGCTTGAAACAACTCGTAGTACAGTGAGTTGCAATATTTGTAAAAACAAAGTTTTGAGGGCTAGAAGTGGCATTTAGCGGAAAATCCCACTAAACAAAGCGCATGCAATTGTGCGAAACAACACGAGTAATGTGACAAAAGTAATGGATGATTTGGCAGTCGCTAGCTCGGGCTGTTTTGCGTACTTGCTACAGCTTGTGATACACAAGGGGCTGCTATCGCAACTAAGTGTAAGTGGTGCTGTTGTTGGTCGGAGAAAAATTGTGGAGCATTTTAAGCATTCTCCACTTGCATATTCTCGCTTGGGAGATATTCAAATTAAACTGCAAAATGCCTCAAAAACACTTAACATGTACGAATGAGGTGTAACAGCACGTTATGCATGTTTCTAGTAGCTTAATCAACAAAGCTTTTTTGGCAAACTTTTTTTCTCATTTGTATTTGCTAGTTTAAAATGAGCTCTGGTATCGGAACGGTATTCATATCAGCTGATAGCTGATACCCGTTCAGGTATCGGGATTGTATCTGTACTGAAAGAAATGGGACTGGTGCACCTCTAAGTGGGTGACGCATTTCGCTCCATCCCTGCTCTATGGTCACGTATTCATGTGCAACCGATGCTATACAACAGGGACCGTAAGATTCACCGACTGGCAGAGGCACAGAAGTTCACAACGTGGTTGGCCTGATTTAAAAAGCGCACCGGACACAATATGTGACAAACTTGGGATACACCGTTTTTATTATCTTTACATTGGTAAAGTCCAATTTATATATATATAAATATATATATAGTTGTTAGTACAGATCATTTGCCTTTATTATTTAGAAACGTGACCAATAATTTTGGACCAATGACTTCATATTTAGATTGATTCCCTCTCTCTAAACTGTTTCTGTATCTGTACCATATTGAATCACATAGCAGCATATTCTTTTGAATGGCATTGTGTTTAAATAAATCATGTCGAATCGCACTGCATCACAATAGGGGTGAATCATATCGGATCGCATTAGTAGTTGCTTCGTATGTATATTTAATGTATCAGATTGCTCAATGTGTGGGAACTCTCCTAATACAGAGTAAGGAGTTCCAGTGAGGACTGTCCTGCCCAGCAGCATCTCCCACGACACAGCTCTCTTAAATAATCGAAAAATCTGTCTGTGGTAACTACACACTCTGGGTCAGCTCTCTGTCTGCTAATTACTTAGTGAAAGGTGTGACGACTGAAACTAAATGCAAAGTTCTCCTGCAAAGCGCATAGTCCAGTTGTGTTTGCCATTATACACCATTCTACACCTCTGCTTCCTTTTCTTGGCCAGTTCTAAGCACGGAAGGAAAAATCAGGGTGTGGATTTCAGATCCTTTCAATGCATGTGACCTAGAGGCGGGCCGAGTGCAGCGGCCCCCACCTTTTTTACAATGAGAGCTACTTTTACATAGAGAATAATCTGCGGAGCTATGGAGTCAGTGTATTTCACAGACCAAGGAGAGCTCCCCTCAGTAAATTTTGCCACCCCCTTACTGGCTGCTTAAGGGTCACTCCATTATGCAGATCTGAAAGATAAGAACATGTACCTGAGCCCTAAAAAGCTTAAAAAATGAGGGCCAACTCACGTATTCAACAGGAAAGATGAAAACACCCACATAGCATCACCACTGCACTTTGTATTAGACATGGAAAGGTCAGATGGCGAGGTGGAGGATCATAGCTTCAGCCATCACAGGCGCGGCGTCGTGTAACAACAGCAAACACTGGTGGTATATATACGCAAATGCAGCTGTTTAAACATTAACTGCTCAATGCAAATTAAGCACCAGGCAATTATGCACCTCTATACTGGTTGACAACAGGGACTTTGTGAATGGGGGGTGGGTTTTGGTAGGAGAACATTACAGCTTTGAGCAACACCAAGGAGGGGGGGGGGTCCTCTCAGGTTTCCTGGCAGCCCAGCTAAAGAGGAAATGGACTGGCGATGCTCTGGGACTGCCTTTTAGCCTGTGCTTCCAGAAGCAGCTTTATGTCAGAGAGAATAAGGTTGCAGGTCTGGGGGACCTTGGAACAGGCAGGCAGTGTGCATGTTTTTTATTTGTGGGGAGTGGGGGGCGGGGTTTCAAACATGGCTAGAAAACCTAAAATTCTTCAGTGCACCTGTGCCTGTATAACATGAGCAAAACAGACATAAGCAAACAGTCCGTGTGAGGAGAGTAAATAAGAGACCTTCAGGGTCCAGAGACACAGCAACAACTTACAATAACAATACAGACCAACACTGCTGATGCTGTGTCCCACCACTCGGCCCATTGTGTAATAATTGCTTGAAAAACATTCTTTGTACGAACACGTATGTGCTTCTAACGACAGGCTTTCAAGCACCTTTACTGTGCTTTAGATGCTGTCAATTGCTTTTACATTCCCTGAGCCCAGCATGCACATGCTAACATTTTACTGATAACCTCGCAGTTGTCAGTTACTCATTTGGGGAGCAATAGAAGGTAGTGAACATAAAAACACCCTAAGAATAGAAATATGAGAAGGAAAATATTTAATATTAGCCATGCCAAATCCGTTCAGTTGCCCACCACCTAAGTGTATTACTCATTTCCTTTCGAAGTAATAAGCTCTTTTCTGGATGGTGATAAACGTATAACGTCAGAATGTGACAATGTAAACTTCAAATTTAAACTTTTTCTACAATGGGGAACATTCATGTCTGTATGTAGGTGCCTCTTGAGCATATTTTCCTGCATTTAACGGAGAAAAGGACAGTAATAAATGTGAAAGACTAGTGTAACAGTTTTATAAATAGCAGCCGCAAGAAGTCTAAATACAGGAAACATGTATCTGCTTCCCAATCACTAATGTAAATAATGGCTCAAGATATAAAGAGCAATTGAGATAAATTTAAGTTTTTTTTTTGAAGAGCTGGTCTCAACTCAGAAAAAAATTAACAATATTATAGTACACTTAAAAAACGGGACAATTGATTTCCTGGATAGATCTAAAAGAAGCAAAAAGAACAAACAAAAAAACTGCCTGGCGGTGCTCCTTTCAGATACGGCCTCTTCCTGCTGCATCCTTACCTACACAGTAATAATCATCCGGACCTCAAAGGACACAATGACCAAGCAACTGATCTCATTCTGATACCTATGTAATGTAACATGTTACAAGGTCTCCATACATTTATACTGGCTGACTGCTTAGCCTCTGGAAGCTGACGTCCACTAAAAACTGGTCTTTTTCAGTCCGCAGTGAGGAACCGGGTCTGATGCTAGCAGCGGTAGACAGCCTGCTAGGATTCCTCAGTGGGGGCTTCCGAAACTGGTAATTCTGATACATACTCACCATCAATGGGAGTGTCCACCTTGACTGTGAAGCTCTGCTTCCCTGTAACAAGTGCAAACAGCTACAAGGTATTTGAGGTTAATGGGCTAAACCTTGTGTGTGCAGAAGATCACAGTAGGGGGACCTGCTGACAAGTCCAGGATATAGGAGATAGCAGCAGACCCAGAGGTACTGTGAGGCAGGGACTGGGAACATACACAGTGCTGTCAAAAGTCTTAGGGAGTTAAAGGAATTATCCAAAACTCTGTGTAGTAAGTGTACATTTGCTCAGAACAAAAACTCCAACTTCACACTAGAACACCTGAAAATTAAGAGTACCACAAAAACTAACATGAATTTCCTCAGTTCTCCAGAAAATGACTGATACCCCGTTGGATGGCTAGATGAGCACAGAACGCCGCTTCAGTTCCCAAACCTCTCCTCAGGGGCGCCCCAGCTATTCCATGTATTTGTTACATTTCATAAGCAGCTCACTTAATTAATTAAATTCGTTCGAAAAGTCAACAAAGTATTGATTAGCTATACGAGTTGTGCTAGTGATCAAAAAAAATACATGGATATATTGGATGTTTGTTGCAAATATTGTGGTGATTTCAGGAAAGGTTTTGATATGCTTACACTAA
Source organism: Isichthys henryi (assembly GCA_026776945.1). Lineage (NCBI taxonomy): Eukaryota > Metazoa > Chordata > Actinopteri > Osteoglossiformes > Mormyridae > Isichthys > Isichthys henryi. Next base: position 3,822,886 of record JAODJX010000002.1, read on the forward strand.
CACATTTCTACAGTCATAAAATCATAGTTTTACCTAATGGAAGATCACTTAAACATCATTTTCTCTGACTGCCTTCGACTTTTGTACAATACCATATAAACTAATAAATTTTGCTGAGACATGTATAGAGTATCACTCAGAGACAGAAACATTGCAGATACCACATACCAATCTGTGTAGGCTGGACAACAGCACAGCATACCTGTATGTGACAGAGCAAGTTTGGCTTAATCACACATTGAGGAAGTCACTCTCTCTCTCTCACACACACACACACACACACACACACACACACATACATACACATACACATTCACATACACACAGGTTTGTTGTTAAATCTTTGTGGGGACTCACCATTCATTTATATCGGGAAAACTCTAATCCCAACATGACTTTAACCCCTAACCCACCCATAACCTTAACCGTAAGTAACCAAACAATATATGAGACTTTTGGCATTTTTAGGATTTTGATTGCATTCACAGATCTTTGTGGGGACCTGGAAATGGTCTGCACCGTGTCAAAATAACAGGTTTTATTACATCGTGGGGAACATTTGGTCCCCATAATGTAATAAAAACATGATCCATACACACACACACACACACACACACACACATACATACACATACACATTCACATACACACAGGTTTGTTGTTAAATCTT
>JAODJX010000002.1:3828107-3850451 GCA_026776945.1 Isichthys henryi
GGCAGATGAAATTTAACGTAGATAAATGTAAGGTAATCCATGCAGGGAGCAGAAATATAAAGTACAGATATTTTATGAGTTCCACTGAAATAAAGATAGCTGATTATGAGAAAGACCTCGCAGTGTATGTTGATGCTTCCATGATTCACTCTCACCATTGTGGGGAAGCAATGCGAGTGATGAAATGTCTTATGAGGAGAGGTTAGCTGAGCTGAATCTGTTCAGTCTCGCGCAAAGGAGATTAAGGGGGAACATGATCCAGGTATATAAGATTCTAACAGGTCTGGATGCTGTTCAGCCAATTGGGTACTTCAATATTAGTAATATAGAATACTAGAAATCGTGGCCATAAATAGAAATTGTTGGGAGAACATTTTAAACTGAATTTGAGAAAACATTTCTTTACACAGTGTGTATTTAGAGTATGGAATAGTCTTCCTGCTAGTGTAGCACAAGCTAAAACCCCGGATTCCTTTAAATCAGAGCTAGATGAGATTTTAACAACTCTGAGTTATTAGTTAAGTTCTCCCCAAATGAGGTTGATGGGCCGAATGGCCTCCTCTCGTTTGTAAATTTCTTATGTTCTGTGTTCATTTTATCAATCTGTCATGTCTTTTAAATAGAAGCATTCCCTACCAAACATTGTCCAATCCACTTATCCATGTGAAGTTGCACGTTCAGCCGTGTCAAGGTTACCCTAGGATCACAGAACGAATGGCTAACCGCCATGGTAGGAGAGCAACTAGCTTTGATGCCCCCCTAGACATGCTGTCAAATATAACATTAAGTTGGAACAAGATCAATGACAGAAGCTGCTGATGGTGGAGTCAGTCAAGCTCTTCAGATGAGGACAAAGTGAAGATGAGCAATCACGACACCCCCCCCCCCTTCCAACCAACTCCTCAGTTTTCAGTTTAATTAATGCAACATGAGGATTTTTTAATAAAAACACACCTCCTCTCTCCTACTTGAGACACACTTAAAGAGCATTTCACCATTCATAAGCCATACACCACAGCCATTCCAGACCTGCCTGGTACTTGGCCAATTCCTGGCAACTTTTCCTTGTTTCTGAAAGCCGAGAGGCCTGGGCCCAGTGCCAGTTTACCTCCATGACAGCCAATCTGCCACACTGGATCCACGGAGAGTTCCCTCTCATTTGCATTTCCTATCTACCAACAGGGTTCCTGAGCAGAGAGTAGGACACCACAACACGCAAAGCGAACAGTAACAGCACAGAAGAATATTTAACAGTTAATAATAATTAAACCACAATTTATACAAAACATCATAAATTCCCAACAAATATTTTGTTTCATTTATATGCTGCTGAGAGGCACTTAGCCTGCTGGCAAAAAAAAACTACGGGCATCTTCTGTGTGGCCACTGGCCTGTGTGTGATTCCTCTGGATTGGAACTGACAGAAAAATAGCACGCATTACTTTGAGTGAGCTTGACTCACTGAGTGAAACCTTCCAACGTATGGCTCTTACCAATGATCCTGGGAGGGAGGAGATGGAGAGAGGGAAGTAATTCTAGAACTAGTTTCATCACAGCTTCAGTGTCTGAGCCAGGTAGGAACCTGGACCCATGATAAAATAAGACCGTTTGGGTGCTTTCCAACTGTATGTTTGAGAAAAGTGCTTAACTTACGCTGCATCTGCAAAAAGACATCAGACTGTGTCAACCCATCAATCCATCATCTAACCAATTATCCAGCAGCAGATTGTGGGAATATGCAAGATATTTTTGACAACAAATATACAGTAGCATACAATATAACACACTTGACAATGACATGCTTAAAATAACACATCTCCTATGGCACAAAGGCCAACACTGTTTGTTCAAGAATGTGCAAAAACACAGTTTGCTCAAGGATGTGTGCCCTCAAAACCTTGCTTATCTGGATGGAACCTCAGGACTCTAACTGAAGTTACACAAAACCAAGCGGACCTATTTCTGATTATGATCAGCCAAACACGGAAGCTTCAACTTCAAACAAATTTAACTAATCTTGATGCGAATGGTAATGCAATGTTTCCGAGCGAAACAATAAAATATCCCTTTGAACTAGTCCGAAGTCGCCCAAAAGTATTTGACAAAATGATGCAGCAATAATATTTTCAATTACAACAATGTAAATAAATTAAAATGAGAACGTTGCCTATTTTAATTCCTTTGTTATGTATGCCCGGCATGCAGTATTGTCCCTTACTGTAACACAATGCTTCTGTTGGGGTGTAACACCTCCACATCGCCATAATTTTCTCTTTGAAGGTAAATTTGGTACAAACTTCACTGTAGTGCCAGCGGGACAGGACTTACCAAACCCAGAAATTGTATACTTTATTTCATCTTACAGTTTCGTAAAAGATTTTTCGTTTTTCATCAACTATAAGAAAAATACTGATATGTGTTCTCTGAAGACATTAGTTTTTGGTAAATGAAAATCGGGATTAGAATGAGAACTGTCGAAGAGAATCGTCTCATTTTTATATATTCTTAAAAAATATGTAATTTATACGCTACATCATCCGATAAGGAAAGCCAAGACTGTCATAAGATATCTAAACCCCAACAAACTAAGGCACGTCCACAGGACAGTGTTCAATATCTTATATTTAAAAAAATGAATGCTCCTTTATGTACCAATAAAAACATTCAGTCCCAGTTGTGTCGCCAACTAGTTTGTCATATTTATTACATATACAAGGTGGGCTTGCAAACTTGGGGATGTAGCTGACGACTAAACATTTCAGGCGTTGCATGTCCTTGTCCACAGCTTTAGATATGTCTGTCTTAGCGCTTACAAGCGGCATAACCTGTTTGACATAAGAGGGGTGCTGAAAACGCCTGTATAAACGCAGCCGATCCTCTTTCCGTCCCTGCAAATCAACTCTACATATTGCTAAGGATACAACGCTGAACCCGAAAGCGAAACGCTTCTAGCCAGGAATAAAATTTTAAAACTCGAACGTGTATGAAGATTCAAAATACGTTTCATTGGGCATAAAATATCAAGCTTCTGTCCTCACAAGCAATGCATGAAACACGCCCCCCGCCCCGACCCGCTATGGCCAAGCTTACCTTTGGAATTGCTGAATGCGGTGTACCAGGACAGTGATATGAATCCGCACAGACCAAACAATAAGACAGTTAGGAAGGTGCCATTTCGGAGCCTCATCTCCAGACCACCGGGCTCATGACCGAACCGAACGCGGGATAGCTGCTGCTCCTGCCGCCGCCGCTTATTCTATGCCGTTTCGCCTTTCTCCGGGAGAACTGGGTTGCGCCTTGCAGGACCGCTGAGCTGTATTTGTTATTGCGCGACGGTAACTCACACATTCGCAGGAATCGTGAACTCGGGGAGGGGTGTACAAAACAGGGGGAAGGGTTTACTGGCAGGCTGTCCTTAAAGAGAAAGGAGGCGAGCATATCGCTGGTGGGCGTCCGTTGCCTAATACAGAGGCCGGAGGCGTTTGCTTATTTTTCATATTCCACATATTTAATTGAAAGCAGACAAATTCGGTGTCCTCGTTAAGCAAGTCGTCCAATTCGTGCATTTCTACAACAAATGACAAATATAAGGATGATTTGATAAGCTGCGAGGCGCTTATGTACAGTCATTTTGGGAAAAAAGATTATTGCAAATATTACATTTTGACAGTCACTGGTTTCATTTGCTGAAAACCACGAAAATCAAGCAAGACCACACAGATATGATATACGTCTCACAATGCACAATTCCTTTAAGTAAAAGGCTCGTGTATACTGTACTTCTGTGGTTCTCAATTCGGCACAATTATGTGTTATTTAAAACTAATAATACACATTCGGGTAATATGCCTGCTATTCAACAGAGATCCAGACGTAAGTAAACTATAAAACATAAGTTCCCGCAACAATGCTTTTCATTTATTTTACTATTTATGCAAACGAGTGTGCTTTACCCTGTCTATAAGACTTCACAGCTCTCTACGAGACGGCGTCTGTTCTCTCGAGACTCAGATAAATGCGGTATAACTTTGCTTTTCTAATTCAGGCAAAAAATGAATTATTGCTATTATGACGTTTAATTAAAGTAAATGCCATCCTTGGTACTTTCTCCGCGTGAAATAATGTACTAGTATTTGAAGTAGTGAAAAGACAGTAAGTAACAAATGGTCATGAGTTTTTATGTGTTGCTTCAATGGTTTCCTGAGGAAGGTAACGTAAGACAATTGAATAGAATTTGCGTTGTGCCGTGATTCTTTACATTACTGTATATAAAAACATATTTTCGAGTCTCGATCGTTTCGGTTTAGAATAGTCACCCCAAAGTAACAACAAATAACTACTCTGTTTCTTGAAACCCCGCGATTCCAACCAGGTTAAGCATGGATTGATGGATGTTTCCTGAATCATGATGAAATGCTATAACTCCGTAACCCATTTTCAGAATTCAGCAAAGTGCGTGTTTTACACGGTTTACATTTTTACAATTTTATATTTTTGTTCTTACAAAACAAATATGGATTTTGATCCAGAACACCGGCCAAACGCGAATTAAACCTATAATGTATTACATCCATATAAAATTCATTCCTTGCATGTGCCTCGCAGCACGGAAGTAACTACGCCACAATTAACATTTTATTTTAATACATAAATTATGCTTGTAGGCCTTTTGTTAGCTTTTCAAGCGTCCGCTCCACTTGAAAAATCTGAATAAGATTTGAGGGTAATAATAGGCCTACTTTTGATTAATGTAATGTAATGTAATCATTTTCGTGTAGCACATTCTGCTGGGTGTGGTTTTAGGGTCTTTTCTCATGATCAAGCATGGCAGTTGCTGTAATACACCGATGAGTTTTGTTTTGTATTGGTTTTGTGTGCTGTCTCCCAATCAAGGTTGAGATTCTAACTATTCATAATTGATTTCACGATACCAGGATATTATTCCCTTTCTGGGAGAAATGAAGTTATCTGAATACTGAAAATGAATGGTAGGAAATTTAGACTGTTTTATATTTATACGCGCGTATTAGCTAAATATAAGATAATTAGAAACAAAAATGAAAGCGACTACGAGGGAATTATATAAGTGCATCAGTCGTTTTCAAAAACTTGACGACATTACAAAACTCCTCACTGATATATAAATAAATAATTTAGTACGTCAGTTAACACAAAGGTCGATGACAATTACCGATTTCGTTGTAAGTTGCGAAATTGCGGTTTTAAAACGGCGAGGCAAAGCTTTCGAACATCTATTTCAGAACAGTTTTACATTCTTCACACGATTAATATCTATATAATCTTGATATTTCGCTGGGTCCGTAATTCGATACCTCTGCCCAATGTGCGGACGGCACTTACCGTGGCGAAAAAAACAGGGTCATTCCCTTACAATGTGATGGGTGCATGCATGCTATCATTCTTGGAAGGCTGAAAAATATAGGCCTATTTCACTCCGATTAGACCTATCAGATTTTCATATCAATTTAATTTTTAAATTCGGATCTTATAAAGCGTTTAGGACGCATAATTGACATCTTCAGTAAATTAAAACATTGTTTTAAAATTACAGCAATATTCTGCGTCCTCGTGGGGCATGCATAGACGGTGCACAAAATAATGGAAATGGAAAATGGAAAAGAAATATGGAACAGGAGCTTAAATATGACATGACTAGACTGCTGTCATAAATACACATTCAGATCTGTTTGAATTCCAGTCGCAGTGTGTGCCACCAATAAAACCGGTTTGACGATCAGCACTTTGTTCTGTGAGTTGTCAAAGCAATTGAAAGCCATGTTCCAAAGAGACCACAATAGCGTTAAGGGTGTTGCTAGAGGTTTTGGGCCCCATGAAGTTATTTTCCAGTTGTTTTAGGCCCCCTGTCACTTGGAATCCTCCTAATTCTCCAACCCTGCATAGAGTGCTGGTAGAGGTTAATATCTAGCCAAGCTACAGGGCAGGTTGCTAAGTTGGGCCCCCTTCAGAAGATGGCCTTTGTCATGTAATGTCACAAAGTGGTGTGTATAAAGGGGAACAGTATTTCAAATCGTAGCAGCACATACCAAACATGGACAAACCCTTGGCTTCATTCAGAAGCTCCGCATACCTAACGACATAAATACACAATGACTTAGTACCTGGTGTAAAGGGCATGAAGCCTGCATCCATGCACAATGGAAAAAGGAATCTGGTGGCACACCAGACAGGTTTACATTTCTAGAAAACCAAAGGATGCCTTCAACACACAATGCATGTTACCAAGAGTTCAATATGATCCTTAATTATTTCAGTTCTATTATAATTAGTTATTTCACCTTACATTCATCATGAATAACTGAACGATATACTTGAGAGGAAGTTCGTTGTTATTATTTGTCACGATCTAAAAATATTTATTGAAGTCGTAACTTTACAGTTCTTACGGTAGTTTTCTTCAGGTTAACGAAACATCTGCGTTTATGGAGTAACCCTGCCATCTAACGGAGAAGAAATGTTACTTGTCGCACATTTAGTATTGCTTGATGAACTCTACACAGACCGAAAAGGAAGAAAACACGCAGACAATAGTTCCACGATGTTTTGAAAAGCTCAATTTTGTATGATTGGCAGAATAAATTAACACAGTGTAACAACTACTTCATTAAGAAGACAAGAGTCTAAGTTTTAGCGTTAATATACATATGTAATGGAAATGCTAGTTTGTGCGAATACTTGTTAGGTCCCAATAGAAGCAACCATGGTTAACCCACTTTACAGATACATCACGAACAAAGTTTTTGCATGTGTGCCTTTGTATCCTTCAGTGGAACAAATCAGTCATGCGTCAGTATGACTCGTAAATATACGGCGAGTAAAGAAACTTCCAGATCTTTCTCGTACCTTTGTAATGCTGAAATGATGTAACAAGGAAATCAGACAAATTAGTCACAAGAGCTGAGTCACCGTCAGCTGACCGACCGGTCGCCTAGGGGATCAGGGCGGTAAATTAAAAATGACCTTAACGTTTTTAAAAGAGGGTAACTAAAAGAGGGTTAAAGAGGGTTTAGGAAGTGACATTGCAAAAATTAGACATGATGTATTAAATGGTAACATAGCTGTCCGTTACTTGGTCGTTCAGTAACAATTAGGCCTCCATTGGGTTTAAGTTACCTTTCTTCTTAATTTGCTGCTCTTACCTTGTAAAGCTCTTTACTTTGCCAGTGAAATGTGTTAATTACTTCAGTTCATGCCGCGATATTGTAGTATATAGTAACAGATTTTTAAAATAAGAATTATAAATTGCAATTATAACTTGGCAGAATGGTGGCTCAGAGGGAAGTACTGCATCCTCAAAGCTCCAGTATTGGGAGTCTGAGCTTACGTGTTTTCATTGATATATTCTGTGGATTTTCACCGCATACCCTCCCATGGTCCAAATACACATGACTAGGTGAACTGGTGTCACTACATTGCCAATAGGGTGTGACTATGTATGCCCACTTATGGATTCGTCATAAATGTTATTCTATACAACACCCAGAATGATAAGAACGTTCAAGTTGATACACTGTCAGAAAAAAAGAGTATCAATTTGTACCTTTGCTTGCAACGGGGCTGTACCCCAGTGTAGGGTCTGCAAATTTACTCTAGCTGAAGGTAAATGTACCTTTTAAGCTACAGAAATGGACGCTGAGGAACATTTTTGTACCTTGGGGATGTTCCTGAGAGTCCATTTCAGTACCTCAAATTAGACTAAAAATGAGGCAAACTCAGAGCCTATCACAGGTTCTATATGTTTTTTTTTTTTTTTATTTGAAGAAATACAAGTGCAACAGTCTAAGCAGGAAGCAACCATGTAACACAATATTATACATCTAATGCACATATTAGTATGAAATGGCTTTTCCCTCAACCTTTTTGGTAAGCTGACAGCCTTTTGCAGTGTGCTGCATCAAAACCGTTCCATTCATGTTTGACTGCTTCCCCCAGCTGGTTTTTGCTCCTAAATTTTCTGCCAACAAGTTTGGCTTTGATATGCACCCGTAAATTCTCTATGGGGTTAAGATCTGGTGAAGGACCAGTCCAAAATATCACTGTCAGTTAATGCCGCTCCAACCATGACGTTGTTGTTTTTGCTGTGTGCTGGTGCATTATCTTGTTGGAAAATGGTGTTTTGTCTGTCATTTCCACTATACAATGTGTTTAAGCTTGGAAGCAACCCTTTCTGTAATTTCTTTTGGTACTCCTTTCCATTAATGGATTTTTCACATCACATCACATCAGCTCACCAATACCAGATGCAGAAAACACCCCCCATACCATTATCCCACCTCTGCCATGTTTCACAGTGGTGGATAAGCAATCTGGGTTGAATTTCTCATTTGACCTACGAAGAAAGTGTTTGGGAGCATCAGTACACAGCTCAGAACGTTATTCATCTCTCCAGAGAACATGCGGAAACCACTGAGAATCATGGTGACCATAAACTAGCAAAAATTTCAGTCTGTCTGCCGCATGTCTTTGTGGACAGCAATGGTTTCCTTGCACACCTTCTTGATGAAAAACCAGCTTCCTTGAGCCGTCTTGTAATTCTTTGTGAAACAGCCTTATTTTGCCCATGTCTGAGTTCCTGTGCTAATTTTGTAAGAGGCTTCTTACGATTCTTCAGAACGGTCGTGTTCAGCTGTCTGTCATCTCCACTTGTTGTCACTTAAGTCTTCCACAAGCTGCTTTCTCTGCCACAGATCCTGTCCCTTGAAATGTGTGACCAATTCTGAGAATAGTAGACAGTGGAATCTGGATATCCTCAGACTTCGATCAGACATGAATGGAACAGCGGTGACGCGGCAGACTGTGAAAGGCTGTAAGACGGTTTGCCCAAATGGCTGAATTTTCTATAGAAATACAAGAGAAAAGCCCCCCCCCCAATTCTAAACTGCACACTGGCTACAGACAGTGCATTCAATATTGTGAAACACTGTTACTTATTTCACCTGTATTTTAAACAAGAAAAGTAATCATAAAACACACGATAAATCATGTTTACCTCATTTTTTTGCCCAGCAGTGTACATTTACCACTGGCAGACCCTACACTGGGATACAGCTCCAGTGACAAGCAAAGGTATAAACTGGTACTCTTTTTTTTCTTACAGTGTAGTTTGTGTGGTTTGGTTCAGTGGATTGTACCTTTGCTTGTCACTGGGTCTGTACTCTCAAGGGTCTACCAATTGTACCCTTAACTGTAGGTAATTGTACCTTTTAAGGTACAGAAATGGACTCAGGAATATTTCTGTACTATTGATGGTATATACATGCTGTTTGTACCTTTGGAATGCTCCCCAGAGTCCGTTTCTGTACCTAAAATGTTCAATTACAAGAATACCTCAGTGACAAGCAAAGGTACAATTTGTTACAGCTTTTTTATGATTGTATATAAATAAAATAAAACAAACGCATACGGCAAAACGCTTTATATTATTACGATACTACAAGCTTTTTTACAATGTTAACAAATATTGTTTTAGTAACACACGGTGATTTCATAAAGGGATTTTCCCGTTGAAAAACTGCTATGTCATTACCCACTTTCCATAACAGCAGCGCCGAGATCGCCTGCGCCGGTAGGTGCAACAAAACACAAAACAAACGTCCCGAGTCATGACGGGTGACGTTCGCCCCTCTGATTGGACCATCCGGCTGTATATACTTGACTGGGAACTGCTCAGAAGACATTTTAGTCCAAATTTCGTCTGCGCAATAGCCAGCTGTACCGGTAAGGATCGGAGGAGAGCACCATGTCGATGACAGTGAAAGCTTACCTACTCGGAAAGGAAGACATTCAGAAGGAGATTCGCCGCTTCACGATTCCTGAAGATGCATCGACCAGCTTCGTTTATCTCACTCAGAAGATAACCGATATGTTCCAGAGCCTTCGCAATGCCACCTTTCAGACCTACTATAAAGGTACGAAACAAGTTATTTAGTGTTATGTGAGAAGTAGGTATTTGTATGTTCTTTGAGTTGTGTCGCAGTCTATTTAATATAGAAATATAGTTGTTAAATTGTAACGAAGTATATGTCACGTAACTGTGTAACTTTGACGCTCCCTTGCTGTCATGAAGGTAAACAAGTATGGCGCATTCGTCATGTTTCTACAAGTTTTTATAGAACACTAATTATTCATTGGCTTTTTGCTTACTACCACTTGCGCATAAAGTAATAATGAGGTACAGATGGCTATTTTTGTAAACCCATCTCCTGGACGAGTACATAACTTCCATAACAACAAATTGTATTTTTAAGATCCGACCTACAAAATTTAATTTTATGTGTATTTTTTTTTTATATTGATGTTTATTTTTTGTAATGTTTATTCCACTATCAAATCAGTCTAATCCTAATATATTAAAAATTATACACGGTGTCTTTAATACACTGTTCGATTATCTTACTGACTATAAATAAAACTAGTTTGAAAGCTTATTTAGACGAGCTTGGCACCAGGTTGACTCTTAGCACAGCACTGCTTCCGTATTGTCACTGTTTTGATAGTCTAGCTTCGTTGTTAGATTAGTATTAGTTATCAGGTATTACCTTAACACTGATGGGTTCAAAACGTGAAAAGGAGGACAAGATCCTAGAATGCTTCAGTTAGTTTGTTCACAGCACCTTGTTTTCTCAGATGAGGATGGAGATATGATTGCATTCTCTTCCGATGAGGAACTCATCATGGGACTGTCCTGCATGAAGGACAAAACTTTCCTTCTCTATATCAAAGGTGAGTAAATTTTTACACTAAAGTTCTGGATACAAATGCACGATTCAGGCCACATTCGCTATGAAGATAATGCTATGCACTGTTTAGTGACAGGTTATAACAAACAGACATGCTCACACAAATATGCAGGTCCCATTAACAGTAAGTGGGTTCTGATGCAATTCATTTTATTTTTCCTCTCCAGAGAAGAAGGAACACAAGCGAGAGCAGGTCCCCACTGGAGCCCAGGCTCCCTGTGATCCGACCAATAGAGCACCTCCACCACACGCGATGGTGCACCCCAATGTGACATGCGATGGCTGTGATGGTTCCGTGGTTGGAACACGTTTTAAGTGCACCGTGTGTCCCGACTATGATCTGTGTGCCCCCTGCCAGGCCAAGGGGCTTCATAAGGAGCATGCCCTGCTACCCATCTTCCACCCTCTCTACAACATCTTTGAGGTGAGCACTTGTCACTGTACAGAAATTGCACATGGCCCTTTGGCACTAGGGGGCGCTAGACTTTATCTTGTATTTAAGTGTTAAACCATAGACTGTTTTCTCTGCGACCTCCTGCAGTGTATTCCTCGAGGGAAGTGGTTGCGCAAGATGAGGCATGGCTACCCTTACTGTATGTGGGCAGGAACCCAGGCGCAGAACCTGGGTCAATTCCAGCCGGGCTCTTCCGGACAGCAGCCGGCCTCTCATTCTACCCAGAAAGCTCAGGAGGGTGACCAGCCTGGTAAACCAGCCTGTTCCTCTTCTTACATTTGCTAATCAAAGGTCTATTCACAAAAGAATATAAATGTCTTAATCCACATGCTTAAATATTTATATGGTAATTAGCTAATACATAAAACAGCTATCTTGATTTGATTCAACATGTCACGGTCACATTTAAACACCACACCACCAGCCTTTCCTGTGGCCAAGCATATCCTTCTGTTGGTTTTGCACCCCATCCATACTGTTCCCACCTGTCTTCCTCCTTCTAGGGGATGGTTCCAGCCAGGCCAATGTGGAATACCTGAAGGACATCGGACAAAGTGTGGCTGCCATGCTGAGTCCTTTGGGTGGGCTTTCTTGTCTCCCTTTTTGCTGGTGGTGGTGAGTGGGTTGCAGGCCCTTTAAACCCAGTGGGGATTTCCAATTTGTTTTCGCAGGCATTGATGTGGATGTTGATGTGGAGCATGATGGCAAACGGACCAAAGTGACCCCAACTCCACCAGGCTCTGGGGGTCCCTCCAGCCTGCAATCCACCAAGTCAAAGGACAGCTGGCAAGAGGGGGAACCAAAGAGAGCCAACAGCTTGCAGGATGACAAGGTAAACATTTTCACTTTGAAATATGTTTCAGGGTTTATGAACCTGAAGATGGTGCTCTACAACCTGGTTCTTGGGGACCCCCAAGCAGCAGGGGCGCTGCTATAGACTTTGGGCCCCATGAAAGCATATCATATTGGGTCCTTGGAATCGTCCAAGCTGTCCCCCCTCCTTTCAGGATCCCTGCCAGGCAGCCCATGTTTATGCTGGGGGGCTGGGATGGAACATAAACAAGGACTGTCCTTAGGACCTGGTTGGGAAGCACTGCTGTAGAAGATGAGCCATTATGACACATTATGGAAGCCATGACTGTGTTCGAGCTGCTTATTCCTCACTTTTGTCCACAGGAATGCAAGGACCAGGGCAAAGATGAAGAGTGGACCCATCTCAGTTCCAAAGAAGTGGATCCCTCTACAGGGGAGCTGCAGTCACTGAGGATGCAGCCTGACAGTCCAGGGTTCTCCGCTGCCTCTGCACAGGCTTCTGTCGGCATGAGAGAGGCAGCACTATACCCACATTTGCCTCAAGGTACTGATTGTACATGTACTATATGCACAATGCTGTACATTTATAGATGAACTTGAAGTGTGTAGAATACGGGAACGAAGTATCCCACTTTGCATTTCAGGATGGTGGTAAGATACTAAGCTGGTCTCGTGTTCTCCATGCAGATGCTGATCCACGTCTAGTCGAATCCCTGGCTCAGATGCTGTCCATGGGTTTCACTGACGAGGGTGGCTGGCTCACTCGGCTCCTTCACACCAAGAATTATGATATTGGAGCCGTACTGGATGCCATCCAGTACGGCAAAAACAAAAGCCCCAAGAAGTAATTCTAGGCCACCTAACCCAATTAACACCAGTTGATTCTTCTGCCACTTATCTACGTAGAAATTTCTGCTTCTGTCGACTTAATATAAACTCAGTCTTGCACAAGTTATATAATCTTGTAGCTGCATATAAAGGGTCTATGGCAAGAGATTAACTAGCCTTATTATAGAGATGGCAAAAATCCTTTAAAGTGGGTTTTGTGATTTAATGAGATTTTATTCACTGTAATGGTTAGTTTCATATTGCTATAAATGACAGACGTAAGATGAGTTGGGTCTTAGAATGGTTGATGGTGAAATGATCATGCCAGGCTTTGGGTTATTGGTCACTATGAGGGATGTTCGCTGAAGTCTTTTTATATGACAATCATTAAATGCAAAATCTTTGTCCTTCCTCTTAATAAATAAATAGTATACGAAGCAATAAGGTCTCTTTATTTCTGTTTAATCAATATCCTATTTTAAAAGTCCTTAGAGGGGTATGTATTGAACACATTCTTGCAAATAACAGGCTAGGCACAAATACTTGGGCCAAGGGATGAGGAAAGTTAAAATGTGTCGTCAAAGTCATTTTCCGTTTGGAAAAGCGAGCGGAGCAGCCCAGCCCTACTGCTTCTTGTCTGTGGAGCAGATATGTTTGCCAGACCCCTGGTAGCAAAACTCCCTCTGTCACTGCCCAATGCACAGCTGAGATCATGTCCCACAGTTGCTTGGGCTGAAATCACCCTGGAATTGCCCTCCATTACAATAGCTCCTGCCTTATCGGTGCAGGTGTCCTCCTGTACATCGCTGCTTTCCTTTGCCTCTTCACTGTCAAAGGACTGAGTCAGGAACCTGGTCCACTTGGAGGTCATCCTCTGTACCGCTCCTTCAGTAGCTACAAGGAGGTGAGGAGGCTCAACTACAAAAGACTGCCTGCTAGAAGCTGAACCTTCAGTCATAGGAAGTGTTGTGTTTGTAGTTGAATCTTTTGGAGAAACGTTCCCTGATACCCTTGGGTTACTCTGGAGATCTTGGTCCAGCTCCCTCTGTAAGAAAGGACATAATTAATACTAATTTGTCCTGGAAGGCACCACAAATCCATGGCAAAAATAAAGCTGCATACCCCATGAAAGTCATTATCACAAGTGTGACTAGTTCTAACCATAGTCCTGGTGGCACGTGGTACATGCGGTTTCGTGTTTCAGCAGAGCTCCTAATCTGTGACTAAGCAAATGACTGACTTAATTTCACAGTTAAACTTGTTAAATCAAATGCATTACATTACTACATTTTTCCCTCTTCAAACCACTGCCATACTAATCATTTTATTATTGTTGACAATTTTAGCTTGTGAATAGACTCCATTAATAAACGTCACTAAAAGTTTCACTCAAATATAGGCCTATTTGTTTCACACAAATAAACGGACAAAGGAAACTTGTTTTAAATGTTTTCCATCACATATTCTTCATCAATATTAAATTCAGCTTATTAAAAACACAGTGAGCATTTTAAATCTCCTGTCAGTTTTTCAATCAGATCAGACATCAGTGAACGCATTTCATAAGAGAGATAAAACAAAGAACAGTACACTGCCACGACCATTAGTTCTGAAAAGCACCGGACTACAGAACATAGTTTTGAAGCAGATCATTAAATGCAGGCCCTTTACCTTTTGTTGCTTGGCTCTCTTCCGAGGATGGTGAACTTCTCTGGGGTCAAAATGGGGCGACTGCCCAAAACATGAGCTCCATCCTCTCTGATGTTTCCTAATGGTCATCATTACCCAGTTACACCAACAAACTGGGCCTTCATTAACATAAGGGCTTTACCCATACACACATAAAACCCATACCTGCATTGTCCTATTAACTTCTCATAGTTTCATGCAAACATAGTTAAAAAAAACACTTTTTTTCATTGCTTGAGATCAACTGCAAAAATATGAATGCAAGTCCATATGAGTGCAAATCCCCTGCCCATCCTCAAAGTACCATTTCTCATATGTCACAAAGGGACCAAACAAAACATGCAAATACCTAGAGTTAGTTTTGTAAGTGTTTCTGAAGATTGTGAAGTCTTTTCTGTCAGTATAAACGTTCTCTTCCTCTTCTGGTTCCTCCTGTAACACCTGGTCAACTTTACTCTCCAGGTATTTGCTCCAGCAGCTGGTCTCCCCCCCCTCTACCTGAGCCAATGCACACATGCACATGCATGTAATTGCCTGAATCATAGAAGCACTATACTAGTCCGCCTCAATACAAATAGCATTAGTTGTATGCAATAAAAAAATCCTTAGATACACAATGACCATCACAATTAATAAAACTAATATGGGTAGTAGTTTTATGCCATACTGAAACATATCTTTTGTTGCAATCACTATCACCTTCCCAGAATACCCCGTGCTCCCAACTTAACTCACCGGCTGATCCCCACCATTTATGGGTTCATCTGCTGACTTCCTTGTTTCAATGGCCTCCTGCTTCCTTTAAAAGAGAAACAGAGACATCAGTCCCCCCTCTCTGTGAGGGTAGAGACATTGTGGCACCAAGTGTTAAGTAATTTAAGGGCATGGAAGCCATTTAAGGAAGTGCTTTGTATTAAACAATTATACAAATTTCTGAATGTGACTGGAAGCGAAACGTCAGCATGCAGGCAGTAGAATTCTGATTCTGGAACTGAGAAAAACGACAGTTCTTCATTGTTTAGGTTTGCTAATGTACAATTTAATTCCAACAGTTAAATCCCAGTTCACATTCGTCTTGCAGACCAAACTGTAAACATTCCACATAGGTTATTAATTCAGGTTAGTCTGGTCCACTGACCCTCCAGCTTACATTTAACTAGAGCAACTAAGATGGAGGAATTAGCGTGACAGTGAGCCTGAAGGATCACAAAGACAGCACAGCCATGCAAAATGCATGGTTACCGTGGCAATGAGGCCTGCTCGTCCTCAGCTTGTAGGACCTCTCCTCGTAGGGCATTGAGCTTCTGCACGTGGCAACGGCAGTCAGCCCCAGAGCCCTGCCCATACACCTGCCGAGGTCACCGTGTCAATGTACGCAGAATGCATGCTATGTGCACATGCAAAACTAGCTTTAAAGGTACAACGTCTGATATTTTTAATTACCAACCAGGGGAAGATTTAAATATATTTGATTTTTCTTAGTACCATTACTAGCATGAATTGGCTGACAAGCCTAAAGTATATAATTGAAACGCTAAAGAAAGACACACAGTTTGTGAGAAAGGGTAATTTCCAAGATATGCCATGGGAAAGTCTGCATGCTTATCCTATTGTACAGAGATTCACCTATCACCTAATTCATGATGTCTGAAGCGATTGACGCCAAAGACACACCATACCAAGGCTAGGAGTAACAGTTGTACCTAGGTGTCAATTTCCAGTTAAATTTTAAACACTTTAAATGGACCAACCACTGATTAAATACACAAAATTTCCCTTCACCTTTGATGATCTTGGGCTCTGATGCGAGTTGCCAGCTAATATTTTCCACGGGGTGCAATTTCCTATTATTATTTTATATGCCCTTTGTTGTTCATTTTTATATTTGCATTTTTTATAAGGTTTACTACGCTATGTTATAAACTTGTGAATTATGTGAACAGTTATCACTGGTATTGAGGGCTGCGTGCTCTGAAGCTCATTGCATATAGTTTTTGAGTTTTAATAGTAATTTAACGTGAAAACGTTAATAGTTATTCCAGTGTACCTGTAACTAGTGCCAATGAAACATACTTGACTTTAGATGAAAGTGGGAAGATGACGGTAATTCATCGGTCTTCAATCAACGTACCTTTAGCAGTGACTGCTTCTCCCCACACATTTTACAGTTCCATTTTTTACTCTTTTTAACCTAAAATGAAAATTTAAAAAGTTTACAAACTACAAAGTAAAAGTCTTCATAAACTTAATCGCAAGGTCAATAAAAAACAGAAGACACTGATCTAGCTGTCGTATTGGCAACGATATTTCAGTGCACATTTGCCTAATCGCTTTTAATGAAAGTAACAAATACACTTCGGTTAACAGCGGTAAGAGATCATGTATTTAGTATAACGCTTAGTCTTAAAACTGAGATTTGTCTATGAACAGAGACGAATCCGGCGCCCCTTTTAAAGACTTTTTGCCTGTTTTCGCCGTTGCCATCTTGCATATTGCTGACATTATGTAGCAGCCTACCTGATGCACCTGGAAAGTTTGGCACGAAAAGCATCTCAGCACATTAAATTCTTGTCCCATCTCGAATAAGAAAATATATGATAAAGTATTCGAGGTATTTATTTATTTTGTATTCACGCCTAATTCAACACGTGAATACAACAAAGTAAGCTACACACTTCTTCGTCCCGGCCAAACGTTTTGAAAATGGCGGATAATCGCGCTGTCAAATAACGCTAGCGCCCCCTGGTGTACACGCGCACCACGACTCTCGTTAATCCAGCAGCTCTCAATACTGTTCCCAGCACCCTTGTCAGAATGTTTTCTTTCCAATCCTACCATAATAAGGCTTATATGGTCCTCAATAGGCTAATAATAAATGTTGCAGTTTGAAAGCAGTGTGGGTTGGAAAGAAAACATTCTTTCCAAGAACAGGATTGGGAACCACTGCAACCAAATCAGTCCACCCATCCATGTTTTGTGACCATGAAGCATCGTGATGATCATGGAGCCTATTCCCGGATGCACAGGGAACTCCCTGGACAGGATGCCAGACCATCGCAGGATGTGCTCACAATCACACATTAAGAGCAATTTAGGGATGGCAATTTTAC
Organism: Isichthys henryi; assembly: GCA_026776945.1. Classification (NCBI taxonomy): domain Eukaryota; kingdom Metazoa; phylum Chordata; class Actinopteri; order Osteoglossiformes; family Mormyridae; genus Isichthys; species Isichthys henryi. Next base: position 3,845,780 of record JAODJX010000002.1, read on the forward strand.
CAAACTGCATGTTTTTGGACTGTGTGAAGAAGCCAGAATATACTCAAAGGGAACTCCACAAACACACACAAAGCCAGATGTGATAATATTGTGATTATTGCCTCATACTGTTTTTAAGCAATAACCTATAAATATTTAAATTGAAATTCATATCTTTGGATCACCCAGCTAGGTTAATACTTATGTAGAATACATAATCTCATTAATAATTATTAAGGATAAAAAAACTATTCAACGACCTTACAACTCACACATGAAGCCGGCTTATTTAGTATTTGTATTTATTATGTATCAAAGATGTACAGTACATATTGATCAACAACATTTAAAAAAACTCAAAATTAGCATGAAGTAAGAAATGGTAAATAAATAGTGACTCAGTAATGGACAAAGGTGAAGAATGTGCCGTGTGATAAGAGGGCACAGAGCTGAGATTAACTCAACAATGAACGAAGTTTTCACTGACGACACAGAGAGCTTTGGCTGAAAGGTGTTATAATTGAATATTTTTTCCCCTATTAGTGTCTTTTACATTACAGCAAAAAGCCTGCAGCAAATAAATATTGAATATCAGTATAATAACTAATCAATCCTTACAAAGACATCTACTTTTATGTAGCAGACAATAAGCTATACAATAAGGCAGTTTACAAAGGATGCCAGTCAACATTAGCCAGTAGCACAGTACCGAATGCCCTACATAAAGGAAAAAAAAACAACACATTCCCTTGGCAGGCATCACAACACTGCTAATGTCCTAAATGAACGGTTTGCAGGGGAAATGTCTTCCCTTGGGCTTCCCCTACCCGAGTCCTTCACATTGTGAGAATCCCTAGAACGAGGGAAGCCTATGAAGTCTATTGTTGGCCAACTAGAAACCACTTACAATTTGCGGGAGAGAAACACTGGATTAACAGATACATACAATTGGAGTTATCTGAGAAAAACTGGCCGCAGAATCTGATGTGGAGATGCATGCGGGCAGAGGAGGATTGGATCTGGTGAGGCTACAGTGTCTCCCGTATCCACATCCCTTTTCATACATGTTTTACATGTCATACATGCAACCTTTCCTGAAACGAGGCAGGCTTGGGGAAGCACAAAATTTTCAACCATGTTGAAAATAAGAATTCCACCCACACCTGTCTGACCCTACCTGTTAACCCAAACTGTCACATCTATACACATCCTTTTAAACACATCCGATTCCTGAAGCAAACTGAAAACACAATACTCAAAGGTAAGAGGCAATCACTACATCTTTTCTAGACATAATGGCATTGCAGTAATACAGATGACAGTTAACCATATTAGATTATGATATGCAGCAAACAGCTAGAACATAGTTATCATAAACCAATCTGTTTTGGCTGAAAATTTAAACAAATCCATAGGCAACAAATTACTGTAAAAAATAATAAACTGGAGTTTAAGTAGTTAAAGCAAACGTTTCATAGTAATTTGTCTGTCTGGGTTCTCACTGGAAGTAGATGTCTCGTCATTTTTTTGGTTGAAAATTCACTACAGTTATACTGGACTTAACACTGAATGGGAGACAAGTAAATGACGAAGTATTGTTACCTCGATTTTAACACTACAGGGAATAAATATCAGGCTCAAGAACAGTAACACTGGGATTGGGACTGAAACAAAACTTAGAGGGGCACCAATTATAGCCCAACGAGGAAAACGGCAAAATCTGCAGAGTAACTTCTTAAATGGTGCTATGGGTGAACACGGTGCCTGCTGTGTTCATTTACATCAGGAAGTAGTTGGGAGCTGCAGATTAAGTTTCAGTAAATGTTTAAACTTACTTGGTAAATGCAACTTTCCAGCACATTCTTCTGGCCTTATTCTATTTTAGGTAATTAACTAACAAAATCATAAAAGCTCTTCAGGGTACTTGATGTTTTCATTCGGACATGCATTTCTTACATTGTGTTAATACCACGTTTGCAGATCGATGTTACTGGATGCATCCCTCCTAAAACTTTTAGGGTCAAAGAAATTGATTTACAATTGTATTTGATTGGTAAGAAGCAAGAAATTAGAACAAAGCTAACACATATTCTACCTTCATATTAAAATTAAATTGACCCCTAATAAAATCTGATGTACGTAATATTGGGAGCTGTTTTCACATATTTTTTCTGGCCTGTAATGTATTTATATTTTGGCAGATGTGTGTAATAAGCCAAGACACGCAAAAGTTGAAAGTGTCTAAGAAGTTGAGAAGCAGCGCCAGGGAAGTGAGCAGGTGCGAAGACCAAGCGGGTAAGAAAACGAGCGATGTGGTGTAGGATGTGACTCAGCTTAACGGCAGTGAAAAATCGTGCTCACTAGATGAGCTGACCTGCCTCTCCACAGCCCTCTGGGCCCGGCACGCTGCCACTCTGGCCTGCAGGTCATACTTCTTCTCAAAGTAGTCCACTAAAGCAGGCTCCGTGAGCAGAGAGGCCAGCACCTGCTCAAACGTAATGGACCAGTCTCCATCTGGGCAGCTGCCCCGGTACTGGTCCCCACAGCCGATCAGCACGGTGTCATCGGCGATGTCCTCACACTGCAGTGAGCCCGCACTAACCAAGGAGTACGACGACACAGAGGTGTCATCTTTTACCTCCTCCTCGGAGCTGGGGAGGAGAGTGACATCCAGCTGGGCCTCGGCTAAGGCCTTCGTGACCTGGGCCTCTCTTGAGCTGCTCTCCCCGGCAAGCTCCTCCTTTCCTGGCTGGGGCACGTTGGAAACAGGGCTGGTGGTGCACTGGCCTTCGGACCTTTTGGCACCGTTGTTTGTGAACTTTTTCCCAACCTCACCGATGCGTAATAGCAGGCTGGCTACTGTGGCAATTGCATGATACAACTGCTGCTCCAGTGGGTCTTCACTAAACATATTGTAGAGGGTTTTACACAGCTCAATAAACTGCTCCTGTACACAGTTAAACACACAAGCACAGGGAAAGTTAGTAGGTGACGTAATCCTTGACCATTCCAGAAAGGTTACTAAAATGCAAACAAGACAATTGGCTTTGGGTTTTCCCTGATGTCTCCAAAGATGACAGACCTGTCACACTGCACATCATGCTCACCAGTGACTGAGCTGTAATTTCACTTTGAAAAACAAATTTTATAACTAGAGATTAAAAAATTATGGCCAGAATTCATACACACATAATGATTTTCCAGTACTGCGAGAGGAAGTGAAACATTGGGATTTGACCTGCAGACAAACTGGATAAACAATCCAACGATAAAATATCTTTTGATCACATAGCATTTAGAGAGGATAAAAACTGCTTATTAAGGACTGGATGTATCAAACATGATGTTGCAAATCTTTAACATAAAGTGTTTCTCAAGTTCTTTAGTTACAAATGATTCTTAATTGTAATTAACATGCTATGTTTCATTTGTTATTTCTAGTCGTCCCTTGAACATGGACATTGTACAACACATACTGCTTAAAGCCACATCATAAATGTTTCCGCATGGAAATGCATTAATTAATGCATGAATATTTTTTTTTCCCAACGAGAAAATTTATTTTATTTATGCCCTATAATACATAAAATTAACAGCAATTCTTGCCCAACAGGTCATCTCTACTGGTGGTTCAGGCCATCTCTAGTTACCTGGTTCATCCTGGGCAGGTCTTTTATGGAGTCCTTTTTGGTTTCCTTCTCTCTGGCCCACATCCTCAGGTAATACTTATAATCCTTCACCTTCTCCTCTATAAGGATATCCATGTTAAGATAGTCGTGCCCTCAGGAGCATCACTTATGTAAGAGCCGGCTCTCCAGCGATAGCAAAGACGCAGCAGGAAAGCAAAATCAGCCCAAAAGATGTAATAAAGGAAGGTGTCACCAGGGGTTACCTTTCTTATCCTCCGGGCTCACGGCAATCTCGCCAGTCTCTGCAGATTTCACCACTTCTCCTGAAAACAAGAAGCAGGAGTCTCAAATTGACAGAAAACCTGAGGGCTACAGGGTGGAAGTAACCCACGGGGTGAGGGAAGGAGGAGCTTTTCGTTAGGAGGGAGAACAAAAGCAAACAGCAGGCAGCCGCGGTAAAAACAGAGAATGACATGGAAAGATGAACCTGACTGAGGCTAATCCCACAGAGAGTGTGGAAACAGTAAGAATGAACAAAACCTAAAGAGGTGGTTGATGAAGGGGTTGTATTAGAAAGGAGAGGTTATGTGAACCACTGAGGAGGTAGCAGAATAGATAAGTTGGAAAGACAAACCTGATTTCACCTCCTGCAGCAGAAAGTCCAGATCTGACAGGTAAGGAGAATCTGGAGGCATGAGAAAGCAGAAGACACAGAGGCAGAGAAACGAAAGTGAGGCTGAGACAGGGGATGCATATGTGAAACAAAGGGAAACCATAGGAAGGTGACAGAGCCAACCACATGGTAGATGAGGAAGTCAGAGAACATGTTACTGATTAGTGGAAATGGACTCTCACATGTACTGAAAACACACTGAGGATGACTGGGGAACTGTACCGATAGACCATAAATGTTGGGTCCATCTGCACCAACTACCTTTAAATCTACGTCGAGCACATATGCAGTAAGTGAACCAGGGCGCACGCGCAAGCGGGTATACCTATCCTTATGGGGACACAATGTCCCCATAACGTGATAAATATCCATTTTTTTTCCCTTATGGGGA
>JAODJX010000002.1:3858409-3882137 GCA_026776945.1 Isichthys henryi
AACCCAGAACACCACCTCAGTTCCCAAACCTCTCCTCAAGGGCACCTCAGCCATCTCATGTATTTATTATATTTTACCAGCAACTCAATTAACTGAATTAGTTAAAAAAAGTCAATGAGATATTGATTAGCTATATGAGGCGTGCTAGTTTTACACCAACATGAAGATCATTTAAACATCATTTTCTTTGGCTGCCTAAGACTTTTGCCCAGTACCGTTTCATGCAGTGAATATTTTTGTTCATGATTTGTACTTGAGTAGTAACTGAGTCATTAAGTTACTGGTGCCTACACAAGCAAAGTGCTACCCATTATTTAACTTTAACTTAAACTTTATAAAATTTTTCAAATGATAAATACAAATAAGTCAAAAGCAAAACATTATCCACTATTTTAATGGACCTCCAACATTGTGATTAACTGTAACTAATAATTAATCACACATAATATCCTTAACAACCATAGCTTTTATGACTACTCCCATTAATCAATATCAATATATAAAATTTTCAATCAGCACTCATCCTATGTATGTTGATCTATAACTAGGCACACTGTCGGAAACATTCTGGAACAGAGGTGGAAAGCTCAGGTTCAGAAAATACTAATCCAGACCAAGGTTTTGTTTCAACCAACCAGTTGAATACTCTGTGACTGTGCCTCTTTATTTTCAACCAGTAGGTTGAAACAAAACCTTGGTCTGGATTTGTACTTCATTGACCTGAACATTTCACCTCTGGTCTGGAAGTTAAAAGGCCAAAGTGACACATAAACTGATAACTATGCATGTTTGTAGATGCCTGCAAGCTCTGTGGTCTTCTTGGGCTCCTTGAGATTTATAAACAGAACTGTTGGTTGTCAAAGATAGAGCTTCTGGAATAATAATATTATCTCAGTCTCTGCACTAGACTTTTGTCTGGGGGGATTGATTTCTATTTTAATCAGCTCAGTCTGGAGCACTGTAATGGACTTGATAGTATATCCTGTTAGTTTAAAGCCCAAAATACCACTATATTTATGTGAATGGCAAAAAAAACAAATGATTTTGTTATGCTGTTAAATCACAGCAGTGGGTCACCCCCAAAGTCAACGAAAAATTACAGGAGTCAAAACAGACATTGTTTTTAGATGTATGCAAACTATCTACACCATGGCTGAATGTATTTGGTATTGTCAAAAATTATTAGTAATACCTAATTTCTACCACTACAGTTTCACAACGTGTAGATGAGTAAGTGCGCTTTGCGTAAAGCGGTAGGTTAAAGGTTGAGGATAATTACTTCTCTCAGGGGGATGATCAGTTGACAGAGGTCCTCTTCACGACTCGCGAAGCAGATGTAATTGTTGGAAACAAACATTTGGCCGATCACATGCATCTTGGTGAATGGTGTCCAGAGCGTGCAATCCGTGTGTCCGTCCAGCCGCTCGTCAGCTGTCAGGCGGAACTGGGCACGATAGCGCTCGTTCTTTGCTCGTGCATCAAGATCTCTGAAACGTGGGAGCATGAAATGAGCCGAATCTGCAAAGTTCTGCCATGAAACACAATTATACTGAACATCCTGACACTGAACCTCAAGTTAAAGCTAGAATCTAATAAAACAGATAAATGAACATTTCAGTATGTACACATACTCTCACAAAGTAATTTGAAGACCCTTAAAATATCATGCATATATTTTACCATCTATAGTGGGCTCAGAAAAGTTCCTCCCAAGACTTGCACTGCTAGAAAGTGGCAAGCCAGTTAGCAAAAGAAGTTTCACCTTTTGAGGGCAGAAACATTCTTCAAGTTCTTGCAGGGCTTGGGTAGAGACAGGTCTGCAGCAAAGCCTTCGTTGTCCAGCAACTGCCTCATTGCGATGTTGGCCAGTTGTTCCATAAGCTTGAACGTGTCATTGATGTTGAGGAACATGGAGAAGTAGTGCTCTGTGTCACGAGTGCTGACCCGGATGCTCTCTGGAAATAGCAGTGTGGCATTCTTCTCCAGCTGCGTCACGTCTGTCCACTGCACCACCAAAGTCACTGAGGTAGGCAGAGGGGCACCAGGAAATACAGAATACACAATCTGGTTAGTGCATCAGCATACATACAACCATAGACACAGCTGATGGGAGAGGAACAGCTACAACATAAAAACATGGTTACTGATGCATCCACCAAAGGGCAAAGGAGTCAAATAACCCACCAAAAGCACACTGACAGATACGTTCACAAAAGAGAAAGCATTCAGATATTTTCACATGGAGTTATATCCATCAAATTTGAGTGCAACAGCTGTCAAAAATACCCACCAGAAGAGGAAAAAGGCCTCAGAAAAAGCAGAGGAGAAAATGGGAGTTACTTGAGGATAAATGTATGAATGTCTGAGGCAGAGAGGTTGAATTGCTACAGCAGCAGATTCATCACGTTTAAACCTAAGTAAAGAGGAAGATTTGCCAACTGACCTTCCTTGCCCAGTAAAAAGGAGTAGAAGCAGAGGTGATTAACGCTCAGGTAGACCCAACCCTGTCGAGGGACTCGTCCCTTCCAATAGCTGCAGGAGTAATAATTCACCAGCTTTTCCTCGTCTGGCATTCTGAATAGCTTCCGCATTTTCTGCTCGGCCTCCCGGAATTTCCCCGGGTCCTCATCCTCTGCGGTTTGCTTGCTCTTGTTCTCTTCGGCGATGATGCCCTGGAGAGGATAAAGCACATTGGAGCGTGGTCGTTTCCACAGGAAACATTGGAAGCAACACACTCATAGCCTCGTCTCACTCCAGGCTGTTTTTTAGTACCAGTAGGACACCAACAGTGATCCTGTAGAACAGAAACTTTATTGGTGTCTGGCAAAATAGTACATTTGAACAGAAAGTATTGGACTTTGTTATCCATGATTTTAACTAAGAGGGTCATAAAAGAGCTTGTTGCCAAGTTACTAAACCAATCAGTAGGGAAAATACCTCTTATGATTTTTTTTTTTTTTAGCTTTTCTGAGACACACATGATATTTATTATACATCCTTAGAAACTACCAAGCTAATTAGTTCAACTCAGAACATTACTAACCTTATGCTTATCCCTGATTTATCGACAGTAGGTTGTTCCTCCATCAGAAACATTACCTGAGTTTAAATCAGCTGTCTTCCTGCACAGTTTTAAGCCAAGTTAGTAACACCCAGAGTAAGTTGGATATATCTCAAGAGAAGCTGGAAGGTACCTTTCATACTGTTGAATTCCACTGCACTCTGGAGCTCAATATCAAGCCTGAAGTTTTCAGAAACACAGCTGTACTTCCTAGCAATTAAACTGAAATGCTTAAGTGTGTTTTTATGTAATGGATTAATACATGTAATCGGCTCCGACAGACCTTTTTCCCCTGTAGCTCTGGCAGTGATTTCCCTAAAGGGACCTATTCGTCAGCCATAGCAAAATCTACCAATCCAATGGCTGATGTAACCACATCTATCAACGGAGCTCACTAACGGAATAGGTAGGGAAAACCTTTCCTGTTATGACAGCTGTCTGTCATATTTCATTTTGGATTTTAAATTATGGGTGGACTTTCTCATTCACGGATCCCAGATTGGTGCTGCAAGCTAATCAGTTGAAAGTAAAGTGTGTGCGGCCTACCTGGATCTTTCCCTTGACAAAGGTGGTGATGTCCTCCTCATTGTCAAAGATAGAGAGTGTTTGAAGCAGGTTGGCCTCCAGCCATTCCCAGTGCACTGTGATCTCTTTCCGTGAGGACCCTGGAGGAACACACCGATTACCACACCGATTAGAGGAACTGAGAGGAGGTCAGATCCAAGGCACCTAGATTCTAAAGCACCTCTCTCTTACACGTTTTCTAACTCAGTGTTTCCAAACGTGGTCCTCGGGGACCCCGAGTAAGTCCACATTTTTGCTCCCTTCCAGCTCCTTGACAGATAGTACATGTTCTTGCTCCCTGTCAGCTCCCTATGTGGTGGACTGTTGACTGTCTGGCAAGGAGCTGGGAGGGAGCAAAACGTGGACTATCTAGGTGTCTCCAACAACCGGGATGGGAAACAATGTTCTAACTCATGATCACTATACATACTGTAGGTTAAGAATTTAAATAAATTTATTAAACTGGAATAACTGGTGAATACACTGCTCACTGGAGTAAAAAAAAGAGTTTAGGGCTGCAAGATCAATTCCAGGCTGATGATCTCAAGGCTGCATCAACTTTCATTTTACTTCAGTTGTTCCGGGAAAATATGATGTAGTTCTTTTTTTAAAAAAGGTCACCTCATCCAGTGTTCTAAGTAAACCCAAGGCTAGGATCACCATACCCAAGCTCAGTATTATACTGCACCATAATTTGAGGCTTAAACACCAACTAACTTTCAGGCAAATGTGACCTAACACAATTAAAGTATTATATACACTAAAACCCAGAAAGTGTCCACTTACCACAAGCAATGTTCCAGTAGATCTGGGAGTCACCTGTCTGATGGAGGATGCGGTAAGGAGCTACACGGGCACTAGAGTCCAGCACCACATCCAGAGTACCCACGAGCAAACCTGGGGACACAATCAGCAATGCTCTTCACTCAGGCTTGGTGTTGCCTTACACATGAACACAAACCACAGCCTGATCTGTATGTGCAGACATATGAATGTGTCAGCGAAACAGGCTTATTTGACTTTCTTCAGTGACTTATCTGTATTGTAGATGAAAACAAAGCTTCCACTGGAATGGGCCACCAGACGTTTATAAGTGCAGTGCTTTTTATTGGTTCCCAGTATTTAAACACATAGCATTCACGGGAAACCATCAGATTGTGAATAACGGTGCTGCAATTATAGCAACCAAAGCCAGTCTAGCTTCTGCGGCCCACACAACATTTCCACATCTATAGATGCACTCTGTGGTTTGCGGGTCGTGAATCCAAAGTAAAAACAACAATTTTCTGAAAGTGTATAAATAGGATCTTTACACCACGGCACAAATTATCATAAATTTGACTTCTGATAACAACAATTGGTTACTTTTGAATCAGGAATGTTGTGCAATGAGCTACAGAAAATTGTACAATCAAATCACACAAGACACATGTTATATGTGACAGTTATTACGCAAACGACCGAAACTGGTTAGAAGCTGAGGTCCCAAAAACCAAGAAGTTGTGTTTCTGTTAGAAACAGTCTCTCTCTCCATCCAGTATCCCACTTAAATAGCTCCAATTTCAATTGGGTCTACTAAATGGAGTGCTTCATTGGTCCTCTTCCAGCTCCCATCTCCCATTTAATTAAGGACCATAAAAGCTAAAGAAATTCCACTTTTTAGGAGAGTCAGGAGAATGTAAATCCATCTGTCCCAGAGATCACATGATCCCGCCAGGTAAACAAACAGTTGCAATAAAGTTTTTGAAAACAAAAAATGAGAATTTATGTTATGTGGGTAAAATTTTAAATTGAAAACACCAAATGCTTAATTACTGTAATAACGATACACGTTTATCTTGATATGTTTTTATTTTTATATGGGAAATTACTAAATAATATGACATCACATGTTCTACCTGCAGTGCTGTCAAACCTGACCAATTAAAGTGGGTGTGTGTATACGCTTATCAGCGGTTGTAAAACTAGTTATTAAACTGGTTACTTTTCTAGCTAGGTCACAATTTGTATGGCTAGTTTTAAAGTCCTATTTATTGCTATATATATATATATATATATATTCACTGAACATTGTCACTTCTGAGTTGTTGAATCGTCTGGCTTCTAATAAAAACACATCCGACATCTCTTAATTTTTCTGTGCTGAGGCTAATGCAGCTGGCCTCAACGTTAAAGCGTGGCCGGCTTACCATGTTATTTCTGACAATGTGATTCAGTAGTATTGCAAAGTCTGTGCGGTTCGCCTTCTTTTGTTAAAATGAATTTTTGTTAACTGACGTCGGTATTTCGTTTAATCCGGTGTCCAGAAAGTGGATTTTTTAATGAACATGATGTGTCTGGCAAAGACTGGTTTGGTACGAGTCGCCGAATTCTCTCCTGGCGTTATAGCAACCACAAGCCTTACATACATCACTCTTAACTTCGCCGGAAAAGTAAATCTCAGTAATACACATTTGCAACTTCTTTCATACTTGGTACATATCAACGAATAAGTGGCAAGCTTTGAAATAACTGTTAGAAATGGTTACCAAAGTTTGTTATTTTTTTGGGACACAAAAACTTTCGCTCTTATTAGTTCTTATCGATTCATTATGCCGGTATACGAAAGTCTACCTACAGAATATAAAGGCTATGTCAGTTTCATGTCATACAGTATTTACGTGTGTGTGTGTATATATATAAATATATATATATCTGTGTGTGTTTCCGTCCGTCGTGTCTTTAGCGCAAGGTTTCCCAAATTGTTAAGACTGCCGTCCATCATAGATCTCTCTCATAATCATTTACAGTCCATTGATTATTCATTTGTTACCCGAACTGCTACAGCCCACGATCATGCGGACAGCCAGATGCCATTCTAATGCGAAAGCTACGCAGGCCGACGAACACCATAAAAACATCATTTATACTCGCCTATACGACTGTGATCGGAAGCGTCTGGCGTATGACACGAAGCGTTAAAAGTGCTGAACGTTAAAAGATGCTGACTAATAAACAGCCGTGTCTGCGTGTTTTTTTTTTTACCTACTGGGTCAGACATGTCAACAAAACACCCGGTAGCCTCAATCTGACAGGCTACAAGTGCGCACCATACACTGGCCGAGTAAGAAACATTGAATTTATTGACATACCAGTTATTCCCCCTCCTTTGCCATGTCCCTTTCTGCGCTGCAGAATGAAGAAGGGGTTCGCCCTTTCGCTCACCCAAAGAGCGTTGGCAAGCAGCACTTCTTCCGGGGTTATCCACATCTGGACGCTTAAAACGCGAGCCTACGGCCCGATAAAAACGGAGATTAAGTACACAGATGGCTTTGTTTACACTGCGAGCCCGACTTGCAGACGCGACGCCTGCCGCTTCCGTTTACTCCATGGACCGTCAGCTGATGCTCCGTCGCGGCCCTTCCTCCTTCGTACCATAACCACGCCCTCCTCCCGACACTGAACTACGGCGGCCGGAGGGGGACCATCACGCTACCTAGACGTGTCTCTCTAAGTGGTGTGTGTAAACATCATTTGCTGAGAACTGTTTTATGCATTTATTCATTGCAACGAATCCACAGAAATAGGCGGGTGCATAGCTGAGAAATAACAAGTTGTAATAGTTGACAGATTGATTAAGTAAAATATGTAAGCGTCCGCTTTTGTATTAAAAGTAACAAGTTGTGGAAATGCCACCCATCTCGCCAAATTGGGGACATGTGATTACTGTTACCTCTGCACTACAGCGCCCTTGTTTCGTCTTCATTGGCCAATGACTAGTCTGTCTACAATCTGTGTATGACCAACTGTCACATGAACTGTAATACCCACTCTCAAATAAATTTTGCACTTTTTTTTACTTCTGCAAATACTATATCCTCTATATTTCCAACTTCCCTCCTGCAGCCTGGTAATTCATCTTGATTTGTTCTCGTTTTTCCATGGTTCGGATAAATGAGACAACCAAAGAATGAGATGACACAAGCACAGCAATGATATTTTCAAATACCCTTTATTTCAATCACATTAGTTAAAGTCGTATTTTTTTCTGAGAACGATGATAGCATGATGTTCACACACGGCACTTGATTTAAACACTGTACCTGTGACTCTGTATGTGTACATTACATACATCTTCACGAACATTCAGTGCAAGAGCCCATACTTGGAAGCATCTGTGAGTCTGATGCCGATTCCAGAGCCAATTGTCAAAAATAAATGCATATAATTAAATCTACCTTATTTTGACATATGAATATGTGAATAGTTGTTCTTTTTTGGGTCATAGGTTTCAAAAGAACTTCTCAAAAACCTCAAGATTATATTTGTCTGTAATTATAATTCGTCCCTCTTAAGCACTTAAAAATAAGGCCTCATTTCAGCAGCAAAAACCGCCCCTCCTTTGTTTAGCAGTCTTTAGGTTTGCATTAAAAGATGTTAAGCTGAAGCTATGAAGCAAGACTATAAAAAAAAATACAACTAAGTACATATCAAACCAGTAAACAAGCAAGAAAAAGGTATCACGGCATAAACACCACCCTTGAAGTGGACCTTTCTGGCACAGTTGATTAAGTATTGACCAATCCAGAGAGGTTCATATCACAACAACAGAGAGGGAAACCTTTGGCCTAAAATGGTCAACATTATTGACCAGGTCTTTTTCAGTGTTTAAATCCTATTGCAATGTGGTAACCAAGCTAAGCATGCACTGTCTTATGCTGCTTAGAAATGGCACATGTGACACAGTCACTTATGCTCTACAACAGTACAACAGCATTTTAAACAGAACACTATCATTTTGGTCCACGCAGTTTGCAACACTGAAACATGTTGTGCCTAATCCTTCTCATTTACACAATTAATTTTGTGAAACCAAACTTTACAAATGTCAACAAATATTTTTCCTTTCATGAATTTTCAGCATTAGTGTATCCATGCAATTGATTAACTGGTAACCACCTGACAGAAATACCTTTGACAAACTCTCCATACCATATTACGTTTTACGTTCTATTAGCCCTTGCAATAGAAAATAACTCATTTTTTATCAGTCATTGCCAGTTACTGGACACATCTTCTGTTCATACACACAGGCACTTATACACACGCAGTCAACTGGTTAAAAATTGTAAGGGTTACGATTTATGGGGTCAGTCATCCTTTGCTGTTACACAGGTACACAAAAATCATCAAATTGGAACTTAATGTAAAATTAAGTTCAATGGGAAGAAGCAAAATAACTACTTGTATAAGAATGAGCAAACTAACCTTTTTCAGAACCCCAAATAAATTGACTTACCATAAAGAATGATTCTTCAATTAATGATTATGTGTGTATGATCTTCAAATCATGTAATGGAAAAAGTTAAACGAACTGACAGTGATGCATGGAATGACTTTTCCATTTGAAACATATTTCTCTGTCATGCTGCTTACAACTAAACACATCTTGTTAAGTTCCTTTGAAATGGAGTTCAAAGTACTGTGGTGTATTTTGTACAGATAATGACACGCAAGATGAGGGCTTCATATATAATTATAAAGTTAGCATGGTAAACACAAAGACTTTTGGGACAAACGGCAGCAAATGTTTCCAGGTATTTCATCACTTATCACTCTGAGGTATGGTATCGACTTTTTTTTTTTTAATTGGGGGCTATGCATACGTGTCAATGGAAACTAAACAACTCTCCACCAAAAACATGATTAGTCCTGTGGATAACTTAAGGTACAAGGGCAGGATGTGCTAGAGGAAGCAGGGCACTGGTGGCTCTACTACGATCCTGTTCCATATGCTAGTCAGTTGACTTCCTGGTTGGTAGACCTGACGTATTTGTCTGTCACAATTATAGTGGAAAAATAGGATGGGACTGCAGGAAGTGAAAACCTACATCAAAGTTCTTCAGGTTTCCCACTTTTGAGGGAATATGGCAGTGTAGTCACTTAGTCACTGCACGATGCTTCCTCACTGCTTACTGCTCTTTCCTGGGTCCTCATTATTTGCCTGTGAGCCCAGGGTTATGTCTCTGGAGTGCCACCTGGTCCATGTGTAGCGACACAGCCCTGTACCAGGAACGGAGCACTTCTTCTTAGACTGAAGTTTTAGTCATTAGCTTCAAGGCCTTATGGAATCAGGAACACTTTGGTTTTCTGTTCTACACATGCATTATTTTTGAAGACAAAATCAGCTGGACAGGCTTGTATCGTTTTCTTCTTGCTCACGCTGAAACGGTAGGACATGGAAGGGCAACTTTGCAAAAAACCATTTAAACTAAAACTGCATCTCATGCCCAGATGGCTGGCTGGCTTATGTTTTATAAAATGGCAGGATCTGCTATGTGTTTATTTTCACAGAAGCTGTGGCAGATTGCTTGCATGAATAATTAATCCATTATTAATAATTTATCAGATTACCATTCTCTTTGCGACACAGTGTTACCATGGCAACAGAAGCAACCCCACCCAGTCATAACATGGTATAGTTCTTCCCCAGATTGATGTACATGAGAATTCTGGCAAAAATGTCATGTGACTAATATCCTCACCCCATCCCCAGTGGACTTTCCAAACTAGTCTCTTTAAAACTGAGACTATCTACCTAGACATAAGGCTCTCAAGGAAAATGAGTCTGGTACTACAGAGCAAGTCCTGTTTTGGGGCTCATGCTGACCGTTACACCCCAATAAATGTTCCTCACGTACCTTTCCAAGGTTACACTTGAACAAAGCACTAACTGAGGGGTAGCTGGTATTACACATTGTAGGGGTAAAGTTTCTGAGTTGCTGTTGGATCAGGATCAGATAGTACCAGCTGAAGGGGTGTTGGACTATTAATAAAAAATGCTGACATGCCCAGTAATTCCGAATATTCTCACTGGAGAATGTGGAACATCAGTCAGTCTTTCATGCTCAGAATCAGGGACAGAGACATGTATACAAAAGAACATTAAATGCCTCCTTCTACTCAAAAGTTCAGTGTACAAAGGTATGGGAGGAAAAAAACAAGCAGTGCTTAAGGGGACGAAAAAATAAACTCATGGGTATGTAGTTACATCGTCCTACAAGGGGTCCCTTTACTGAAGCAGTTGGGTGCAGGCTGTGAGGAAGTGGTAGGCTCTGAGTACACAATAAATGTTTAATATAGAAAGACACGGATCGGATACAGAGGAGTAATGCTGTGCTTCGGGGATTCCTTTCAGCGCAATTTCAGCTTCTGGATCTGAACCAGGCTCCAGGTCAATAGCTGTGGCTCCAGGTTCTGGGGCCTTTGTCTTTGAGCAGAGGAAAGAGGGATGGTGAGGTTGGTTATCCATTCACAGCAGTCAAAAGCTTTGTAGCTCTGCACTATGAAGATAGCCAGCATAATTCCAATACTGTCAGCAGGTCAGTCACAGTAGTCCTATTTTGCTGTATGGCAATGTGGCTGTCAGAGCTTGATTTTAGAAAGCTCAAAAAAAAAAAAAAAAAAAAAAAACACGGTTAGTTGACAAATATTCACAAATGCAAAAGTTTGTAAATATACTGCTTGGCTATTAGTTGAGCACTGTAATTTTGTCTTAACTCCAGGCAGAATGAATGACACTTTTTGGAACAATAATAATAATAATAATAAAAAAAAACCACCAACTGAGGAAGTAAAAGGGTCTTTTCATAATCCCATTGTGAAATGGATTTACAAGTCTTTCATAGTTCAAAGATAAATTAACCCCAGTAAAGGGACATGTTTATGATGAAGGTAGAAGGAATTCTGGGCTGCTTCCACTCCTGGTAACAGGGATGAAAGGTCATAGTACATTCTGCTGCAGTAGTTGGTCGTTGTTGAAGTTAGCATTGGTTGGTCACGTCCCCCACCCCCCCAATCCCCGCTGGGCTTGGAGTGGCGAGGACCTGGCCCGTGCAAGCCAAAGCCAAAGCGAGTGGAATCCTCATGATTTGTTCTCATCATACAGATCAAGTGAGGCCTGGAGATCGGGAAGCTCCATCTCACACACCACATTCCTTGGGGACAAAGAGTTCCGTCCAAAGAAATGGCCACCTGAAAGGAAAAACAGAACAGTGAAGTCAACCCACTGCCGATAGCACGCATGTATTTGTATAATTTTATTTTACAATTAATACAATGCAAGAAGATTCCTGACATGGTGGAGTCCTGACAAGGAATTTATCAAGGTTAGCAGACTATACACTTCAACATTTAAATCCACTGAAATCCAAAAATAATGAAAGCAACACTGAATCGAAATTAAACATACATTTATTTTAAATGTAGCCATATTGACTTCATTGTAAAAACCAACAAAGTGATGAAACACAAAAAATAATCCATTTTTGGCAAAGCATTTTTACTGTAAACCATACTTGACTAACAGGGCTTTCAGCTACTGTACAATGGTCACCACTGAAGAACCACCAAGAACCAATTAGTTATAGCTGTCTGCTGTTATGAAGAAAAAAAGCTTATGATCAGGGATGGACATAACTGGTACACAAGTACACTTTCACCTTTAAAAACGATACGCGCGACAATCGATTGCAAGTGTAAATGCGTACTTATTTTATGTGCATTTGTGCTGCTATGACAAGGAAAATACCTTACATTTTAACCTGTATACCATGAATGAAGTATAGCTGGCATATAGATTAAAATGCATTATATTTTTTTCACATCAGCGAAAATGCACATAAAATAAGTACGCATTTACAATGTTACCACAATCGATTGTCCCATGAACCATTTTTAAAGGCAAATGTGTACTTGCGTACCAGTTATATCCATCCCTGCTTATGATGACTATTTTAGGTGATAACATTGCTTCTGCTGTTATATGAATTTGTAGGTGACCTCTAATGTTATCAGATATTGAAAACGAACTATAAGTGAATTCCTACTAAAAAATCTTTACTTGAAACCAGGAGTATGTTACAAATCAAAATTGCAGTGCAACAATGTATTGCAAAGGGAGCTTTATGTACAAAATGCATGGAACAAGTCATACAAGTATTCCAAGACAAACCAGAAACTTAAAAAAAATAATAATAAAAAATCCAGAATAAATACACAAAAATTAGCACAAACATGTTTACAAAAGCCTTTAAAAATATGAGAAAGAAAGGAGAGATCCTGGAGCGTGTAAGGCTGGTATGGGTGGAGCAGCAAGCTCTTCAATCGCACTCCACGCTAGGAGAGAGAGGACAGAACACACTTGAGCGGGTTTGCTGGTGTTCAAAATTAATATCACATTTTAAGGTGTTGGCAGTTTGTGCCTTCTGCGTTATTTTACACCAATGCATAGGATCAGGTTAGATGTGAACAGGCAGTCCCTGAGTTAAGAACATCTGACTTACGGACGACTCGTACTTACGAACAGGCTGCCATAAAGCCTATTATATAAAAATTTTTAAGTTAAATATAATGCTTTGTAATCACGAATGCACACACTACTTTGTGATGCTCATGAAAGCATTGTGTGGCTTTGGCAGTTTGTCAACAAGGTACAGTATTGTGTAGAGTTACTTTTATTATTACTATGATCATGTATTGTATTATAGTGCTTAATATGTTTTACTATATTTGGAAGTGTTTTTAAAGTGTTTTATATGCACCAAAAGGTAAAATATATATATTATATAACCAAACACTTCACCCACTGACACTAAATAAGAACTGCATGTACCTGTTTCAGCTTGCCTACAAACTCAACTTAAACACTTAGGGAATGGCTCTCATTCGTACACTGAGGACTGCCTGTATTGTTGTTCTAGCAAAGCCCATGTGGATAAGTGTCTTTGAACCTGTGACTCAACCAAGAAATTCTGTGGCAACAGCTGACAGGAACTAATTCAGGGCTAGGCAGGCCCGGTGAGAGCGGCCACGGCCTACGGTTGGCTGGCTTCTCTGTAGCGAGGAGAGAAATGGACGAGTACTCACTCGCTGAAGGACAGGCTGACGGTGGCTTTGATGATCATGTAGCAGAGGGTGAGAGCGCTGAGTAGGCCGAAACTTGCAATGATAAACCACTCCTCTGTCAACAAAGGAAAGCAGGAAGTCATGCAGTGGGGTCCGCTGGAGGTGCAGCTGGTAAGGACACCCTTTAAAGTCACTCGACAGGCAGGAGAGCGTGGAAACAGGAAGTAGGAAGAAGGGTCCTTGGTGTCCAATGTTAGAGCTGAGTAAGAAGGGCAAGGGCAGCACCTCAAAAAGCTCAAAGAACAATGCGAGAAGCTGAACACGTGTGCATCTACGTAGCAGAGATACGCCGGCAGGACAAGTAAATGCAAACACAGCCAAGGTGGGTGGGATAAGTAAAGCTACATACAAGTGAGATACCAGAGGTGCAGAAAAAACAAATGCACTTGTGCATGTCCAAGACATTGGAAGGACAGGTGAGAGAAAAGATCCACATGGCCAGATTGACAGAAGCAGAGGGGCTTGTGTGCTCTGTCAGGCTGTGCTTCAGGACAGGAGGAAATGAAGATCATAAGGCAGAACTTAGTGCTTCAAGAAAAAATCCAAAAAGCCAAGGAAACAAAAAAGGAAAAAGGGTTTCCGTTGTTTCTTAAAATTTTCATTCCTAGTGACCAGTTCAGAGTTGGCTTATACGCTTAAGAGAGGACTGGAGCTCCCAGTTAGTGTGTGTATCGCTCCATCATGTGGGTACACACTGTATTTTACAAGACGTGCTTGCACACACAAAGCAGGCCAGTCTGTAAGTGCAGCTATTTAATTCCCTCCTCAATCAGCTTCAGGAGTGGCTCCTTACGGTGATGGAAATATTGCCCATAATGCATTAACAGCGATCGCCTTCAAGATACTTTTCATTTTGGCCCTATAACAGCTGCACTATGTGCATGAGAAATACAACAGAGGATGGATATTGGCAGAAGCGTGGCAGTGTGTCTATAATATGCAGTGCGTTTCTTAGCATGGATAGTAGTTATGTGGTATATGTCCTGTACTATAAGAATGCATGGTGTGTATATACACCAAACTTAGGATCATTACACAACAAACACTGGTTAAAATACTGTCACTTGTAGGGTGCAGAACAGTGATATAGAACTGTGCTCAGGGGTGCTCTTATGATCCATGGTAATTTATTAGCAACCCCATGCCTACTGTCGCATCAAAGCAATAAAATCCACCTGACCCTGGATTTGGACATAGTGCCTTTTGAAGGGGGTCAGCTAGATGAACTTGGGGTCTTTATATATCATCATCATATAACCCATCACTGAGCTGGAATGCAACAGTGGAACCCAGCAACAAACAATAATGGCAACTTAAATTAAAAAAGGCAGAAGTGTTTTGCCTCTTCATCTGTCATTAAATATATTCCAATCTGCAATTATGACCAAAGCTTAAGTCCATAATTAAAATATCTTCTTAAACCTCCCTCAGTTCATGTGTGTTAAACCAGTGACAGAATACAATTAGGTACAGAAGAACATGAATGCATACAAAACACAACTTACAGGGCACCACATAATACCTTTAAAATGTTCCACAAACATAATGAATGATTTAGAATACTGCTCTGCTTGAAGCATTATGAAAGTCTTATGCAGACATCTCCACAACATGTGTTACCTATTAACTTACGTTAAGTATTTATGAACATTTATATGCAGTATGTAAAGGTGGAAGGTAGAGCTTTTAAAACCGTTTTAATGGCTTCTTGTACTACAGCTGTAAAAACTTCCCAAATTACAGAGCAGCAATGATGGCCACAGAGGACTTTTTTTTTTTTGCAAGCGTTGTGTGGGTGTTCAGCACTCAGTTCTGTTGAGGTATTTCAGGACATTTCAACCCTTATGTTTGGAAACACTGGGCATATTAAAGTACACTGAACAAAACCAGACAACAGCTTACTCAGCTACCCTCGGGTTTTGATCAAAGGTCATTCAGCAACGCTTATGTAACA
Organism: Isichthys henryi; assembly: GCA_026776945.1. Taxonomy (NCBI): domain Eukaryota; kingdom Metazoa; phylum Chordata; class Actinopteri; order Osteoglossiformes; family Mormyridae; genus Isichthys; species Isichthys henryi. Next base: position 3,873,934 of record JAODJX010000002.1, read on the forward strand.
GTGATTGAACAGAGGCAAAAAAAAAAACAAAGAGCAAACAGAGATATTATCCTTGACAATGCAAATGAAAATGTATCCATTTTTTTCTAAATTCTATTCTAAGAATGGGTTGAAACTGAATACAATTACAGTGAAAATGTTACTGTGAATTAATGAGGGACTTCTCAGTTGTTTACAGAATTATCAAAGCCTTTGGTTCCTGCCTGTGTTTTCCAATCACCTGACAAAGAAGGTAGACAGCACATTACTAAATGATATCTGTAGCAATGGAAAAAAGATTAAAACATATTTATAGCCCACTTTGTATGGTGACATCAGTATCTCGATTAGAGATAACAGGGACTGTTTTGGGAGACTGATGATATAAGAGCTTGGGGCCACTCAGTCCTGATCTTCCTGGCCACTGCTAACCCTCCCTGCATGCTCACTCAGCTACTCCTCTAGACACATCCAGCCTGTCAAGATGCCACCAGTTTGACCAACTTCTTGGTAACAATGCGGATTTAAACAACGTTGACGTAGGTGTGGGTGTGTTTGTTAAAGGAACCTCCTGAAAAACAACACACATATGATCGATGAAGGACACCCAACCAAGTGAAATTTTGTCTCTGGACTTCTCAGTTTCTCTGGAGTTCACCTAAATGAATGTTGCACCCTCAGATATTGGCCTGTGGACAGGAAGCAGGGGTTGGCTGAACACCTTTGCCAGCGGGATGAACGGACCAGGTGAATCAGGCCGAGTGCTAATTGAAAAAGCGTGAAGCAGGCTCTGAGGATGGACAGGAAGCAGGAACCAGGCTGTGGGCTAAGCATGTGCAAAGCTCACAGTTCACACTCAGTTGGCAAAGGTCACTCTGAAGCACAGTGGGCAAGTGGGGGAAGAGAGCTTACTGGTGACGGCGATGTTGATCTCTCCAGTCCGTGGTGTCAGCTCGCCCTCCGAAGGAATCTGGGATGTCCCAGTATGCCTCAGAGGCTCCAGACTGATAGAGTTTTCACTGGACAGGTCAGCCAATGCTGACCTCTGACTGGAAGTCTGACTCCTGACTATTCTTTCCATGTCGAAGGCCACATTGTCTACACATGGAAGGTTGGGCTAGAAATAGACACAAAACAATATTTCTGTAGCTTTCAGGGAGCATAAACTGCATTCATAGTGAATTCAAAACATTTAGAAATTTTTATTAAAGAAAAAATAAAAATACAACATGGGTCATACATGACAAAGAAAACTCTAAGGGAGGGGGCAATTCCCACTTTTAGATGTATGCTGTGGTGGGTCCTATTTTACAACCTCTCCATCCACCAGGTGGCAGCATGATACTAGGTGAGCAGTCCAGCACTGTCACAGAAACAATAAATTTTACATGACATTTGTACATGTGGCTTACCATGATCCCAAGGGCCTTGAGGATGTTTAGCTTGCACATGGGGCAGGTGCAATGCTCATTCAGCCACGGGTCCACACAAATTTTGTGGAAGACATGTCTGCAGAGATAATAGGCAACGTCTGTCACGACATACAGCACAACGCTGAGGCACATCTGGCACCTCCCCTCGCTTATCTCAGTTCTGTTCATTCAGTTCAGTTCACTCAGTATGAGCTGGAGTTTCAGCAGAGTCGGGTGAAAGCAAGATGAAAGTATGCGAGATATGATAGCTACAACGGCAGAACAATACTTCATTGTTCCTTTGGAGGACTTAAGAGTGTCTGCCACTTCAGCTTGAAGACCATGCTATCTAACCAACAAAACTGCACATATCTGTGGATGCACCAAAGCATGCTGCACACAAACAAATAATAAATGTCCATAAACTCAAGTACAAAGCAGCCGTGGAAATAAAGGCAACAATCATCAACAGTTTTACTACCTGGTCAAACTAGACCGTCTCCTCAATCCATAGCTCTGTTGAAAAATTACAAGACACACCCAAGGACCTTTATCGGGCAGGTATAAGTGCTGCTCACTCCTCCCTGCTGACATGTAAGGACTCCTGCACAATCGTGGGTATGAGACCAGCGCTAGCAAACCACTGGCCCCAGAGGCTCATTTGCGGCTTGGAGGGCAGCAAATGTCAGAAGGGGTGGGGAGGGGGAGCCGTCAGAAAGGGAAGGACTATGAGAAGAAGGCAGCGGTCTCCCGCCACAGGGACCCAGTATAAGGAACTCCACTGTTCCCAGGGGTTACACGAGGACACTGGTATGTGCCCTTGAGCACTTCATCAGAGATATGCAGCAGGGGTCATTTCATCTTATCAGCTTCTGAAAAATGAAGTGGCATTTGTTGCAGACGGCAGCAATGGGAGAGAAGGAGCCAGAGCTGGTCCTGGCGGCAGCGATGAAGCACGCTGCAGCTCGCCGTGTACGTACATTGGTAAGTTCCACTGCTCATGCCATCTGACAGAGAGAGGCTTGGGGGTCACTTCACACAATGGCTGGAGAAGAAAGGCTCGTCTATCACTGGCCATTCATCTGGTTACAAACGCAGGCTAACATGTGCAGGCAAACTAAATGATTAATTGAGAACATTAAACAGTTGTCTGTTCTCATTGTTCATCAGGTAAATTCATGATAGTTCAGCGTCTCGCCGTTAATCAACATCATGGCAGCCCTGACAGACCAATCCAGAGCGAGGCTGATTCATGCCAGCAGGCCTTCAAGTTTGGTGTTAATCTTTCCCATAAATGAATACCTGGAGCTCATTTGCTCCTCTAGGTTTCATCTATTTGGATTCCGCGTGAGACTTTTTGTCTGCGATGCCCCTTAGGCAGGGCGCACGCTCCTCTGACGTGCTTCCAGGCAAGCCGACAGCTTTCTTTGAAACTCTCCAGGTCCTGTAGCACCATGCCATAGTCAGTCTCATTTGATTTCCACAATAACCTACCCTAAAACTTCAGAAAGAGAGAGAGAGAGAGAGACAGAGAGATAGGGGAGGGGAATCTCTGACCTTCACTCTTTTCCTCATAATGAGATGCAGAAGGTTGGTACAAGCAGTTGGCCTGCAGCCATCTAGGTAAGCTGGGTGTTAGGAAAAGTCAGGCAGGGGCAGAGTGAAGAACATTGAGGAACATCCTTGAGGTCATTGATGTCCAAGCCCCATCAGGCACCCACGTGTGTTGAAATAGGTAAGTATTGCTGATATATAACAAACATAACAAAAAGCTCTTTTAGTGCTACTAGGGTCAACCTAAGGGCTGCTACCTTTACCTGGCCTTGGGAATAGAGGTGCATAAAGCAGGATATAATGCAAGTGCTTCCCTTGAGATGAAACAGCTCGCCGTGTGACAAACAGCTGACAGGACAGCTAGAGAGCAGCAGCAGTGAAATATTCCTGAGAGTGAGATATCCATGACGGAGAGTATGCCAAGCAACAGCTGTCATAGTAAAACATGTGCAGTAGGGCCCTCGCTGTCTGTATTTTGAGGGAGAACCCGGGTATTCCTCAGACTCGTCCACACATGACATCAGGTGATGGATGCCACTGCAAGGTGACAGGCCGGTGACACTCACTTGCAAGGCAATATGCGAACTACATCGTTGAGTTGGTATCCTTCGATACAGACGGCGCAGTGGTTGAAGTCTGGGTCCGTCTCCTGGGAAAACAAATAAAACGGCCAAGAGGCCACCAGCTTAGCATACGATCGCAATCACATAAAAGACAAGAATTGAATAAAAGATTTATCATGCATCAAAATAAATTCAGACAGAAAGCTACACACCATCATAAATACAACAGATATTCAAAAATACAAATCCCATGGACACTCACAGCCAGTCTGTGAAACAACAGACTTGACCTGGATACTTTGTCTGATTCTTTTGTTCAGTTTTGATGTGACTAATATTCAGAGATTCACAGACTATTTCACAAAGCCAGAGCAGTCAAAGAAACAGTCTGTCTGACGGAGGGCACAGCAGTAGGACAGCCGCATCACAGGGACAACAACTACAATACCCCCCGTTTGGTAAGGTTCAGCAGCGACAGCGTTAAGAGCGGCACTGCTGTGTCAGCAGTTCGTCGCCTTGGCCAAGGCAGGTGGCGCGCTGCTCTCTTGGTCCCGTCAGTCACATCCGTGGGCGGGTTGGGCGCTCATCGGCAGGATCGATGTGGTGTTGTATTTATGGAACGCACATATCCGTGCAGCCATCTCTGCTGACAGAGGAAATCCAGCTACAAAGCCAAGGACGTCCTCTGTCCCACTGGAGGACGGGATTAGCCAACAGATCCAACATGGGAGGTGGGAACTGATGGGTCCAGAGTAAGGGCATGAAAATGATCAGGGGGATTAAAAATGTGTGTGTGATGACAGGTATGACCAGAAATGCTTGTATTATCTTGGATGTTTACAATATTGAGGTGTGGCTCTGTTTTGAGCTGTTGGCGTATTCGTGGTTTGGGTGGTGTGGCCTGGTGTTCGTGGCAAATAGGGTGCTGGTGGTATTTGGGGTATTGATTATCTTTCATAAGGGCCTCTGGCTTTGAGCTCCCTCACAGCCTCAAGCCCCAGTCATGCTCTGATGCAACTGTGCCCGCTCTCACTAATAAATCATTTCTGTCATTGCAGACATGGTCTTTTGTGTTAGTTTATATCATTTGTACCTCAGATGGCAACATGAAATAAGTGCACAAAGAACTTTGGGGACCAGACAGCCATCAGAAGACCACTTAACTTCATCATTACAAGATGGCATACACCACAGAGGCAAGATGAGCTACTGTTTATGATCTCCAAGAGCACCGTTTCCACGTGAACTCAGGTCACTGTGGTCATATATTACTGGATGGATGTGTACTTAAATATGTATACAGCCCTTTAACACACAAAATCTGCACTTTTGATTAAGAACCAAACCATGAACAGAGCATCGATAATGCCCTGCATCAGTCAGCCTTTACACTTGGCAGTTCTATGAAGGATATGGTCACATGACTGACTTTTAGCGTGCACAATGGTGATCACTTGTGTTCTCTTCATGGTTAGGAACACAAATTGTCATGTAGTGACAATTAATATTGTGTTTAAACCTTAAGTGGTTTATAATCTTTATCAGATGACATTAAGCTAAAACAAACACAAAACAACACAAATCTCTGCTCATTTTTTGTCCCACTCAAGTTATTTGGTTTCCTTTCCAAGAGGGCTGCTTTAGTGACCTCTATTCTTGCTGCAACGAAGGTCAAACCAAAGCTATCGCCTTTCAGGCCGGCTGCTTCCAAGCCACTGGCGCATCGACCGTGATTCAATACACCACGAATAAGATCCTTATGCAGGACTAGGACTGTGTAGCTTCTTTGCTACCACAAATGAGAGAATATCTAATGAAGGTATTCGTTTCAGTCAGTTCTCCACAGCTGGCTGCAGACGGTATACTCAGTGCACTGGTAGTATCCTGGCAGTGGTATCAGCTGTTGACCAAATCAGCTTGCAGGGAACTACCAGCCAGTCTTCCCCCATAGTGAGTAGCACGACTTGAAAACCACCAAGTGGAAACAACTGGCTTGGTTCTGAAGAACACGGCACAGACAGCTGGACCAGCAGGGGAAGACGGCCGGGCAAAACATCAGCAGGTGTGTGGCTGCTAAACAGGCAGGTGACTAGTCCCACATCCCTGCCCCCCCCTCCCCTCCACACACCCTTGCCCCCTCCCGGCCATGTTCCAGCTTCCTGCTTAGAGTGACTCACTCTGATGGACGCCCCAAGACCAAGAGATTCAATTTCGGCAGCAAACTCCAAGGGTGATGTTTTATTCATAGCCAGCGCTTTTGACCTTGACCAGCCTTTAGAGAACCAAGAAAGCTGCTCTCATCGACAACCCACACTCTCATTTGATTAACCTCCACCTATCACTCCTATAGGGTGTGGGCAATATGAATAAATAATTTCCATTACTATCTATTTTGATGCACACGTGCTTGTTCCAGCATCACTGCAAACATCCATTTAATATGACTCCTGCAGCCCATTACTCTCTCAGTTTGCATTGCATACATTTTAAATATCAGTGGAAAGGCTTCCAAAAGACAGTAAAATGTGGCCATTAGGGGTGTAATGGGACACAAAATTCATAGTTCGGTACATGCTTCGGTTTTGGGTTTACAGTGCAGTGCATTTTGGTACAACAGGAAAAACAAAATGTTTTACAACAGTTTATTATTAAAACTGCAAACAAGCAGGAACAGTTGTGAGCCAAAAGTAGGACAATGAGTCTGTTGACATGTCTGAATAGCAAAAAAAAAGACATCTGCAAAACTAATAAAAATTCAAAAATAAGATTATGGCTGCAAAAATAAAATTACTTTGATAATTGATTTATCATGATAAGGCAATCAACTAAATCGATTAGTTGGGTCAAACACAGGGTTTTAAAAAACGTGCAAAGTATTTAAGTCACAGTTCCAATAAAAATTGTAGAGAACCTACTTCTGATGTTCTGATGGGCTGCGCAACCCTCCACTGACCAATTTGCTGTCTCTGCGATATTTAGCTTGCTAAAATCATATTTAACCCACCAATGCTGCTAGGTGATTAAATAACTTCTTAATCACAGATTATCGACATTATTGATTCGTTGTTGTTCATGATAAACTAAATCCCAAGTTCTGCTATCGAGAATAGTTGCATATCTATTGCAGTAAAACACCCTTATAACAATAGTTATCTTGTCTTTCGGTTTGAATGTCCTGGCAAAAGCACCTCTCAGGGAGGTGGTTTTCTGCCTTGCCCCAGAAAATAAATAAATAAATAAAAATATAAATAAATAATATATATATATATATATATATATAAAGAGATGAAATTACCTGAAATAAACTAAAGACAAATTGAATTTGCCATCTACAAATAGTGTATGTCGAACAAGTCAGTGGTGTTGCAGCAAGTTGTGTCAGACAGAAAGCGCTGGTGACAAATACGATTAGTGATTATTGTGATTACTGTGCACACAGACACTGTGATGACAATGCTGAAATGATATATCATGCAGTCCTTAAACTATACTCTTTCTGGTGTTGGTATTATTTATTGGGATACCAAAATGTTAATGAACTACTAATTTAAGTTATGCGAGATGGGCTTTCCAGCATTAGCCATAGCCAACTCTTAGCCCCAATTAGCATAATGTTTTCTGTGTTGAACATTCAGCCTACTTGTGGATTTAGGTAAGCCTCTGTCAAGATAAGTATTAATTTATTGCTTTTTCCAATCCACAAATGATGCAATTCCATCGTTACTGACCTAGTGGCCATAATACAGAAGAAATGGAACGGAATATACTGTATCCTATAGCAGAAACAAGGTAACAAATCAATTCATAATATTTCATTCAGGTGTTACCAGCTGTGACACAAAATCCTGATTTTGAAACATTTGCTGAAATGACATTTACTGCCACTATAATTAAGAGAGTGGACCAACTCTTAATATAACAACCGCCATACTTGTATTACAATACAATAAACTTTAACAGTCATTACAATTGTCATTACAATAATTCCCTTTTTTTCTTTGCAGTCATGCATTTCAAATCAGCAACTTATTCCAAAGACAAGCATCGAGCTGCACATTGCAACAAATAAGCATCATTAGGTTAATTCGTTGCAAACAGTGTCATTTAGGATGTTAAGCAAAACCAGAAGCAGCACTGGGTAAACATAACATTTATTTATAGTTTTGCAATCTGTAGACTAAAACAAGCCAATAGTTTAACTAGTTCTGCTGGACTCAGTCCAAGAAATCTCCAATAATCACTGCATCCCCAAAGCCATAAGTATACTCAGTGACCCTTCTCATGACTTCCAAGGCCTCTTCAACCACCTCCCATCTGGATGGGGACTCATTCTGACCAGCTCCACTGTATTCTGCAACAACTTCTTTTCTCATGCCAGATTTCTCACACACTTCTACCTCAGCACCCATGTGGAATTCCACTAAACTACAAAGATTGATAATTATTTATCAACCATCTGCACTAGTCACTTTCCGCATCAGTTGCTCTTAAAAGAACAACTGCTTTACATGAGGTTTGCACAATGTTTTTTTTTTTTAATATATATATTGACTAAACACCACGGGGCGGCATGATGGTGCAGTGCTTAGCACTGTTGCCTCACACCTCTGGGACCCGGCTTCAAGTCTCCGCCTGGGTCACGTGTGTGGAGTTTGCATGTTCTCCCCATGTCGTCGTGGGGTTTCCTCCGGGTACT
>JAODJX010000002.1:3882167-3899110 GCA_026776945.1 Isichthys henryi
TGTGTGAGTGTGCCCTGCGATGGGCTGGCCCCCCATCCTGGGTTGTTCCCTGCCTCGTGCCCATTGCATCCAGGATAAGCTCCGGACCCCCCACGACCCAGTAGGATAAGTGGTTTGGAAAATGGATGGATGGACATAACACCATACCAGTAAGTAGGGCTATATTCATGAAAAGAATATATGGATAGTAAAACAGAATGAACAATCAAAATGTAAAAACTTCATAAATAATTCTAAAATGTCAGTGAAGATTACCACTATGTGTATCTACAACGCATGTTATGCACATTCAACTGTCACATCGCAATAACTGCAAGGATTTATACAGCTAGGTTGAAACCATCAACGATATTTGAACATTTTCACTCTGTCATACGAAACAAAACGTAAGAAGCTTTACATTTTTAATGACTCGTGCTTTTCAAGATCATCTAGTATACAGTACGTTAACAAAAAAACAAAATTAAAAAAAATTGCCACTGCTTTTAAATGAAATCTTCAAGCCATTCATAATCATTTTCGTCCTTACTGTTGGATTCACTCATTGACAGTGTGGCGCGTTTGAGAAATTTAACCGATTATCCAAAATCATTAGTATTGCACTGTTGCCTCGTTTCCACCAATTTATCTTGCTTGGTGTCTTGAGAACCTACGTGCATTTCCACCAATTTCAAAAAAGAACGGAACAGAAATGTTACATGGATGGAAGTGAAAGTAAAAGCTAATCTGTATTTTATTTCTTGGATTTATTTTGCTGAACCAACAAAAAAAAAAGACTCCTTGTGCCCTGTCTCTATTGCCTGTACCCACGTCTGTCTCTATAAAGGTTCCTTATCTGTGTGTGTGAGTTTATTCTCACTCAGTCTTACTACTGTTAAGGATGGAGCATTAAATGAGTCTGCTAAAAGTTAAACTTTGCAGTCCGCCTCATTATCTCTTTGCCACTGGAACGCCACAATATTGTATTTATTCAACCTACGCCATATTTATATATTTTATTGTTAAACATATTTAGACTTTATTTTTAAATCTGGCCAGCAGATCGATCTTTCATTTTTCACAGAATAAAAAAACGATGTAATGTTTCATAATTTACGTGAATTAATATTTTACGTAAAATATCATATTTTCAGCAAATTCAGTCCATATTATTTTAAGGTATTTTACGACAGTCTGTGTGCGTTAGTTTATTCTCGCTCGCTGTTTTACTGCTGTCCTTTTAAGGAACGCGCAATAATGCTAAAAACTGCTAAATACTGCCCGCCTCATGGTTTCTTCACCACTCACGACACAATATTTTATTTATTCAACCTGCGACATATTTATATCTCAATATTAAATCTGGGCAGCAGATTTATCTTTAGTTTTTCACAGCATAAATAAGCACCATCAATATCAGACAAAAGTACATCGGTCATGGACTGAATTTTCTGGATATACAGAAGGTTTGGATGTGATAGCCCATCCCACTTTTGTTGACATCACGATAAATTCTGATCCCAGCTTTTCTGGGGTGGCTTGTTGGAGCTGTTTTTTCTAGCCCGGGGCCATTTTTTTTGCGGTGGAGGTGCGTGCTGGATAAGTGCTGGAAAACATCTGACAGCACGTTGGTGGAAACAAGGCATGTATATAAATACTTTGGATTTGACGGACATAATATTAAGCAAAAGCAAGTTATTTGTCGGCACTGCTTTGTGTATATTGGCACAACTCAGAGCAACACCACCAACTTATTTGACTGACTATTGGTAGATAACATGTTCCATTTGGCTGTTTGGTAAACTTTCAGCTCCTTTATTGCTTTATAAATATTGCAATATTTATGGGAAAATAAACTAAATATCGCAATTTGAATTTTTCCATCATTCAACCCTACCTTATACTGTACATCACTGTATACACTCACTCTTTCATGGCAAGCTGTACAGATGTACACATGTACATCATATTTGTTTGTTTGTTTTGTGTGTCCAACTTCTCATGTTCTGTGAAAAGCCGTCTTGAAAGTAAATAGCATTGATCCAAGACTTTAAACATTTGCCTGCATACTTAGTCAAACTTTATCATTTCCATCAAAAGGCTTGTAGTTGCATGCCTACTTCAGCTGCGGTCTCACTCTTTGCAGATGCACAGCCCAAACATGGTAAACTGCAAGGCAATTTCCTGTTCAGTTTGACTTACAATGCTTGCATCTGATAGTCATAAATACATTTATCGGTCTTACAATCTACTAGTGGTGTAACGAACCGTACTTTATTATATATAAACTTGACAGTTAATCGTGTGAAATACAGTTTTACTACTTGTTAAAGAAATAATACTATGGAAGTCCACAAAGAACATGCATTCAGGGCATGAAATTCATGTCTCACAAAAGGGATGAACTCCCTCCTTGTGTGTAGCAAATGAGGGCAATGTTAGACTTTTGGTGAGAATGCAATAAAATCTGAGTGGATTTAATAGCATTAGCTATGGCATTTTTAGTGGAATCTGCTCTGCTCCTTCTCTTGACAAACTCTGTTTGCATGGCTAATTACAATCTTTGTCTTCTTGACATAACTTTTGAAATTTTGTGATATCAAGATAACCTGTGATCTGGAGAAAAAAAAAAAACACTGGTTATGTAGAGATCGCGAGAAAAATAAGCCATTATCTCAACATATGACAGATTAAGATAATGCCCTCTGTGGACTTCTGTACGATACAGAGTTGTAGTAAAAAGATATAGACAAAGCAGTTGTGTGTTCAGATGAATGGGCACATTAAAAGTTCATTGCTTTCTTCCATGTTCTTCAAGTTCTTTAAGTAATAAATGGAAAGCAAAGTTACACGTCTCCTTTTTTTTGCTGATCTGAAAAATGACCTGACCTGTGACTCAAAAACAGTGATATGATCCCAACTGCAAGTTTTGTGATCCATTGCACCCCTACAATTTTCAATAACAATTTATATTGTTGGGTAATCCCTGCGCCTTAATATTGCTGTACCTTCAACTTAAAATCCAGCCTTACAGCAAAGAAACTAATGTGAACGATGGTGCATCTACTGTAGCCATTAACTATCACTATGGAAATCCACCAACCAACCACACCAGGACAAAAGATAATGAGAAGCACCATAGAGCATCAAAAAAGAAAAGGAAATGAATACAGCTGAAGAATTTAAAACTTTGCTCTTAAATATATGTATATGAGAACAATCTCTTTTTTGAAACAGTTCTACTAAGACAATTCCTTGTTACTGTTGTAGATTGACATAACTGCACCAAACCTAACGCAAGCGAGATTAACATGAAATCATCTTCCCCAAGAAGAATGTGACTGACTGCGATTATATCATGACGTCCATTTCCCTTCTAAGAAAGTGAGGTGTCATTAACCTGCCAATTATAAAAACATTTTTCACCTGTCAACCAGGGATTTGTCCCTGATGCCTGACCCAGCTGTGGAGATGACGCATAGTACTGGACCTACTTAGTTCTATGAGGACAAATAGCAAAATACAGCCAGAGCATAGAGCAGTATCTTCGAACACCAAGGGTAAGATAATCAATGGAAAAGGTAAAATTTCCAGGAAATGAGAGCCTGGCATGTGACTATTGTGTATGCAGGTTTGCATTTTTCTGTCACCAGACCAGCCGACTAGAGCCGTTTGTAGAACAGGAACTTCAGTCATTTCAGTCACAACTGCAGGTGGGTACCCTGTTATCATGAACAAGAATCTCTACAAAATATTCAGGAATGTACCTTAACATTCCTTGACCCACAAAGGTTTACTTCTGCCCATTTCTGATACACAGAAATGGATTATTAGCTAAACCACATGAAAACAGATAATCTGCCGTTTGAGTATTGCTGAAATGTTTCTGAACAACCAATGAGCAGCACTATAGTCAATAGAGGTCACCTGAAGACCCCGTGTCTGAGCAGTGGCTATAACAGTGGAGTGGTAATCATACCTTGTCACCTTTCTTCACTGTCCTGGTGGTCAATTTGCCGATGGCTTTTTTGGCGGCATCTCCGAGGCGACGCTGTCATAGCAGAGAAAAGGATACAAGTGAATACAGTTACAGTACTGAAGACAGAGTCTTTAAACATTTGTCTTAAAATGCTTGTTTTTAAAAAGAGCTCATTTTCAATGATGTAACATTATAACACTACTGTTCCTTTGCCATTTGTATCTGCTGTTTGCTGTGATTTTGGTCTTTCATTTTTAATATCTTCATTCTCCAAATGCTTATCCAATACAGGGTCGGTGGGCTGAATGCTATCCCAGTCAGCATGGTTCAGGGTAAAACCCTGGATGGGATGCCAGTCCTTTGCAGGAAACACACACACACACACACACACACACACACACACACACACACACACACACACACACACACACACACGCATGCACACACATACAGATATTTAGAGATGCTATTCCCTTAACTGCATGTCTTTGGAGTGCAGTAGGAAACAGGATAACCCGGATGCAACATAGGAGGAATGTGTAAGCTCCACACACACAGCGGGCTTGGATTTGAATACCAAGCCTGGAGGTGTGAGGTAACAGTGATACTCAATGAGCCACCTAGTGAGTGCTGCCATTAGGAACATATTCTCTACATTCTGATTGAAGTCTCCACTATCCTGTCTGGGGAAGTTAATATTAAAGGACATACATACATACATACATACATACATACATACATACATACACAAATAAATAAATAAATGAAACACCAGGGTATGATTTCATCTCCTGATCATATGCAAGATCTAACAGCTCTCACTGTAGGTCAGAATTATTAATTATTTGATTTTAATAATTCACTTGATTGTCCACTTTGATAGTCAAAATGTTTCTGCATCTCTCAAAAAGCAATCCTGCAGCTAGTTGAAATATTCTGCACAGAATTAAATACCATAGTATCACCATGGCTGCGATGCAAGGCCAGGGAGCTGACACACTAGACTCTGATAGGGCAGTCTGCCATGGCATCAGCAGAGCTGGATTATTATTGGCTGGTCACAAAGATGCGACTCTCACACTTGCCTGTCGGCAGGAAGGCTGTCTAGTTTCACACATTCTGAGTGGGTCAATGCCATTTCCCACTTTGCTTAAACACTGGCAAAGAGGAATTTACTAGTAGTGATGCCACCACTGACTGCTGGAAAAAAAAACAAGCAATTAACTAATATTACATGTTACATTGCTTTGGTGAGACTGCAGTTAGTTTGTGACATTCAAGACGTTATACACTTCAGATTTTACGTTTCAAAACACTGGTGGCGCAAGCACACACTATACAGCTCTATATTTTCTGCTGCTGAGAAGCTGGAAGAGATCTTACATACAGATGCTCCTCTACCAACATTCAGAGATACGAATGAAGAGGACTAAGTCCAAATTGTGTTTATTTCGGCTCCCGCTTCCTTTCCACACCATCAATTTTTTTTTCTACGCGCCAATTCCACCTAGTATGACTTCTGGTCACTACTCCCGCCGCACAGCAGCGTAGCGCTCGTACTCCCAACATCCTAGTTATGTGTACTTGCGTATACCCTTAAAATGATGTTGAATAACGACTTACGAACATTTCAAGTTACAAACAGCCGTTCGGAACGCATCTCATTCGTAAGTAGAGGAGCGTCTGTACAGGTTATACACAGGTTCTTTTCAACTGGTACTAACTGGGGTCTTAAACTTTCTGTTGCAGTGGGCCACACACACAAGGAAAGTATTGGCTTCAATCTACATTTAATTGAACAATATTGACTACAAAGCAAAAACAATGTATTCCTCTATGGCAAATAGTGAGCTGAGCACACCCTGTACTCTAGAGAGGTGCCAACAGAAGCTGTTTTAACAGTCGGAAATACATGCTGCCTCTTCGCAAATAACCACATAGCCTTTGCGTGTTTCAAAGACACTGAGTCACACAAGCAACGTGCAAGGTCAATGCCTCCTGTTGATGCAACCTCATGGCTAGTGCTGCTAACCAATGGCTCCCATCCTTTGCCTCCCCACGCATGCTGCCAGACCCCTGGGCTGCGAGCTAAGCGGCAGGTACACACACAGCGAGGGAAAGGGGTCAGGTGGTGAGAGGTCCATGGTTTGTTAGCAAAACGTACCACCAGGAACAACTGGAAGGCAGAACGGATAATGGCAGAAAGGGTCCAAGATGAGTATTTAGGGGGAGGCATGGTGGTTCATTTGAAGAGAAGAGAGAGAAGATATGGCTTCTGATGCCAGAGGGACAAAATCTGTCTTCCAAGCTAACCAAAAAAAAAAAAAACAAAGATGCCAAACATCTCCACGGACTACAGCCCTGAACCAAAACTGGAAAGAAACATTACTGAAGTCAGTCTCATCACCAAAAGCCCAAAAACACAGATACATGGCCATACACCGACGGATGAGGGGACAGCAAGGATTTCTATTTTTTTCTGGTGAGCACCATTGATTTATCACAGTAATGTAAAATGTTACAACAGTATGAATCACTCAAAAGCACATTTGGCAAAGAGAAACTATTGATCTTCACTTATAGCGTAATATAAAAGCTGCCTTTGGTGTGGGCTGTGCGAAGTGTTGACTAGTTGACCATGCCAGCAGAAGTGCAATCTTCACTTCTGACTTTGCTTCTGATCAGGATTTTCAGCACCCAGAGTCTGCATTGACACCCATGTAACCTATTCTGAGTTATTAATTTTTACTCCTGTGTTTAACAGATGGATTTCCCTGCAGCAACAGCCTACACCTTTCACTGTTTTGTGTTGTTTATTACAAAATGTTATATGCGGAGCACAATGGGTATGGGGCAAGTGCGGAATGTGGGTGGCTCTGTGAGGGGTCAGTTTGAGATGGACTGTTTAAGGCAGGAGAATAAACAGAGATGGCAGCTCTCTTTGGCAGAATAACAGAGGCGATTGCATCCCCACTGCTTACCTGACTGCGATCTCGGGCATTGGTGTAGCGGACCTTTTGGATAAAGTAGAAGATGAGCCAAGCAGACAAGATGATCATGAGGACAATAAAGGAGATGGAGACAAAGACCAGGGAACCACGATTGATGTTTTTGGTAGGGCCACGTCCTCCAACCACGATGGTCACCAGCACGGTCAGGTTCTTCTCCAGTAAACTCAGGATTTCCTTCCCATAAGACTCTGCAATCATGACCGCTACGGTGTCGCCTGTGCCTAGAAGTGGAGGACAAAGTTATAACATTAATAGCAACATTTACAAAGACGACAAACACAGGAATACCTGGGTGGATAAGCTATAATTGTACTAATGTTTCCTTTTTCAGAGAAGAGCAGGAAGGTAGTAACAGTTAATGGCTGTTTACAGTTCTCTATATCTATGTGCACTGCTTAATAAAAACAGGCTGAGTCAGCAAGGGAGGACACTTTGGGACAGAGATGATGGAGATGGTGGAAGATCACTGAGACACTGGTGGAACATAAATAAGACCCTTCTGGTCTCCCAGGAATTGCCCTGTTCTCACTAATCGAATCCACTCAAAAGGTCAAAGGTGTGATTCAGCTGAACACGTTCTAGCTAAATACAAAGCAGTACATGTCAAAAAGGTATGCCAGTGTTTGGATAAGCAGTAGGATGACAATTTCATGTTCCAGCATATACTAAAATTTCACAAGGTTACTCGGAGGGAACTGAGCAGCACAGGGTATACTAGGGTCCACCGCTACTTTCACCTTTTAATTACGATAACAAAAACACTCCAGGAAACAATGCATCTTTATTTCTTACTCCTAGAGAAACTCTTTCTTTCAGAAACCCACACTAGACAGGGGTTCAGGCTTCTCAACTTTTCTACTGTAAAACTTGAATGTTAGGTATATAAATCAGCTGTGTCATATCAGTATAAGAACAGCACTTGTTAATTAATACTATTAATAGTTAAGATATATTTCACTCATAAAACAGGTGATACACCATCTGATCATGAGTAGGTATATAGGGTCTATATCAAGTATCTGACCTTTAATAGGTACCCCAGACCCAACGCTGCTTTGGAGAAAAACAAAGACATGCCAGGCATCTGACAGCAATAGCATTGGCTAACAACTCATGTATACAGGCTTTCAATTTTAATACTAATTATGTAAGTTTATGTTTAATCTCCACCACCCTCCTCATCACCACACATACTGACCATTTCCAAAATTCATTTAGAACTGCATGGCTGTTATGGGACTGAACTTTTGATTCATTTCCAATTTCCAGCTATTCTACATTGGCTATCAGAACAGGACAGCACATTCTAACCCCCCCACCCCCCCCAAACATTCCACATACCCTCTAAAACATTCCCAAACATTCCCTATATTTAGTAAAACCGTGTCAAACCACAAATGCCAATTGCAATACCATTCCCTGATTGTACCACACCAAGGTTCCCTAAGCTGTTTGGTGTTCTGCACAATTACAGATCATTTAAATTCTGGTGTTTGGTAGGTAGCAGCTACAACTGGGGACAAATACAATTGAATAACTTTCCAATGTTCAAGTATCCTCTCATACAGTCTAATATTTCTTAAACATAACTAAAAGACAACAGTATGTCTTTGAAGATAAACATTTTTCAAAAACATATATTGCTGAAATTGCACTTACTTCAAGCAGTTTTGTGGTTTGTTTTAAAAAACTGCAACCCCTACGATTTATGATGAAATGTCAGACTGAACTGATGTAGCCAACACAAAGGAGGGTGTCAAGCATATTTCAAAATGTTGATTCCTCTTTCTCACTTTTTAACAAAAGTGTTTAAGAGAGCCATTTGCAATTTGCAGACATTGGTTAAGAACAAATATGTGTAAGACCACTCAATACACTTTACCCAACAGACCACTTACAAAAGGCATGAGCCTTTTTTCAGTCCTGCATTATAGAGTAGTTCAAGCAGTCACATCCTTAGACAAATAAATTATCCGGTGAGCCAATGCCTATGACACACAAATATATAAAGGACAATTTGAGCTGGGTGAGATGTATTTCACTTTTTATTTATATGAAACTCCCCAATGCAGCTCCATGTTTTGATTCACATAAATTATGCTTCCACAGAGGTAAACAGCAATCCATTTTAATACCTATATCAAAATGAAAAGCACCCAGGACTATACAGACCTTCTTAACTACATAAATCAAAGAAGCTAAAATATATGCTGTTAACTCAGCTTATGTTTCTTCTCAGCTGGAATGACTGTCATCTGAATGCACGCCACTCTTTACTTATATTCTTATGTTTGTGTTTTTGAGCAAGTGTTCATTACCGAAAACCATTTCCTTCTGCAGTTTATCAAAACAGCAAAGGTGGAGAGTCACAAACATTCTGGGTGCAGAAGAAGGGGGAGGGAGGGCATTTTTTAATCTCTGCAGTGGGTAGCACTCACTGGAATCATATTTGGGTCTGTTATTTACATTTTCTGAGCATAGTAAATTTTAAAATATGAAGATTTAGTGGTTAGCAGACAATGTGCATATGAATAATAAAAATTATAATGTGCAATCCTTGATAAGGTCATTGGTGGGATTATTTAAGCCTGAATCTGATTCAAATCTTAACCCAGTTTTAGTGATTATTTCATGGATATACCTAGCAACCCTCTCCCCCTAAAGAAGATTAGAAAAAGGAATGGCTCAGAGCCAAAAGATACTGCTGTCTTCAAAGAGCCGTTATTCCCATCACTAGAAAGGTTAGGCTCACTAAAAGGAGCCTGAATTCCCATCACTATAGTCTTCTGGAAAAGCTTTTCATAGTGTTGCAATCAATCACAAAACCAGGAGTCATCAGCCAATAGCATTTGCCGAAAGAAACGGCCACGAGCTCAGCCTCAAAGTATAAAAACCACCCCATGTCAAAACTTGACAGTTTGAGTGATATTAAAATACATGGACAAGCAATTCATCTTTCTGTGCTCCTGAGTTTCACATCTGCGCTCACGAGTGGGATATTTACAGGCAAAATTTGAAAACTTTGCAGGGTTATATTTTCTTACGTCGTTTTATCGCTCTCTAGTTTGAACACTGATGTGACGCCATAGTTCTCAGGTTCCAAATATCAGAGAGAATACAGCAGAGACAACTCAATGTACTAGTCTGTGTTCATTCTATGGTAAATATTTCACAAGTCAGTTGGACCTGGAACTTGAATATCTGCTTGGCAAATACCCAAAGAACTCTGCACCTCATGGTATCACCTCCACACCAAAAACAAAGCATCATGGGAATGGAAAACTGCCATGGTGACTGCCCCGGAATACCTCTCCCCCAAAAATGAAGCAGGCTGGTCCTCCCAGTGGGGTGGCCTATCAGCAGGCCAGTCATCTACAGGGAGATAAAGGATGGATGAAGGTCGCCCGGTCCATGCCACGCAGCACTACCTCTACTTTAGCAGTCCAGAACAGTGTGAAAGTTTGGACACAGATACTCTGTACATAACCTATGAGATCTGGCATGAGCAAATACACACCTAGCATCAGCAACAAGAAGGTCAAAGGGTTTGGTGGACATGGACAGTATATTAATGGAACTCTCAAGTCTGAGAACTTGAAGTATTATGTGGACAATGCACACAAAGTCTCAACAACTTTTATATCTGAAATATTACATGCATTGAAAAATCATCATTGTTACAATAAAAAGGTATCTTTTATGCAACACTTAACACAGCGCAAGTTACCGAAATTCATTTATGAACTAACACACACGAGAGTTGACAGACCTACATGCAAACCTCACACCCAGGACGTGGCAGGCTGTGCAAACTGCAGCTGCAGAGTTAAAACAGCTGCAGAGCAACCGTAAGCCACAAGCCCAGTTATCGCTCCTCCAAATAGCAAATTGACTGTCGTGTTTTCTACTACAAATGCGCACACACACAAACACACACACACACACACACACACACACACACCTCATATTGTGAGCCGGTATATAAACTTAGAATCCCCATTGCTTGACTAGCAGACTTTACAGAAATTGCCAGAGAGATTCCAGTGACACCCACTTCTACATCTACCTACTTTGTTTGCTGAACACCTGGAGTATGCTCTGTGACAGCAAACTGCTACACAATGCATCATATGGTTTAACAACAAGTGTGAGACAGAGTAGGGCTAGGCTGTTGTCAGAGGAGGAGCACTGCAAAAACAAAAACACCCAGGTAGATATTTCATTCACCAGCACATGGAAGAGTGTGTGAGCTTCAGCTGATTGGTGAGCAAAAGCCAGCCGTACTGACAGTTTGTATCATGCTGGTCAACAATGCTCAAACAGCCCTGCATTTCAATAAAGGCCTATTCTGCCCCCCAGGAAATGGTTAATCGCATTAAAGTTTCAAACTTCTATGCCTCAAATGTATTTTTCGCACAACAGTATCGATATTCTACAAAAGCATAAATAACCAGCCAAGGAAGTCCACCCATCCATCCATTAATCCATCCATCCATCCATCCATCTCCCATACCTGTTTGTGCTATGCAGGTCAGGGGGAGGTGAGACACTCAAACCCTGGTCCCAGAGGTGTAAGGCAACAGTGCTAACCACTGCACCACCATATCACCAAGGACCTACAAGACAGAATGTGGAGCTACTTTAATTTGACCACAAAAATAACCTGATGAATCACGCACAGCTTTGTTGTATTTTTAGTTGCCCCCAAACAATCCCTCTGGGACAGCAACCTCACACCAAACGCTTCCTGGCCACACGTCTGTCCAGTTTATCACTTTCAGGTACCATGCCACGCTGGACACCCTTGTCCACACCTATGACTCATACAGAATGTCCTAGACTATTATTACTAATACATTCAGACACCATTTCCGTTCAATCTAAATTCCATAAGATAATACCACTAACCCCACATTTAGAGAAATGGGAAATATAACATCAATCATGGACAAAGTTTTTCAGCCTGCTACCCTTCTGCACTGGGACTGGCACATCACACAAATCTAGAGCCAACAGGTCCAGAGTCCGGGGCTCTAACCACTTCCCTACACTAGGGGGTAAAGGACTGAGGTGAGTGAACTGTCCAGAATATGATGAAACAGGTCACCATCAATGCCCTGCTGGCTGAGTTCCAGCAGTAAGACCAGCATCAAGTCCGTGACCTCTGTGAGGACATGAGTACTCAACTCCCACAACTCACAACCAAACTAGCATAGACCTACCAAACTATTATAGCTAACAACTAATTAAACCTGACATAAGATGCCAAATAGAACCTCGTGACACTTGGATGGAAGGAAAGGACAGGGACTCCGCCCCCCCAGTGTCAGCACTAGGAAAGTCAGAAAAGAACCACTGAGTTATAAGAAGGGCTACAACTGGGTGTCATGCTGGGCATCCAAGACTGGTGTATTATAGGTGGTAAAGAAAACTACTGTAATACAGTACATGGATAAACTCATGCGATCTTTACCTTGCCTCACCCAGCCCTATACCCATGTCTTGACTAACCACCCCCCCCCCCCCCAGCTGAACCTGACTGATCAGACTGTCACTCCTATCAATCCACATTTTAAAAAGTTAAGTTTATTGTATCAATATCCCCAAGATAAATGTTACTTCAGCAAGCATTCAAAAAGTAAAGCAAACCCCACCAAACATCACTCACAAAAATCTCCTCCCCAGCAACATTTTCCTTTATTTCCATCTTTAACCCAAGCTCCCCCCCTCCCACACCACCATCACCACCATCCTTCGGCACCCCCAGGCATCGCAAGCTGCTCTCAGTGTGGGCATACAGGGACATATACTGGAGCCCCTCCAGTAGCACAGAAAGGGGGGGGGGAGCAAGATTGCTGGCATGAGCTGTGGCTAATGGGGCCAGGAAGGGGGCGGAGCCTGGTTTCACAGCCATCTGGTCGGTATTTAACTCAATTAGCCAGACCAGTGGAGAGGCCTTTAAGGGCCTACCCTGAAGCTCACTAGGGGAGGCTTGAGAATTAGACTGGCCTATTCATCTGTAGACTTCAGCTTTAAACACCCTCTCACACTGGTCCTCAGGTAATCAATACCCATTGGAAATTCAACAGCTCAAACCTAGAACTGATCTGGTGGTTGGGAGGTAGATTGTTGAACTTCTGAAGACCACCAATACATAACCCAGCGTAAAAAACATATGAAAACATAGACATGAATTGTGCAGATGAGAATCCAGTATAGAACAAAACAAACTACTCAGATCAGTTATTTTTTGATTAAGCACATATCTTTTGCAGCAGCAACTCACATTGGAAACAGATGCATGAAAACTATAGACACTATACTAACTACAGAGTCTATGTTCCAGTCAGTATTCAAGCATTTGCATTTAGAAAAGCAAGATCAAAAGCAGAAAGTGAGAACAGGAAACTGATACTCAGACAATACAGTTATGCATATGCTCAGTAACCAGTTTGTTAAACTGCAAGCTGCGTTATGCAATGTAATAAAAGTCAAGGGCCCACCCCCAATTCATAGTTCTTAGTTACCTGTGATGTCATGTGAGTGACAGGGGGGTCTCAAGCTCATTTGGGGGTCCCTAGTTTGAGAAAGGTTGAAAACTGTTGATGGATGGCATACATCCATTTTGAATGTAGTGTGACTGCTGGTACCAGATGTGGTGTTTCCAGAATGAAGCAAAGAACGAGTGCACATGACATGGGAGGAAAAGAAAACAACATTCCTGAGGACTGCGACAAGGTTAATGTGTTGAGAAGGCTGTTGCGAGAGCTCTATACAAATTAACAGAGTAACCCTTACAAATATCATTCCTTTTATATTGTTTTTTTCCCCCTCCACATAACGGTGTTCTCAAATTTTAGCTTTTTGATGTTTTGATGTAAAATTCAAGGCTTAAATTTTAAAACTGATATATTTTACGTGGAAGTTTCAAGGATTATAGCTATGGAAGACTACAAAATATCAGTCATAATCAGACTAGATCAGGGGTGAAAAGCTAAGGGATGTCATTCACCTGCTGATGTGAATTATCCCTGATAAGGACAAAGCAGAAGATGGGGATGATATTACCTTCATGTGACATGGTCACTGTGTCCTCCTTAGAGGAGTTGTTGTAGATTAGCACAGCGGATGCATTGAAGGCTGCAGCTTTGAGGATCTTCTCCTTGAAGGTGCAATTGCCCCTCTGCAGCAATGCCACCCAGTGGACAGTCTTGGAGGGCACGATGAACCGGGTGTGGGGATCGCAGCCCTGACGGTCTACCACTGCAGACAGATGACACAAAGCTCTTTCAGTATTGTGACACATTCCTACAATCATTATCATCCTAGGAAAGGTTTTTACCCAAAAGGACATGAGACACCAATGCTTTGTACAGCTAGGCACGATACACAGGCAGTTACACTGAAAGGCTTAAATTAAACTGTTGTAATGCCAACTACCCGGTTCTGCCTTCACAGAAACGGGAACAACGGCAAGACAGAATCGATGAGTCATCAATAATGCATCTAGATAATCCAATATTGATCCTTGAATGACCTGGTCAAGCATTATCACAGCTTTTATTCCCCACAAAAGTTTGTCACTGTATGATATTAAGCTTGGCATTTAGATGAGCAATTGTTTGAGTTAGGGGGCTTTATGAGCAACAACTGCAGCTTTAAAACCCCTGCAAAGGACAATCAAATGAGATGTTGTGATGTGAACTGTAAAGCTCAGCGGCAGAGGGACCTGCCGTTCGGCGGCAAACAAACAGAACTTATTTCTGCTGCTTAGCCCGCAAGCCTCTTAGAAGGTCATAGCTTGTATTTATATGAGCTATTTAGGGGAAGAGTACTCTAAATTTTCTATCTGCTGCCATAATTCATGAGTTAGGAAGGACTAGAGCAATAAAAACTAGTGCCCACAAATCAAAGCCAAATGAAACTCGGGAGTTAATTATGACCAAGTACAAACAAAGGATTTTTTAAGTAATGAGAAAACACTTATTCTAAAGCAAGAGAGCTCTTAACTGTTGCAAAACTCAGACATGCTGTTTCAATTTACACAGTTCATATATTTCTATCATTTCTATGGACATAACCCTAATCCTAACTATGACAACCCTAACTCTTTCTCAGCCCTAACCTTAAAGCTAAGTAACCAAACAAAATTTAAGAGATGAAATTTTTAGTTTTTTGATTGCAGTCATGAATTTTTATAAGATCAGTTTTTCCCCGGAGGCAACCAAAAAAAAAAAAGATCCCCATAACGTCAAAATAACACATTTTTATCATACTGTGGGGACATTTGATCTCACACTTAGTCATATGGAAACATATCTGCAGCATTTTGCAGTAAACATTTTAAACATTTGGGATAATGGTCGCAACTTAAAACTGAAATTTACAGTAAATTTCTACAAAGGGAATTCTGACTGATGCATTCCGAAACCACCGTTTTACTTTACAAAATGTTTCACATACATAAATAAATAAATAAAAATAAATAAATAGAAAAACACAAAACAAACAGAACATTAATAGGGCATTTTCTTGTTCAAATGCATTAACAATGGTCTTTCTAAACTATTTTTTAAGGTATGTCTAACAGTGCATAGTAATCTGGAAAGTGTGCATCATGTAGTCTACGTGAGAGGACCTATCACACATCTCTGTGTCCTATAAGCAGGGACCACTGAAGGCAGAGCATTAAGGACTGCCAGAATGTAGATGGAGATATGGGGATTGGGATAGTGCCAGAGAGAGGGGAAAGATTACAGGAAAGGAAAGACAGGCAGAAAAGGGATGAGAGCACACCTGCCTGGAAGATGACTTCAGTGGCACTTCTATCCCAGTCAAGCAGTAAGCAGTCATAGGTGAGGCTTTTTTATCCAGTAACAAGCTGCTAATACCGTGAAGATGATTACCAGCTACAGCTATATGCATGACAAGAAGACATACAGTAGATGTGTCTTTGAAACACAGTGGGATGGGTGGAAGGCCAAAGGTTAACAGAGTCAGGCAGTAGGTGGGAGGCTTCAATCTCACAAAAGAGGTTTGACTTTTGAGCCTAAACATGGTCATCAGTAACTGTTCACTCAGTCTGAAGACAGAAAGCCCTGAAGCATCAGATTTTTTTTATCAATGAGTACAGGACTGTATAGGTGGGCTGTGCCTCACCCGGTGGGCCAACTGTGAAAGATTCCTCAAGTCCCCTAGTTCAGTTTATACATCATCAGCCTGAAGTCAGTGGAAGCAGATGGGTGTAGAGATCAAAGGAAGCAAACAGTCAGCAGGAGGAGCCCAGAAGACCATAATAGGTAGATGCTCACCAATCCGAATATTGGCACCAATCCAGACCTATTTGATGGATTGGGTATTTTGCCATATGTGGCCAATCTGTCTGATAACTGCTTATTAAGATTTTGGCAGTCACTAAACAGATAGATTTAACAAGAAATAGAATTGTGTGTACAGTCAATCGCACAACAGGTCTTTTACAGTTTAGATGTTAGCTGAACCTTGATGCTGCCACTCAGTCTATTTGGTACTCAGTGTGTGTGAGCGCAGTGACGTCATGCGAATACCCCTCACAGCAAGAGAAGCATAAAAACAGCAGATAAAATACTTCCACTGTCACCCCTTATGTTAACAGCAACTAGTAGCACAGAAATTTGCAGTCTTTGTAAAAACAAAGTTTTGAGAGGTGGGAGTAGCATTTAGTGGAAAATCCCACTAAACAAAGCGCAGGCAATTATGTGAGTAATACGAAAAAAGCCACGAATGATTCGGGAGTCACTAGCTTGGGCTGTTTTGCGGACTTGGTACAGCTAGTGATACATGAGGGGCTGCTATGGCAATGAAATGTAAGTGACACTGTTGGTAGTGGGAGAATAATTGTGGGGCATTTTACGCATTCGGCACTTACATATCCTCACTTTTAAATTGAACTGCATCCCTTTTTTCATTTCATTTACTACATATATACACATAAA
>JAODJX010000002.1:3899148-3916062 GCA_026776945.1 Isichthys henryi
GTCATTTTTCTAGCTCATTAATAAACATGTTGTCCAGGAGATTCTGTAATAAAAGCTGAATGTATTTATGTGTTTTAGATATTTGCCTTGATGAGGAACAGACAAGTATATTGCCCGTAAAAGAAAAATCACATTTTATCAATCAGACCAGAGCTGAAAACATGTGGTCGGTCCATTCCTATAAATAGCTCTAATGGTTTTACACAGCCTGTCAACACTTTGCCTGGACATTAATCTGGATTATAAGATATTAATTTTATAGCTAGCTTTTCATATTATACCTATCATTAATAAGGAATAATTGTATAAACATTTGTGTTTGTGGTACCAACTCTTGACTGTTTAATATAGCTTATTTGCTTTTAAAATCAACATTATTTAAAATGTGCATTTTTTTATGACTAACTTTAGGAAACAGAACATTGTTAAAAATTCAAAACAGGTTTGATACTAAATACATATTGTTGTTTACTTTCTCATTTTGTAATATATGAAATGCAATTTAATGAAATATAAGCTGTGTATGACATCCCACTGAATGTGAAAGACGTGAATAAAACATTTGATAAAGAATTTTTCCATGTTAAAAAGTTTCAATGGAAAAAGTCACAGTGCAGCATATTTTCTTTTAATTATACATATTTTATTTTTATCCCTCCATCCATCCATGTCATGGACAGACACCTAATGTTAATCCTGTTACTGTTGTAATGCTATGTATGTCACGGCATTGTGTAGTAAACTTTTGAAACCTTCCACTGCCAGCGATAAAGAATACAGGTCAATGGTACTTTCAGAAATCCTACTGACTGACAAATTCATCCTACTGTCAAGGAATAACCAGGAGTGGCACCAACCGCACCCTGAGGTTCACTTTGGTCAGTCTGGCTGTTTCAGCTACCCCAAGAAGCCTCAAGACTCACAGGTTCCAAGGTTTTGATTCCACAGGTTTTTATTTTGTTTTGCGGGGGGATATTCCAGACACTGTGCACATATACTGTAGGCAGGATTCTGAATTGTATTTCTCAATTTCAAAACCTTTTTGAAATGCAAGCCATTATATTTCAACAGGAAGTGGCTTCAGTTCAGGAGCACTGCATGACTTCATATCCATCCCAGTTTTAAGTTGGCAACTGTTTCGTAAGTCTCCTACTTCTGTTTAATGGGCTACAACAGAGACATGACACCATTGCAAAGCCGACCTGAAACATCACACACAGAATGTCCACAAGTTCTGACTAGGGTTGGGAACTGAAAGTAGGTTCCAAATTAGAAGCAATAAGAAAAAATCCATTACCAGGTAGCCAACTATTGTTTTCTGCTTACCTGTTCCTAACCACCATAAATCTGCAAGGTTCAGGTTTTAGGTGAATACATCATACATCAATGTGCAACAAGCTAGCATGCATGACAACAGTGTGAAAGATGACAGAGAACGGTCAGAAGTGTAGTTTATTTTTTAAAAAAAAAAAAAAAAAAAGAAGAACTGACACACATCGAATCTATTCTTAAATTACAGGACTGCTGAAATTACTTGTCCTAAATCGATGCTGCTTTGGCCAAAGGCCAGTTATCTCCTCTGGAGTCGGCTAAGGCACAAGCGCCTTAACTTAGAAAATGCTTTTAAATGCGTGAATCTTACATCGTTATCTCCATCAGTGCTTGTTGCATATGTTTGAGAAATCCATAATTCGAAACCTTAATCTGTCTAATTAAAAATGCATTCTCAGAAATAACACAATAAATCATCATTTTCATGAAATATATACAAATCACAACATGCTCTCAAGGTGGATTTTCTAAAGTGTGCAAAAACAACCTAAATAACTTCAGTTGTTTACATCAGACATACTTAAGAAAGATATCAATACAAACCTTAATGTGTCCTTTCAAATATGCCTGCTCTCAAGAAACAAACATCTGCTTTTATGCAAAATTAGAGTGGAAAAGTTTATAGTGAGCACATCTGTCTAGGTGAAATTGAAGGTAAGCTGTAAGCAGATGATCATTATAACCAAATTATTTTCTTTTTCTTTATGTCTGAGGCAGATTTCCATCTAACTGACATTTGTATATTTATTACATGAATATAAGGTAATAGAACAAACAGCATTACTATTTACTGAGTCTTTCAAATTACAGTATTGTACAAATTAATTTATTGTGGTTTTGCTTCTGCATCTCATTTGGCAGTTTATCGTGTGGTTTGATGAGTCTATATTTTTCAATGACAGAATATTACTTACTTTTTCCCCGTGAAGTTTTCTATGCACACAGCAGGTAGCTAGCCAGAAAGATGGATTACCACAAGGCAAAAGTAAAAAAGAATAAAAATTACCGTAGTCTAATTTTTCCATATATTATGTACAAAAAACGCCAAAATGAACACTGTAAGCAGATTACTATAAGCAAAGTTTGTAAACAGTATTTGTACAGGAATGATTCTGTCTGAACTTTTTTTTTATCCAAATAAGCAGTTAATCACTATAACCATGCTCTACTATAATCGGTTTCCACTGAATTAAAATAATCAGTCTTACCTGAGGACACACGCCCAAGTGCGACTGGCTATTGATATGCCAGTGAAGAGTTCATTCGCCGCAGAGATAAGTCTCATATGGAAACACCGATCAAGAATGACAAAAGAGCATTTGAAATCACGACGTTTGTATTTGCCATTCAAGTCACACTCATTTTCTTTCCCAGGAAACTACAAGTTAAATAATTTCCCCATAGTGGTGCCAAAATGAATTCATGTGATGACGATTGCAATAGCGATGAGGATTAAGAAGAAATTGTGCTAAAGACTTGCACAAAACAAGCTGATTGTTCTTAATCGTGCCAAAATAGTTCGTGATTTCCCTGTTCTACCATTCTTAATGCTTTCGAAAAACTGAAAAATTACAAAGCATACAGAAAGTATATAAAAAGTAACATAATATAAAAATGTATTTTTTGTTTAAACATTTGTCCCCCTTTTTTTACCTTTATGGAATAGAAATGGGGAATGGATAAGAACCAGAATTGATAAGCAGAACTGGAATCGGAATTGGAATTGATAACATTCAAACGATACCCAATCCTAGTTTTGACAAGATTCAAGTAATCAGCCAATGCTCAGTGGTAAACCTTCATTCTACTACAGGTCACCTAACCTGACAACCAGAGATAGCTTCAATTGGTACTACAAACCAGCACAAAAGGGTTAGGTACAGCAATATGACGTCAGGGCAGAATTGTCATTGGAAATGGCTGTATGTCGGCACCAAGACAGGAGCAGTGACGTCTGCTGTAATGCCCTTGACTCAGGTACCCATGAGCCTTTACTGAATAGAGCAGCTCTCATTAATTGCAGCAGCCCCCCACCAACACTACAAACCCAGCCTTTGCCGTTTTTATCTTCTTCACACCTAAAGGTCAAGAAAACCAAACAAAAAGACACTGCAGTTAATCTTCCCCTGGATCCAGGCCTAGGTGGAAAACAAACAATCAATATCATAATACTGAAATAATTTTTCTGGAGAGAGGGTCATCATTATCAATGTGCATAGTGCAGACTTTGTTTCTCCATGTGTAAAAAAAGCAAACGTTATTACACCAAACAAGAAGTGTACAGCATCAAAATAAGAAGAAACCTCTCTTTGATAATCTGAGTGGATTCCTGTCCACATCCCTCACCATCAATGATATCCCACCTTGCCATTACTCCAGTTTCCTTCTCCTGAGAATGACTTTACTGTAAATCATTTACGCGTGGGCAAATGTTTAGGCCTATGTCAGGAAGTACATTGATTTCAACCAGATTCGAATCCACCTCCACAAAGTAGCATTCACAGAGCGGCCCTAGAAGTGGCCCTGGAAGGGAACTCATCCCACATAATGCACTTAAATCCTGCAGCTCAAAGCTGAAGCTAAATCACTCCCCAGGTGATCAATGCATGGAGACAACGACTTTCTTGTCCCAGCCTTCCTTGGCAATGTGAAACAGAAAAATAAAACCACCCAACAGGCAGAAAAATACAACAATCTTACTGTAAAAACTGCAACATGGACAATAAATACCTGGTGCACAATAGCTTCCTTTGGTTATCCAGAATTCCTCAGAGGCCTGGCTGCCATCAATACTAATTTGAAAAAAGGCAAGAGAAGGATCGGGATGATCAAGAAAAGAGGGAGGGGGATATTGACTGAACTTGAAATCCAGCCTCTAGGATGTGGACAAAGGATTCCCAAAGAGGGGTTGCTGCACCAGCCTCTTTGCCTGGACATGCACCTCAAACTGGTATTCAGTATTCACGTCCCCCTAACCAAAGGTGACCTACCTAGATAATGGGTAAACAGCTGCATGAGGAATGTATCCACTCTGACCCACTAACATGTTCTCCAATCCATTCTATAAGCACATGTCAGCACATGACTTGTAAGAGGGAAAAATGAATCAGAGAAGCCAAATGAGCACAAAGGAGACTCTCATTTACAGTTGGCACCAGAACACTCGCCAAGGTGGAAACAGGACAAAGCAACCATGATGCCCAAATACTGAAGTCTAACTCACAGCAGAAAGAGAGAAAACTACTTCTCAGAATTAAATAAAAAAAACTATAACAATAGCAGAATATGACTCTCATGCTGGCAAGCCTATGCAGAAAACCTGCTCCTTCTCGCCAGCGTGCAAAATCTTTGGCCGCGAAGCACTGTTTCCAGTGTAACCGCTGTGTACAACTTCTGTCTCTCACCGTAATGCCAGATGCAGCTTCTAGGCAGCTTTCAAAAACCACAGTGCGGCTGTGACAACAGCACCGGAATCCTCTACGTCCACAATTGCATCCACAGTCTTTGAGGGATGGCACGACTGGCAGAGAAATGCTTAATGTGGCGAGTGCTGCTGATGGTCCATTAAGCCACTGTCGTTTTTTTCCACCTCGGTGGAGCCACGGCTGATGAGATCTACAGCTCAAGAAGTTTCCTGCACCCAACGGTTTGGCCAGCACTGAGCTCGGCGGGAGTCCCAGTCCAACTCCTGTCAGCCAGATGACAAGGTCGTGCAGACGTCCGCACCTGGGGCTGCGCAACAAACACGTCACACGGAAGCTACTGCATCACACCCCAACCGGTTCCAGGCCCACAGCCAGAAGAATATGAATGACACAGGGAAACACAAAAATGTAAGCAAGTGAATGCATGAATCACCTAGACACACAATGTGAGGAGTCTGGATATGCAGGAACACAATTCCGTACCTGGACACACGTCCAAGGCAGCAATGCATCTTTGTGGGCTTTAGCAGCCCCCAGGAGACCTGTGTTTACAAAATGTAGCTCAGCACTTTTTCTTTTTTTTTTTTTTAAACACTGGATTAGGAGTTCCTGGAAACCGATGGAGAGACGGGAGCATAAGTATTCATATGGATAACAATATTGTAAATGTGAAATTATTGCCATTCCAAATCCTTTTAAAAAGTTATAATTAATTATAAATACTAATTACAAATATACATGTACACTGCAAATTATTCTGAATGAGCCAATAAAAAATGATCTCCGATTCCTTACCACTAGCCAACAAACAAAAAAAGGCATAAAATCATTTAAATAAATTCATTAATGGCTGTTAGAATGTAATAAATAAAATGCAATACATTCTATGGTCATCTTACATAAACATGAGTAATCATGTTGGTTTGGTTTCATAATTCTCAGGCACCCTGTAAAGAATAAGAGGATATTTATGAGCTCTGAGGACACTGGAAGTGTCCTTCAAATTTATACAAGTGAAGTATTAGGATTCGTAAGGAGCTATACTACAGAGGAATTCCAGGCCGTATTCCATCTTGAAGACATCAGCCATCACCGCAAGAGCTGTGATATCACCACAAACGCACAGGCCCTCATTCGCTTTACTCCCTTTTGACCAAGTCGGCCCAAAATAACAGCACATTTCAGCTTCACTGCTTTCCCAAAAATTTCTCCTCACCACAGCCCAAGGATCTGCTTGCTGCACATCTGCCAAACAACTTTCAGAAACCACTGACTTTTGTTCTGACCTTTGTGCGAAGTACATCTCCTTCTATGAATCCAGGCTTAAACCTTATAATAGCATTTATATTTTAGTGCACCAAATACTCATTTATACTGTAATGTACTGAGTTCAGTAAATACAAATAAACTGTTCATTTATTCTGATGGTGCTAATATACAGTAATATATGGCAAAATAATGTGTGTGTGTGTGTGTGTGTATATACACACACACACACACACACACACACACACACACACACACACGTATAATATATACATACATACACACATATATACATACATACACACATATATACATACATACACACATATATAATTAAGATGAAAAACAGAGAATATGCTTCCGTTTCTTTTCTGTCATGCATTGATTCCTCCAATGACACGTGCATTTATTTATTTTTTTTAATTTCCCAAGTCATGCCTCATGAGAGGGTATTTGGCTACATTTTCAGTAAGCCACCATCAATAAAGGGCACAAGGCCTATTTCAGCAGGGACTCTGCTTTTTTCTCTTTCTCTCTCTTTCCTTCTAAAATTGTCCCGATATCCTACTGGCTTTGCACTCTCAGATTCCTACAGCATGGGCTAAGAATAATCTGTCCTTTACTTCACTTGCTGTGTCATGACTGTCTAGAATCCTATTGGCTGTGTGTTTATTAAGAGATCCCTGCCAGACTGTCTGTCCGCATGACAGACACACCAGCTGGTGAGAAGACTCTGGGCAGCGGGCAGTTGGGGGAGGAAGCAGTCCAGCGGAGTCGTTCAAAGGTTGCTCATTTCTTGGTCTCACATGGTGCACAGTTGATTGAGCAAGAATCACTCACTACCTCAGCCATATGCTTAACCTTCGACACTGGTTTTCCTGAACACAAGCGATTCCAAAGATGCAAATGTGAAACAAGTAGCATCAGTCTTATGTAAAAGCCAAGTGCATCACTGTTTTTAAGCCAGCTTTGGCTAGCGGCCCATACATATTCTTCATTCCACTTAAAACCTCCAGCAGCTATGCTAAAAGAGAAGCCCATTTAAGTGCCACAGTATTTCTGTAATTGCACGACATCACTTTTATTTATGCCACTGTAGGTATGGGACAGTGAGGAAAAACACAGCAGAAACCTAAATTGCAGAAGTGATAGCAGACCAATCTTCAATCTACCAAATCCAGCTCATGTGAGAATGAGGAATGTGCTCAGTAATAAGCTAAGCATAGACAGGAAGGATGGGTCACAATGAAAGCTAAGGGGAGGGTACTGGTGGAGTTCTGGATGGGAGTACAGACAACAGTGAGTGGGGGAAGAGTGAAAACCACTCTGAGGAGAATAAAAACACAACTGTGAAAGGCAGAAAAACATGACAATACAGTAAGAAAACTGATTATCCCCATGTCTATTCCCCTACTTACTACTTGTGCTGATTCCCCCGGTTATAGCTGCATAAATAAGCCCTCTTATACTGTACAGACACTCTTGACATATCAGCCAAAAAGCTTTCAGTCGACCTCCAGGGTGAAACTCAGGGTTACCTTCACGTCAGTCCCAAAAACACACTGAGGTCTAGTGGTCTAAACCCTTAAGCCAGACAGACCCCCAAACTGAAAATGGCTCACAGAAAGGGACCCCCAACGACTAATGTATAACCATGCAAGTAACCAAAACCTCAGTAGTGGCAGGAAAATTTAATAAAGTTATTTTTTATTTCTCGCTTGCCAGGGGACTTAGAATTACATCAAATTCTAGGAGCCACTCAAAAAAAAAAAGGGGCAAAGCTTTAAAAACCTAAAGGCTGTAATTCCTAAATGACAAAATAGAAGTACTACTGTTTACTAAGGAAATTGAAACCATAGATGAAATTCAAGATACTTTAACTGGTGTTCCAACCTACCCAGGTTATGCTATGAGGTGTTATATATGACTACACGGAAATTAAAAATGCCTGCTCTCTGTTCACTTACCTGCTTAGGAGACTGTATAGTGCCTGTGCAGAGACCCAGACTTTCATGTTATCGGTAGCCCAGAAAACAGCCTGCTCCCTCCAAAGTACACCCTGCAGGGTACCCTCTGCTTCTGTCCACTCTGTCCACTGGTTACCATAGCAATGAGGAGTTAACGTATAACTGGCTGATCTCACAGGGCTGACATGCTTCTTTTTCCTTCCACGTTCTGCACATGACTCACACAAACCCCCAAAAATAACGAAGCAGTGGAATTTAAATTCTAACCTCAAAACGCCTCATCCTTCTCTGTACTCTTCAAAAGCACCCTTTGAAATGTTGTTTCCCTTCCATTTGCTGCATTAATAAAGGCATCTGATGGCACTAAACACAAAGGCACGCAAAAATAAGCTTAGGAGGCAACTGAAAATATTAAAGGAAACCTCGCCCCACATTACCCGTAATGCCCGACCTGCAAGGACATTATACATTTTCATTCATTCTGAGATATGAATATGGATAACGGCCCACAGGGGACTCAAAGCATGACTCCACCACAGGGAAGTTAATACACCTGTCTGGCAGCTCATCAATACACGTCTGGAAGCACATACTAGGATTTAGCAGTGATCTCAAGCCTTTGTCATAAAATAAGGATATGGGGCATATTCAGAGGCTGGCTGATACTCAGTATCCTGCCTCTTCCAAGCGAGGGCATGCCTGTGTTTGTCAGCCCCTGGTTTGCAAATGAACGATGGTATGCACAGAAAGGGAATTCACCACACATTAGCCCAAGGGTGGAAAAACATTAAATCCACATAGTCCATTAGTGCTTTGAATACTTTATCTACTAACTAACAAATATATTAAACTAAGTCAGTAAGTGTGCATATGTACAACTGTAATGATACTCCAACAGCATCAAATACATATAGTATATTCATAAATCCATTTTGACTAAACAATGGACCAACTAAGATAACAGGGAGTCTATTTGAGAAAGCACTGGACACAACACCAGTAGCAATGTAGACATAACGCCAGTCCAAACACAGAACATTCAGAAACACCCACTTTAACACACAAGGGGCCCTGAACATTACAGAAACACTCTGGAGATAACGGCAGTCCAATCACAGGGCACACAGGGACATCCAAATTCACACACAAAGGCCAACAGACCCCATACACAGTTAGAGCTTTTTTTGTGAAGCAATGATGGAAAACACACCTCCTTTCATTGGTTTTAAGGTTCAAAACTGTCGCACAGAGTATGTCTATACAACGGAAACTAAACAGAGCAGAAACAGGCTTCCGGCAATTTCCTTCCCTTACAGGCTGCACAATATATTGTATTCAAGCAGCTCAATTGAATGCACAATGATAATTTGCAGATAAGCACAGTGTCAGTCTACTTTTTATGTAAAGGTTTGGTAATCCGCAACAGTAGCATTAAAAAATACCCAAAACAAGGCATATTTGTCTGGCTTTCTCTTTCTGCCTCATTTTTCCAAGTAAGTATAAACGAATGTACTCAAGAGTGTTCAGTGGGTAGCAGCAAACCATGACACCTGCAGGAAAGGGTGTTTGAATCCCAGTTGCACTGTTTGTATGGGTTTCCTTCTGCAGTCAAAAAGACGTGGTTAGGGTAATGGACATCTCTAAATTGCCCTGGGTTCTATCGTGCACGTGTACATGCCCTGTCTGCCAGCCTGATGCTGCCTGGTATAGTGTACAGGCCCCGTGATCCTGACTAGGACAATTTAGTCCATCCCTCTTCTGACCAAGAGGATACAGTGCCTTCACACCACAACTATAAGTTAATGGATTCTTAAATCAGTTACATTTGCATTTAACCGTTTTGTTAATGCCTTTGACTAAAGAAACGTCCATTTCTAAATATCGTTGCATACTTTACCAAAGCAAATCAGAATTGGTAGTTTTTATGGGGGGGGGGGGGGTTCTCCCCTCCCAAAACTTTAACCACCAATCACGTCATGGATGACGACACTACTACCTATAATCCTGTTTTCTCCATTAAATCATTCCAGGGATATTGTGTGTTTTGATTTAATTGTTAGCATGACTCAAAACACGCGTGTATTATAGGCCTTACTGCTGCACTAACATCGCCGCTGGCGAGAAACGAATTCGCCCATTATGACGGATCTGGAATTGCGACGCTGTTTTTTGGCCTACTCCCCGTCACATCAAGTATCGCGTTCACGTCTGTTACGAGATACAACACGATAAAAGGCAAGACGAGGCAATGCTGGGAGCCTCGGCAAAACACAACAGCCTAAAACAGGAAACCGGAGACACAGGGACGGGGAAGGCAACAGCTCCGGCCCTAGCACTGGTAATGACTTTATGGAGAAGCCTGGGCAGAGACTGCGGGAAGAGAGGGTCAGGTTTCACCTGGCTTCGACCACAGCACGTCAGCCTGCATTAATTTACACTATTAGATCTCTACCATTCCTCGTCAATATTGAGAAATAACATCACAGCAGATTTCTGATGGGCGGGGTCTCGTAACTCATAAAAAATTAAATTAATTACCTGGTCATTCACCAACACAATTAGGCACAAACTACAAGCAGACAGTTATATAATTCTCTTATCCGAATACTATGTAATATCTTTCACAATACTGACTTGTTGGGCTTTTAAAATCGATATGCTCAACCCTAGCCCCCGGGGGCTGCGAGGAGGGCACGCTGTTTTTGCATCACCTCCAACTCCAAAACAGTTTAAACGATCATTTAAAATATATAGTTATCTAATCCGGTGTTAAATAAGGCATATTCAGACAGACCCACAAGGCCACGAAAGTGGCCAGCACAGACCGTCCCGAACCTCGACCATAAACCACGATCAGTAGGGCAAACTCACCGCCGTGGACAGCAGCAGGTGCAATCACGATCCCCCTCGCCTCGCTCCTGGGTGAGTTCTGCCCGTACCTGCCGTCGTCCTTGGACAAGATCTGCTTGAGGTTGCCTTTGGCGTCCAACACGGTGGCGTTGACCGTGGCGCTGAAAACCTCGTCCTTGTTCACCAGGTTTTTGTCGGCCCGAATGGACAGCATGCACCTGGGCAGGACGAGCAGCAGCGTGACGGCGTACAGACAGCCTCTCGGGCTGGCCGCGGAGCGCTGCCTCGGCATCTTCGGCGTCAGCCTCGATGATGATCCCCCCCCGCCGGCGCTTCTTCAGGAACCAAACCGGCAGCGCTTTATCCGAAGGCAGAAATGTACAAAGCGGGATCTTATTTGACGGCTTCTGCGCCGGGTCCCGACATCAGAACATGCCGCCGTCTTCACATCATTTGCGCAGATATTCCGATGCACACATCCGTCGCCTACTGTACCTTTCGACGGACAAAAAAAGAAAATTATTCCAGCGCGAACGAGCAACATTTTTACAAACACCAATTTAATCGGTATAATCTTTATATAAACAAAAGAATTTCAAATATTGTTGATGTACAGATTTATTTCTTAAACATCAATACATATAACGGATTCTCTTACTATTAGTGGCACCGTAATGTATTTGCACTCTACAAATAGCGATTAAGCAACAACATATGGCGTAAAATACATGTTACTCATCTAAGTTAGCAATTTTAACGAGAGTATTTCGACGCATAACTGGTCTTTATTTTCTCATGGTTTGTCATAAAAATGCATTGTAGTGAAAAGGAGTATTTTAAAATACAGCTTACTGATTCAACTCGTATTAGCCGCTAAGTTTTTCATGCAGGTATCCATTTATATTTTACAAATTAGCTACTGTCATAGGTTCCTTTTTGTGACTGGATTTAGCTTTGTTATGAAGAATTTTGGTACCCGATATATGTACAGAGCTTACAACCGAGCGACACATACACCAGCAGCCAGTATTCTACTCGTTTGTATTCCTCTGCGATAATAAAAATCAGCAATATGCCTACCTTTTCCATTTAACTGCTGACGAGCGCAGTTAATGTTAAACTTTATCTGTTCTGGTAAATTTTTTAATCGCCCAAATAAGCTGTCGTCAGAGACTAGGCGGTAACAGCGAAGCCGCCCCTCTTTTCCTGCCGCCGACACGGACATGCGCAGAAACGCGATGAGGGACAGAGGGCTCGCGCAGACGGGGAGAAGAAGTGAGGGGGGGCGGGCAACGGCTGTGCGCGTGCAGTCATGCCGGGATGCGCGTCCCGGCGGCGAGAGGAGATGGCGCTCGCCCACAAATCCGTTTTCAGCTGTTGACACACAAATGGGCCCACTTGCGAGACAAAAATAATTATTGGTTAATTAATTAGTATATACGGGACTACATTATTATATTATGTATATTGCATATATACCCGGATGAAGCAAAACATTATGTCCACCCCCATGCGGGGTTGCCAGCTCTCACGTATCTGGTATGACACTCACGCTTTCAGACTCACGCTCATACAAGAAAACTAACGGCGAATCTATATTATACCATTATAAACCTAAGATTGTCTACAGGAAAAGCGTTGGGATCGTTTGCAAACCTTACAGACTATTTACAAGATAATAAAACTGTTGCTTACATGTAAATGTGTGTGCATGTCTGTGCAGACTTGTCTGGAATTGAAAATCTCACGCCAGCCACCTGATCAAAGTTGGCAACCCTGCTCATGTGAAGTGAATAATGTTGACTATAGTAAAAGTGGTTTGTGTCAAGGACTGGGATAACATACGGTACTAGTAGTCAATATGTTGAATGCAGAAGTAATAGATGTGTGTAAAGACCTGAGTGACTTTGATAATGGCCAATTGGTAGGTTGACTGGGCCAGAGCATCTCCGCACTGGAAAGGTTTGTGGGGTACTCACGGTCAGCTGTAGTAAGTACATACAGATAGTTGTCTGAGGAAGCAAGAATCACAAAGAACAGGGTATTGGGCAGCCATGACTCATCCATGTGAGATGTGAACAAAGGATATCTTGGATACTGTGAATCAACAGAAGGGCTTCTGTGGCACAAATGATTTATTGATGGTTACAGGAGTAATATGTCACGACAGAAAGTGCACAGAACCCTGCTGTGTATGAGGCTGCATAGCCGCAAGTCAGTCAGAGTGCCCAGTGTTCACCATCGAAAGCCCCTACAATACGCATGCGAGCTGGACCTTCGATCAATGGAAAGGTCACCTAGTCGAGTGAATTCCAGTTTCTGTTGTCACTTACCTGGGGAAGAGATGGTACCAGGAGGCACTGTGGGAAGAAGAAAAGCTAGTGGAGGCAGTATGATGCTCAGGGCAATGTTCTGCTGGGAAATCCTTCGTCTGGATATTCACGGGGTGTTAATTTGATATGTTCTGCCAATCTAAATATTGTTGCAGACCAGTACACCCCTTCATGGCAACTGGCTTTCTTGATGGCTGTGGTGTCTTTCAGCAGGATAATGTGCCTTGCCACATTGCACAGATTGATCGGAAATGGTTTGAGGTGCCAATGTTGCCCTGGCCTTCAACTTACCCAGATCTTAATCCAGTCAAGCATCTGTGGGATGTGTTTGGAACAAGTCTGATCCGTGGTGGCTCCACCTCGCAACCTACAGGAATTAAAGGATCTGTTCGCTAGCATATTGGTGCCTTCAGAGGTCTTGTAGAGTGCATGACTTGGGGTGTTTTAGCTGTTTTTCAGCACAGGGAGCAACATTATATTAGGCAGTTGGTCATAATGTTTTGGGTCATCAGTAAATATGTACGATTATTCAAAATTCTGATCTGTTTATTATGTTAAACATGGAAAAAAAAACAGTGAGTTGCCAACTACAGTCTGCTAACTACAAAGTGTGGTAGATTGTGATTTGCTTTAGTGATATCTATCCTTCATGTCATACTTCCTAAGGACTTAGATCCTGTCTATACTATAGAAACTCTTCTCTAGATCCCATAGGGCTATGTTGCCCAACTGCTTTTATCCAGTCTCTTCCGCTGCCTTCCACTGCTACTCCATCTGTTTTCTAACCTATGCCAGTGCCCTGTCTATGCCTTCCCAAATTGTGTTTTTCCTAACATTCCTCTCCTCTCCTCTCTCTCCCTGTTCCACCTCACCATCCCTGACCCCCTTGCACTGTGCTGTGACGTTCACATCCTCAACCTTGGTCAGCATAAAAGAAACCCCTCCCCCTAAGAGTGCCTCTCTTAAAAATTAAGCATCTCTTATAGCTACTGTACAGGGCTCGCTCCATATGAGACCTTTCTTCAACCTCCACATTTATCATTTATTATTTACTTCCTTGCTTATATTGGAGGCCTGCAAGAGACTTACACAGCTCCTAATTTTACATTTCCAGCAGCTTTACTGCTTACCCTGTGCCTGCAGCTTTCGTTCAGAATTAAATGATCTTAAATAATTTAACACAAAACTCAAATCTATAGAATTGTGTTTGAAATGGCAGTTATTGTTCTATGTTTTTCATTTGACCTTGATACAGCATAACTATTTGCATATGGACAATTGCGCAATAATTTAGGCAGATTTAGGTAGAGTTTGTGAGACTTACTGTCAGTTTCTTGTATTGTGCGGAACAACTACTTGCAACACCTTTTCTGTTGTCCATTTGGCAGCTTTGGAAGAGGTGAATGCACCCAGTCCAAAGTGTTTCGAAGAGTGTAGGGCAGTGGGGTCCATTTTGATTAGATGGTCATGATGTTTACACTAAAGAGAGCTTGATTTGTGTGCTCTGTAAACGGTACAAAAACTGAGGCAAAGATAGAATCATGCAGGTTTCTAGGCACATGGTATGTAAACACTGTAATTGAGCCAGCAGAAAACAGTCTGCAGTTTGTCCTGAAATACAAAATATTAAAAAAATTCTGGCAGGGAATATCTTGTATTGGAGTCAGGATATACTTTGCCATCCATTTGAGTTAAAATAATTTAATTTACTGTAACAGTCACATTTGTTTCAGTTAAGGGAAGTTGTCTAGCATGCATGTGTATTGGAAACTTACCTTGTTTTTTTCTACTGTGTGGGGAGTGAATATTTGTGTTATGACTCCACAGAGGGTCAAGATGAACAGCATTTTATAGTCACCAACTTCACATTAATAAAGATGTATCACAAAGCAATTTCTTTTGCATAAAAGAAAGGTATGAGCTTATTCAAGTTCATTTCAACTGGCCCTTCATCTTAAAACACTTACATTGCTTGCTGTGTGTTTCTACATATTCTAATCCTATGGTTACTGACGTACTGCTTCATTTATATAAACATAGAAGCCGCATTCCAGATGAATGTGAATGTCAGGCATGACCCAACGATGCCTGAATGCAGATGGGCAGCAGCTGCAGCCTTATACAGACCTGCTCTGTGTTAACTCTGTGTAGCAATACAGGGAACAGGAAGTGAGGCCTAGCATGCACACTGACACTTTGTTCAATCAACATTCAGAGAGAGAAGGGTGAGGGGAAAGAATGAGAGTGAGAAGAGTGAGGATGTTTCATTTGAATGAACAATGAGATTTTTAAATCTGGTTTTGCCTATGGATATTCACTAATTTTGATACCAATGCATTTATTAATCATATAATTTTCAGGGTGTGTAGATTTTTATATGGGTTGGCATGACCGTGGAAGGGTTTGTTCCTTCACTGTCAAACCAGTGGTTTGCAAAATAGAATTTCTGAAGCTGAGTTTGTTAAAAGCTGGAGAATCACTTTGGGAGAAAAGCAACAACTGAGCCAATCTGTAACATATGAACCGAATTTAACCGAATATGTGTCAGTAAGAGGCCAACCTGTTCCCATATGTCATTTGTAGTGATATTAAGAATCTATAATTATGGGTGAAATAAATAAGTGTACTGTGTTTTCGTGAAAAACATGTGATAGAAAATTTAATCGTAATAATTTGGGAAATAATTGTAACAATAATTGTAACACAGTGAACATAGTTCCTTAGCTTGAGTCCAACTTAAACCATGTGCTAATTAGACTGAGTTGATAATGTCAGTGATTTGGTGAAACATATCAGCTCTCAGGGATGTGTGTTTGATGTTGCCTGCTTTCCGCTGTAGTGTGTCCTCCCACATGTGTCTCTGTGAGGAACCCTACTTGTTTTATAGTTGCCCGTTGCATAATGGTTTCTGCAGGTTTCTGGTCCTCGGTATGAACGAGGTGCTGCTCCTTTAATTGGCACTAGGTTTCTGGAATGATGCAGGGTGACCTTAGCAGGAAAATTAATTTTCTTGGAAAAGTCCACTTCCAGCATTCTGGGCTTGTGGAGACATGTGGTGGTCAGAAGCTGAATCTGATACAGAATGAAAGAATACACAGTGAACAAATGTTTTCTTTCAGGAGTGTCACGAGACATCTTGATGGTCCTAAAGGAAGTAAGCTGTTAATCTAGTCAAGGTTTCTTATTCCTTTACATAAAAGAGAAGCGTTTTAACACATTACACCCAATGTTATGTTTTTTGTTGATCAGGAGGGACCTCAAGTGGTTAGGTTATGTAAATGCAAGCACATTATATATGCTCACTGCTGTGGAGAACAAGGTGTACATTTTATTGGTAAGAAACATGTTACTAGTTACAAATTTATTTAATGAGGGATATAAATATATATATATATTCATTGAAAGACATATTTCTATCTAAAGTCATTGGAAGAAACATGAAGACGTAAAAAGTTTCTAACATTAAAACATACAAACATTTATTTCATTTACCACTAGATGGGGTTGAGTGAGTTATTTCAAAGACTTCATCATTTTAACTACAGCGACGGGATTATTACAACCATTATAGTGTTTTTTGACTGAGAACGACTATCATAAGACATTCTTTTAGATGAACGGTTGGGAAATCTTGCAAGCACTATTATCTAATTACTGATTAAGTTGTCCTCTCCTGGAGCCGACACCTTATCGTGGTGGAGGGGTTTGCGTGTTCCAGTGATCTCAGGAGCTATGTTGTCT
>JAODJX010000002.1:3931051-3950303 GCA_026776945.1 Isichthys henryi
CAAATCAGGGAATCACACGTGGGTAATCAGGGGGCGTGGAACACGAGAGGAGCGGACGAGCGGGGCATGACACCCACCTCAAAATAAAGTTCCTCCGTCACTGCTTGAGGCAATCTTCCATTGTGTACTATATATGAAAGAACTACCACAATTGTACCATCACCTACAATTAAAATGGTGAATTGACCAATCGCCGTTCTGGAAATAAAATTACGCTTATAGCACAGCGTAAGGATGAGAGAGCAGGGTCTGGCCGTATTCCGGAACCAATTGGGGTTAAGGGCCTTGCTTAGGGGCCTAATGGTGAAATCACTCTACGAGCCAAAAGATTTGACCTGGAGACCTTCTGATCATGGACGCAAAGTCCTATTCCACAGAGCCAGACATGGCCCAAATGAGAGCAACTTGTGTGCCCAAATTTCTGAGGAGTGGGCCTCCATAGCCCCATCGATTTTGCACAGTAGCTGTAAATAACCCTGAACACACAGGCAGAGCATAAGCTAAGGCCCAGTACACAACCAGAAATGCTGCTTATTACACACTCGGCTGGTGGGCTTCTGCTCTCAGCAAGTGTCCTGGAAACTAGAAAATACTAAGATGGCTATAAGTTGCTGTCCTACCACATGGGGGATTTATATTACATTACCTTGGTGACTCTTACTTATATTAAGGTTATATGAAGACACGGAGGGCGGCTGATGCATTCTGACAGAGAGGATCCGTATTTATGTACGATGAATGCCTTAGGAAGATATAGCAGGCGATCTTTCCTAATGCAGTACATCCCATAAAAAACACAGGGCCACCAAGCCACTCTGTGACACCATTTGCCCCCTGGGCACACTCCGGGCAGAAGTCCAAAAAATTTGTCAGGCCTAATGGAAGTAGGTAATTTCAGAAAACACTTTCTATTGATTAGGCTTTCTGCTTTGCCCCATTTCATAAAGTGGCCATGGCGTAAAATGGATGCAATTTGCATTTTGAGAGCTCCAGATTTTAAGTTGTTACCATAGGGCAGGTTCACATGAGAACCGGCTGAGCATCAGCATACCAACTTCCATTTAGTTTCCTTTATATCACATTACACAGTCAGTGGCCAGTTAATTAGGCACAGCAACATGCTAACAGATTATAAAGGAGGTGGATCCAAGCAACTAGAGGAGGTGGAACCAAGACATGTGATTGGTTGGTCCCACTTCCTCTACAGTCTGATTGGTTATATCTCTGAACCAGTTATTTTCCGTTCTGCCCTCAGAGTCCCATGAGTGCCACCCGCTACCCACACAACAACAAATTCAGAGAACAGTCTCCTTTCTGTTCATCAGGGGCTACCGCTGTCCATGTTCCCTCTACTGTCCTGTACTGGGTTGGGGGTGGTCCGGCAAAGGCAACCAGAGTAAAAGCGCTTTTTAAAAATTGTGAAAATTGAAGCTGTAAAGTTGCAATACAATTGTGATTAGGTTAGAAAAGTATTTCACAACCCAGTCCACAGGGACACCCAGACAGTCCACAGTTTGGCTCCCTTCCATCTCCCAGCACACCTGGCCCACACAATGAGTAATGAGGACTGGGTTGTGAAACAATAGTCATAGGAAACATGGACTTGATGCCCTGTTTTGAGGTTTGTCTGACACCCTCAGGCACTGAGCATGTACTAGCTAGGACCTTCATGTACTTCACTTTGGATCAGGACAATGTTTTCATTAATGATTTAGAACTTTGGATCAATCTCAGTAACACTGGTTTGGGGCACAGCTGAATGTTACATATTCTGTCACTAGTCTGTCAAAGAGACATCGGCATATCTGATTTACAGCCAAATTGCTTAGAATAGACTAGTCTTGTCTGATTACAATCAGATCTAGCCTGTATGATGTATTTAAAGAGACATCGCCAAAAACGACATCCTGTCATTTGATTGATTCGTAGGGATTTAAGCAACGTTATCCATATTAGCATTATTTAGGTATTGCTTCTGGGAACAGATCAAATTTAGAGAGCATGTATCCATCAGTTTTCCCTGACAACTTATCCAATACAGGGTTGTAGTGAGATCAGAATCTATTCCAGCCTTTCAGA
The DNA here is from genome assembly GCA_026776945.1 of Isichthys henryi. Classification (NCBI taxonomy): domain Eukaryota; kingdom Metazoa; phylum Chordata; class Actinopteri; order Osteoglossiformes; family Mormyridae; genus Isichthys; species Isichthys henryi. Next base: position 3,933,131 of record JAODJX010000002.1, read on the forward strand.
GGGATGCCAATCAATTACTGGGCATAGGCTTGAAGCCCAAGGGAGAATCTGTGAGCTTCACACACAGAATATAGTTACTCGAATGCTTGGAAATAATATTACAAGGATTTAACTTAAAAGCGGCTACCTGCAGTGGATCTCTGTGTATTACCAAAGCTGGTCTTTGTCAGGAGAAATCTGTGTGAGTTTCAAATATCTATATCTATATATATATATATATATATATATATATATATACATACATATACATATATACACACACACAGGTGTGTAATTATATCTTTGTGATCTATCTTTTTGAGACTGTCCATTCATTTCTATGGGGAAAATTCTAATCTCAACATTATGACTTTAACCCCTATCCAGCCCTAACCTTAATTATAAATAACCAAACAAAATACGAGACTTTTGACATGTTCAGGTTTTTGGTTGCACTTCACAGATCTTTGTGGGGACCTGAAAAATGGTCCCCACAACATCAAAATAGCAGGTTTTTATCGCATTGTAGAGGACATACTGTATGAACATAATCCTCTCACTCACACACACACACACATATAAACACACACACACAAACAGACACAGGTTTGTAATTACATCTCCATTCATTTCTATGGGGAAAACTCTAATCCCAACATGACGACCTTAGCCCCTACTCAGCCCTAACCTTAACCCTAAGTAACCAAACAAAATACAAGACATGACATTTTTAGTTTTTAGATTGCAGTCACAGATTTTTATAAAATTGAGGCTATTCTTGTGAGGACCGAAAAAATGGTCCCCACAGCATCAAAATACCAGTTTTTTATCACATTATTTGGCCATTTAGTCCCCACAATGAAATATACATAACATACACTGACACACACACACACACACACAAACAACAATTACACTATTTATGAATTTGTGTTTGGCTTTTATAGAGGTCTTATCTCTTACAGACTGATTAAATAATGAACAGAGAAGAAAGACCTATATTATTTCTTTCTCTATGTTAATTTATTCATGCAACTATCAACTGTAACTTAATGAATTTATTTATTTGTCTGTGTTTGTCTGAATATTTATTCAAAATCTTTTTTTGTACGGTAATGTATTAAAATTAATTACATTTGCTTGTTTATGCTAATTTGGTGGTAATATTATATAGAAATGATTTATGATCTTTAATCATACTTCATGGAGATGATTATTATGAGTATTTCCGGTATTATTCCTGCTTGAGTGTACAATAAAAAAATGGCCGAAACTTATGAAGCTTCTCATACAAGTCTTTTACAGTTGCAGTGTCTTTTACAGGTGCAGTGTCCAGTGACCAATCATTGTTAGTTTAAGTGGATAAAGACTTTGCCTGATAATACAAGGGACCAGTAGTAGCTCTTGGAGCTACAGGGTCTAGGTAAAACAGATCCAGCTGTGACATGTTGGTTAATACTGCAATTGTTGAGAGGTCTGGAGTGGATTTTGTCTGCTCCAGCGACGCAGTGTGTTTTCGTCCTTTTCAGCCTGGCTTTCGGAGCACGGGGGAAGGACCACTTTGGAAAGGGCCACTTTGATGGTGAGGAGATACTATTGGTCTGAGAGAAGCAAAACATGGCTGTGGGGAAATATGAGGATTCCATCTAATTTGGGATATAACTGGGATATGATTTAAAGCTGAGTGGGCATTTGGTGGAGTTTGGGCTTCAGTTTGTTCCATCCAACAGGAAACCACAGAGAAGGAGAGGAAAAAAATTAAGTACCTATTAGAGATGCATGGGTGGGATGGCAGTACATTATAGGAGAATACACAGCATGTATACAATTTCATTATATTTAAATTACATGTTTTTTCACTAGTAAGTTATGTTTTATCATGAGCATATCTGTGCATATACAGTACACACCTGGTTTATAAAGGCTTGGAGGGAGAAGAACTCGCATGGTCACCCGCCTGAATTCTCCTGCTTGGTTTGCTTGGCCTGAAATATGCACACAGTTCAATAACTAACTAAAGCAAAGATCCGTGCATGTTTTTGTAGTCAGTGAAATATCTCCCAGAATGCACCACCTTCTCCCCGTGGACTGCATGACTGCTTCAGGGACAAACATGGGACGTCTTCTGACCATCCTCCTGGCACCTGACAGCTTGCTTGTTTGCACCACATCTGTAAGGTAGCATGAGAAGGTGAACAGCCTTCACACAGAAGCAGTAGGATTATTATCCATGTGCATTTCTAAGATTGTACTGGGTTTTTAAAATGACATTTACTTTGAAGATTACCTCAGGAGCTCAGTACATATTCCTGTGACCCTGCAGTGAACTCCAGAAGCCCATCATGGTCCCTCAGATACTTTTTCTCCAGGTCTTCACTGGTGATAAATGCTGCACTGTGATCTCCACTCTGTAACATAGAAGCACTCTTCAAGCTCCTGTCGGAACTACGACTGCCTCTCATCCCACTTCTAAGTCCCTGTTATTTTAGATTATCACAAAGAAATGTTATAAATGGAAAACGTAAAAATATTAGAAATAGAAAATGTCACCAAAAAAGAAGATTTGAATTTCCATCCATCCAATTATCCATCCATCTTCTAACCTCTTACCCAGTACAGGTTGGGCCAAATCCAGTATGTCCAGGAGCTACACCAGATCCGGCAATTTCTGAGCCAATATGGAAGCACGGGACATAAGTCTGAACTCCAGCAGGTCTTTAGTGGTAAAACAAATTTGTCATGGTTTACTGGATATCTACATGCAGGAAAACCAATGTGAAAACCAATTTACCCCACACACCAACATACCTACTTGAAGAACAACTCCAGAGAGAAGTTTCTGATCACCAGTCATGAAAGGGATGAACCACAGGTCTCCATGGTCATTCTAAAGCCCAGAGCCAGCAAACTCAAATCGAATCTGAAAGTTCATGCTTAGAGTACATTTACATTTTCAAGACCTGACTATCCAGTGACGTTCAGCTGACACAACTGGAAGCTTTCAAATGGAAGGTCTGTTCCTGTGACCTATCAGACGTCAACATTACTGAAATCCTGGTCGTCTGATTCATATCACATACGAAGGGTTTTATGGATACCAAAAAAAAATCCCCATGAGGAAAGTATTCCTTTTATCTAGAAATTTGGACAGTAGTCAAGTAATTCGAACACAAGTCACTCACAAGTTTATGGAGCAGATTTGCTATCCTTCGTCAGACAATAAATCAAATAAATCACGCAAATATGTGGTGAAAGAATTAAAAAATCTGATCACTAATTATAATCTCTTGCATGCCATTGGGGGGTATCCCCGGCCTGTCCTCGTAACCGTGTACTGGATAAGTATTTGGAATATGTATGGATTAGTTGAACATGATAATTTAGGACCTAGTTTAGAGAATATTATATTAATGAAGTCCTCTGTGTGACTCTTCCTTTAATAAAAACACCCTGTATTACTGAACTTCACTTGTGATTGTCACGCCCGATCGTCCGATCCTTCCATGTGCCACGCCCCCCTCGTTAACCTCATGTGAAATCCCGGTGTTACCAGCTCTTTCTTGTTGTTTCATTAAGTCCTGTGTATTTAAGTTCACGTCAGAGTATGTATCTCCAGTTCCGTCATTGAAGTCTTTCGCTGTTTGTACCTCATGCTGCTTGTTTTACGGACTAAACCCCTTGTTCCCGACTCTCCATTTCCTATATCCTGATTCCCTGTTCCCTGCTCACCCGATGATGCATGACAGTGATCTCTTAGGTGGACACTTTTCTATGCGGAATGCTTTTTTGCATTTCTCATTGATTTGGGCAGCTTCTGTATGAGGTTCTTGCTGTGTTTGTAGTGTAAAGCTAGTGCACTAATGCTAACTTGCACTTGTTACTGGTAATTCATTGAAAGCACAGCCTAGCCTATTACTGGAAGCTCCGTCTAGCTGAGTATGTTCAAGTGCTTCTTTTGTGCACGGATGAAGGTCCAGGTAGCTTTTTCTGCTGGCTCTCACTGCTCTCTATGTGTGATTCTCCTTTCTGCATGTGACTCCTTTTTTCAGGTTTCCTGGTAACTATCTAATTTTGCTGATATCCTCACAAGTTTATAATTAAAGGAGAGGGCTAATATTCACATGGAATCATGTTAGGTCTGCTTTTGCAAATGTTCTTGGATCTGTCCAAAATATAATAGCTCCCACTCATTAGGATAATCACATTTTGGACCTTGCGGTATGCAGATGGATTGCATTATTCTTGTATAACCCTATTCTGTCAGACCCATCAGGCCTACTTCCAACTGATTCTGATGAGCTAATTTTCTTCCAATGCATCAGCCATAAAAAATGTAAATCTGCAGGGTGCTGAAGGCACACTGACCAAAGAACATTGGAACAGACTCTAAAGTGCTGTTAATGATGCAGAAAACTTTGTCCATGCATTCATGACCATAAGACTTCATTCCTGGAAACTCTCACTTTTAAACTTTACAGAGGAGCATATCAGTTCATATTTCCTTTCCTACACTGTCAAATATATATCCATCCATTTTTCAAACCGCTTATCCTACTGGGTCACGGGGGGTCCAGAGCCTATCCCGGAAGCAATGGGCACGAGGCAGGGAACAACCCAGGATGGGGGGCCAGCCCATCGCAGGGCACACTCACAAACCATACACTCACACATGCACACCTACGGGAAATTTAGCAACTCCAATTAGCCTAAATAAACATAAATAAAACAGTTAACGGCTAAGAAATAAAATAGACAATTAAATGAATACTGTACATACAAGTGTCATAAGGAATACTGCACATCGTTTCAGGCAGATTAGAGAAGAGGAGCTTCTGTGGTAAGAGTTACTCCCTTTGGCATGTACTTTGGGCCTTAAGACTTTGTAGATTGTTTACATGCACCTAAAGCTATAAAGCTAAGTAACACACTAAAGGAAAGGGGAAAAACCATAAAAGCATAATAGGACACCTTTATTTATCCTTAAACCTATGACCTATGCCTGAGTTTAACTGGGTTATTCAGTTGACCAAAACAAAACTATATAGTTCAACAGTTCTTAGAATGGCAGACACCATGATACAGATGAATGGCGTTTATCTGGTTACCGGGCGGGACAGGGCTGGCAAAAGCACACCATAGTCATTACAAAGGTCAAGAAACATGCTTGGCTTGATAACAAATCAAGAGCATTGACTGTTTATTCTTAAGGATGCAAAAAAAAACCCACCAAAATATTACCATCATATGAGCCCAAAATATTGTAATGTCTTTCTTTGTATGTTTACTGAGACAATTCCACTAACAGGTATAATATGCTACGGAGGACTGTCCACTGTTGTGTCAATTAAAAGGTTGATCTTCCTTTTTCCAACTCACTAGTATGGGTTTTTTGGTGAAACTTAGACCAAGTGTTGAATAACTATGAAAAATATTGATTTTATGATTCATCGCAATCCTGATTTTGACAATTCAATATCAATTCACAAAATTCCAAGACCGATCTACTTCATTTATGCCTTTTCCCTGTGAAATATTTTCTGAATATTACCTGCATCAGTCCTCTTATCCAATATGTGGCACGACTTTCTCTCTCATCTATAGGAAAGTTGCAGTTGTATTGCGCATTTGCCTCACACTGCCATCTTGGTGCGTATTTAGTCATGGGGTGAGTCTCAATACCAAGAATGCAAAGACTGTACTTGGGGCACAAGGAATCATGGGATTGGTCTCATTCAGCGAGGACCAAATTCTGAGCTCACTCTTTCTGTGGTGTCATGCTAGAGTCGTTCTTCTCAGCATAATCTTGAGATTTTGTGTAACTCTTGTGATCGGCGAAACTTTCTCTCCCCTCTCAGGATCTCAGTTCTTTACAATTTTTGGAATCCAAAAGAATCCTTTACATTTGTCACAGATACTCTGTATCCTGTCATATTGATATTGAATTGAATTGAATTGAATGGAATGGAATGGAATGGAATTGAATTGAATTGAATTGAATTGAATGGAATGGAATTGAATTGAATTGAATTGAATTGAATTGAATCGAATCATTAGCTTGTGAATCAGAATAGATTTGAATCAGGGTGTCTGTGCCAGTACCCAGCCCAATGAATAATGTATCTTTTATGAATGATCATGTATCCCATTAAATGTGGATTAGGGTTTATAGTTAATTCGTTTTTTTTTTGTTTTTTTTTTTAAATATGTCCAGAAATATATACTGTACAGGTGGGCAGGATGGTGGCTTTGCAGGTAGCACTCTTGCCTCACACCTCCAGGATCTGCATCCTGTCCCTGCTGTGTGTGTGTCAGTGTGGAGTTTATATGTTCTCCTTGTGTCATGCTGCTTTCATCCAGGTGCTCCAGTTTCTTCATGCAGTCCAAGGACATGCAGTTAGGTTAATTGGTGTCTCTATATCCCCCATTGCGTGCTTATCCAGGACGTACCCCAGGCTTGTATTCTATGTTGCCAGGGAGCTCCAGAGTCCCCCTCCCCCATGAACATGACCAGGATAAGTGGTGAAAAATGGATGGAATAAGTGCCGGTACTCATGTTGAGCTCTTCTTCCTGTTTGTCTGCTAGTACAGAGCAGTGTTGGGTAGATAAGAAATTATCTGATTTGGGGAGAAATTTCTTTCAATTAGCAATTTGATTGATTTCTCTAATAAATGGCAGTGGTTGTAATGTTTTTATATTCTTTAACTGGAGATGAGTTTACAAGACCATGTGTCTTCTGCTGCAGTCCTTTCTTTCCTTTTTTTTGCCACCAGGCACAAGGTAACTGCTAAATGGGTGATTAGCTCAGGATTGTCACAAAGAAAACATATAGTTATACAGGAGGTTAAACATTGTAAAGTGCATTGAATTGAATGGATAGTAATTTGCTTTTCTTTATATAAATTAAGTAACTAAAACTTTTTTTTAAAATTATATCAGTTGATGGTGAAGAGAGGGGTGGCATGGTGGTGCAGTGGTTAGCACTGTTGCCTCACACCTCTGGGACCTGAGTTTGAGTCTCTGCCTGGGTCACATGTGTGCAGAGTTTGCATGTTCTCCCCATGTCGTTGTGGGGTTTTCTTTTAGTTTTGATTGTGAAATATGTCTTTACATAATTTTTCTTTTGGGTAAACAAAATCTAATCACTCTGAAATCTTAAATTCGGAATACAGTTATTAGTATCTTAAAAAAAATAAAAATAAAAAATCTTCTTGTTGAATGGAGAGAAGAACATCACTTTAGTTCCTGAGCTTCTCCTCAGGGACACCCCAGCCATTCCATGTATTCATTAAATTTCACCACCAGCTCACGTAATTAATTAACTTAATTAGTCAACAAAACTTGAGGATGTATTGATTTGGGGCAGTGGTGGCCTAATGGTTAGAGAAGTGTATTTGCAATTAAAAGATTGCTGGTTCAAATCCCTGACCAACATGGTACCCTGAGTAAGGTCCCACTCCCCCCCAAGCACTGCTTCCTGGGTGCTAAATTAGTTGCCCCCTGCTATGTCACATATGGTTTAAGTGCTGAGGACACATTTTGTTGTTGCGCACTGTGTGCTACGGTGTGTCATCACTGATCCCCAAAAACCCAAATTTGATTAACCAGACATGGTATGTTAGTGGTTGAGTCAAAAGCTACATGGATATTGTAGGAATTATTAGCTCAGGTAAATTTTAATATCTCCACCAATATGTTTTGAAATTAATGAACTTTTAATAAATTTTTATTTAATGCTGATTATTAACCAATTGTTATGCCGAATGGTCGGCTCCTCCAAACTCAATTGTGAATCCCTGTGAGTCTGTTAATGTGAGACTTAAATGGGATTCACTAATAACCAGTATCGCTTAGTAACCTGGGTTAGAAGGCTCATCCAACGAGCTGCGTCAGCAGGTAATGTAAACGATCGGTAGCGAAGCTCCCCTCACGGCCGATGAGAGAGAGTCTCACGATCTTTCAGGCGAGTTTGAGGCTTCAGAGCTTGTAGCCAGATCGCACAGAGGCAGGGACTATTGAACGGAGGCTTAAGTTGTGTAAAAGACATGCATTTATTCCTACAACTAACATAAGACAGACATTACACCTAAGACAAACAATAGACACGAAATAGCGAAATAGACATGCACTCAGTGAAATAGTGATGGCACTCAGGGAGGCGCGGTGTTTGCAGCGGTTGTTGGAGTGGAGCCCCTCTGATTCTCTCTCCTGGTGAAGCTTGGTCTGGGTTGCAGTTCTCTGACCAGCTGCGTCTTCACTGGCAGGCTTCAGGAGGGCTTCTTGTGGGCTTCTCTTCTCCTGGGCTGATGTTCTCTGCCTCTCTTCGGGCTGATGGTCTTTTGTTTCTCCTCCCTTCTGTTTCTCCTCTCCCCTCCTCTCCTCTCCTCTCCAGCTTTGTTCTGAGGTGCCAGGTTTTATAGTGTAAAGTTCGTGAATAGGAGTGACCAGGACTTCGACTCCTGGACCAATGACTGAACTTCCATTTGGCGGCCTTTCGGAAGGGGGTCTGTATCAGTCCTTTTGAGATTTATGACCATACTGATTTCCCTTGTATTGATGATCATCGTTAGGCTGGTGTAACTTTTGATATGTTCACTTTCGTGGTAACCACTGACCAGATTTGGAAACTGGAGTGATTTTCCATCGGTTTGATACCAAACATGCCATACCAGCCTAGCGGTTCACACCGAATACCATCTGTAATGATTAATTAATGATTACTTATATTATGTCATTATGTTATGTTATATTACTCACACCAGTACCTGGTCTAGGTGGTCTCGGTTGCACGTCAATCAGAGGTTACCCTTTAAACAGACATTATATGACATATTTTCATGTCAACAGCACATCATACCCTTAGATAGGCATGGTAGAATACAAAGATCAGATAAGGTCACTAAGAAATGTGGAAGAGAAAGGGGGGGGGGGGTTGTCAAAAAAATAAAAAGAATCTCCGAAAGTTAAGACACATACAAACATAACCTGTACATATCTGTATATTGAGACTAGTAGTAACGAGTACATAAATATACAGATATACAAAAGCCAAACTTAAAAGAAACTTTCTTTGGGTTGTTGGTCTATTGGGTGAGTGATATGTAAGGCAGGATGTCTGGGGAGGGGGTTGTGTACCAAATCGAGGGACCCCTGTCCTTGAGGTCCACTCTGCTGTCTGTAGGTCATTAAATCTTTGAGCAATAAAAGTTGGAGTGCTGGCCTCCCTTGTTATCTCTGTGTGTTTAAGTGTGTCTGTGTGTGTGGGGTCACGAACCCCCCCTTTGAAGCCTAGGCCAATGTGTGCCTCTCGTACCAGGGTAGGCCTTGTCTCAGGCCACCTGGAATTTAAGCTTTGTGATATGTGCATGTGTGATCCTACAACTGTCTCACATCCTGTCCCCTTGGAGCAGACACAGGCAGAACCCAAACATAACAGAACACTACAAAGAGAGGTTCCCGATTCCATGGCCCGGCCTCCTGCGACTCGAGCCTTGCAGCTGCTGCTGGCATTCGGCTGGATTTTACGAGGTCAGAGCAACCTGACCAGCCTCCCCTTCCCACTGATGATCAAGGACTGGTTAAATTGGACTGCGGATAGGGAACTGGTCGCAACAGGTAATAAGCTGGGCTGTCCGTTACTTTCCTTTTTCCCTTGAGAGTTCTTGTACATTTTTAAAGTGTATTTCTGCTCATTATTGTGCTGAAGAAATTAAGTAGTTTGTCAACATCCCCAGTGCATTTATGTAGTCACGCCCCCTCACTGCATATTCACAACCAAGCTTCTACATCAGCACCCATAACAAACAAGCTATTAAACTATTGGTTAACCTATAAAGGACTAACTGTCACTCTCTTGGATTTTAGGAGGTCCAACCAACATTCCCAGCCCTCTCCAACCAAACTCTCTGACTACCAAGGATTCATCAACCATTACAGGTGATGAGTTGTGTCCTCTGAGTCTGAGCTGCCTGCATGCCTGCTCAGCATGAGAGCTGATGTGGAGGCCTGCATGTGAATATACAGGGGGGTATGAGTACATAAATACACTGAGGATGTTGCAGACTAATTTCCTCAGCATGATAGCAAGCAAAAACACACTTCAGAAATGTACAAGAACTCTCTAGGGGAAAAGGAAAGTATAGGACAACCCCAGCCTAAGTCTCACTTAACCTATACAGGACATCTGCCTTATTTGTATTAATACCACCTTGTCTGGCAAAAGATTAAAATCTCTCACACTACACTTCTACTGTACGGCTGTCATAATTCTTAGCCACACAGTAACAGAACCTCTTGAGCTGGTCTGCATGCTCTATGTTTTCAGTTGCAGGCACATGACGTTTTGCAGGAGCAGGTAGTTTGCAGGTGTAAAAAGCAGCTACTGTATATCCAGTACCCTGCCTGTGAGTGTGTATATACTAAACTATTTGTTTAGACAGTTATGTGCAACTCGGGAAAGGAGGGATATGATAATGATACATAGTATCATAGACTTTCATTTGACTACACCAGAGGTGGCCAATCTTATCCACAAAGGGCCGGTGCGTGTGCGGGTTTTTGCTGCAACTCCCTAGATTGCTAATTAGAGGACTGAATAGCTGAAGAGTCCTCACACCTGAGTTTCAACAGCTGACCTAAAGCTTATCCCCAAAACCTGCACACACACCGGCCCTTTGCGGATAAGATTGGCCACACCTGGACTACACTCGGTTGTAATGACACGGGGAATGAGCGTCCTAAGGGACACCTGAAAGAACCTGCGGAATAAACACAAGAAATGCAAAAGAAAAATTGCAGAGTAAAAACAGGGTCAGCGTGTCCTATATGGTCCAGCAGCACTGGTCATCCACTGGCCTGGGCATCCACACAGCGAACAGCCCCTTGGCTGGGGATCAGCAGCAAATAGGCCTACCTAAGCAGGGACAGTCAGGGAAACGAGCAGCAAACTGAATACCAACAGACATCAGGGGGCATGAACCAGGAAAGATGCACCTTAATGACGATCACCGGTGTACACGAATGCACAAAAAGGAAAGTAAAGGGGAAGGAAACACCCACCCCACTGCTGTCATTTATTTAAATGTGTAGAACAATAAAAACATTAATAGTGTGATGTTCGCAAACCATTCATTTGCAGGGAACGAGTCCCGTACAGGAATTCCACACACGCGTTCACTCACCTGCAAAGATTTGTTCTTTCTTTGTTCCGCTTGTCCTCTGACATATGACATGAATGCTAACTTAACTCCTAGGTTAGCCTCCGTGCAAAGCTTATTTCCATATGCCCCCCACTCAGTAGTTGTTCTTCAAGCGGAAAGTACCTATTCGCTGTGTACACAAGACACCAGGGGAAACAGTCTCCATTTTTATCAGACAGGGATGCAGTGGTAATGAAATATGGCTTTTATTTTTATTTTATTGATATTCAACAGATGAATAGTTTGTTTAATTTCATCATTGATATTAATGCACATTATAGTCAGGTTTTTGTTTTAGTTATCATCAGGCAAAAACTCTTTGTCAGACCATATTTTCGGCAACGAAATCAACAGTGGAGGCAATACCAGGTATCACAAACAGGCATGAGGGCAAGCAAACAAGCTGTCTCAATGGAAACTGAACAATTTAATTTAACTGCTGTAAAATCTCTTTCAGTGCGGTCAGTCCCTTAGGTTTTACCTTTTAAATTAACACCCTTAAATAAATTAACACCCTTAAATAAACCCCTCAGCTAAAGAGAAATTAGCATGCATAGCACAAGAGTCATGCTTAAGGAGAAAACTTAAGGTGTTTTGTGTAACTGGCCCCAGGTATCTTTGCTGCAGTTTTATACAGTAAAGGAGATGTTTCACTCTGGAGTTAATTTTGTGCCAAAAGTATTAAAATTTTGAAAACCTCAAGCAAATTATTAAGCATCAGAATGAAAATATACATTGAAAATAGAAAAAAATAGAATTACATGTTTTTGTTTTTCTTTTATATTTTGTTTTGCTTCTGACTTTTGGATCTTTTCTTAATGGGTGGGCGGACTTCAGAAGGGGCTGGACACCTTACACGTCTGTTGGTCAACTGGAATTGGGAACGTACACCCCATTAACCATCAGAGCACGCCCTCTGTATGATGCTTCAGAGAATTGTAATATGGCCAGTTTTCAGCCATAACTACTGTCATGGAAACAAGGCTGAAAGAAATTTGTTTTCACTATGACAAACGTAGCAAAATCTTGGTGGAATCCCACGAAGCCACAAGTCACATTGATATCTCAGAGCACAGACGTTTTTACTTTGAAAAATACTTTGTTATAACCATGACAGCGGAAGTACTTCTGGTTCATTATTCTTGCTTATTCTTGCTAGCTTCAGGGTACTTTACTAAGTGCCGTAAGTGAAACAGCTGGCTGACTCAGAATGTGGAAGAGAGTGTTCATATAGGGGACTGGATTTTAGAGATGCATCATTTTCATGATTTAAATGATTTTAACCAAAAATTATTAGCGTTTGAACTCATTACCTGACCAACTTTTAACAAATATGAGTAGCTAAGGTACAATGTTGAGAGACTTACACTATAATTAAATAACAAATACATGACTTATTAGTGGTATTTAGCTTACTCCTTAACAATATCTAACCTAAATAATAAATAGTGTTTCAGATTTATTTTATGCAAACAAGAAGTGTCACTGAACAAGCTGGTGATCAGAAGTAATCTGAGTGAGCTGAATCAAATAAACTGTCCCAAAAATGAGCAATTTTGCCCGTTACTACCGGCATGTAAAAGGCATTGGTTTAGTGAATAACACTCAGACCTCCAGGTTTAGGGGCTTGACTCTGATTTTTGTTTGGGGACCTTACACGTTCTCCTCATGTAGTGTGCATGTAGGAGCTCTGTGATGACCTGTCCAGGGTGTACCCCTGTCTTGTGCCCTATCATGTCTATAACCCTGACCAAAGTAAGCAGCAGGAAGGTGATACTCATTGCACTCTACTTTTCCTGTCTCTTATTAGGTGATTTTTTGATAAAGCCTCAGACAGTCATCACAAAGTTACTGGACAACCAGACGAGCGGGATTTTCACTCTTTCAGAAGAAGATAAGCGGGAGCTACAAAGCCCCCTCATTGTGATTATGGTGCCTGTCCTTTACTCGGTTGCATTCCTTGTCGGACTCCCAGTGAACATGCTGGCCCTGTGGGTGCTGATCTTCCACACGGAGAAGATCCCATCCACCATCCTCCTCATTAACCTGGCAGTGCTGGATGTGCTCCTCCTTCTGTTGTTGCCCTTCCGCATCACTTACCACTTTGCTGGCAATGACTGGTTCTTCAGCGAGCCCCTGTGCCGGCTGGTCATAGCTCTGCTCTATGGTAGCATGTATGGTTCTATGCTCTGCCTGGCATTAATCAGCATAGACCGGTATATAGCTCTGGTGCACCCCTATAGTGCTCTGACTCTGCGCAGCAACCGCACCTCCGTGGCCATGAATGTGTCTGTTTGGGTGGTGGTTCTGTTGAACATGCTGCCCCGGTTAATCTTTACCCAGTCCTACCAGTTTAGCGACCCTCCCATCACCACCTGTCATGATATCCAGTCTCCTTCGATTGTCTTTTTACTTTTCCCCTACAACGTCAGCCTTTACTTTATTTTCTTCTTGCTCCCTCTGCTGATAATTCTGTTCTGCCACGGCGCCGTGCTGAAGACTCTTCTGGCCAGAGGGCACCGCTACTCCCACGCTGCCTGCCTCACTGCACTGATATTGCTATGTGTCGTTGCATGTTTCCTTCCCAGCAACATCCTCCTGCTTCTGCTGTGCACAGATACAATGGACAACCTCAATCTGCCTTATGTAGTCAGCCTGGCCTTCCACTACTTTAGCCCCTGCATTGATCCCTTTATCTACAACTATGTGTCTGATGACTTCAGGGGCAAAGTTCTCAGGGTGCTCTGCTGCCGCCGTGCTGGGCAACAGGTATCCTCCAATAACTGTGACATACATTTGTCAAACAGCAGCCAATCCATGAGCACCTTGCTGTCTAAGTTTTTGGGGCAGATGAAAATGTGCCAGGATTTGTGATGCAGAATAGATCTAAAGTAGATTTGCATGGGAAGTTTGAAAAATGTCATTAAGATGTAATTGTTGGGTAAAAAATATTTATATCTCTTGCTCTGTACTCGCAACAATTAGCTCACTATCTTATTTAAACAGACCAGTGAGTTTTGCTAAGTCATCATCACTCTACGGATCCTATTCTTCCATCAAGCACAAAACTCAAAGCGCTTAAATATACATATGCATAATTTCTCAAACTTTCAGAATAGGAACCAAACCTCCTTGGCTATTTCCAGACATGACACCTTAAAAGACTTAATATATCACAAAAGATGCAACAATGCAAAATATCAGTATAATATAGATAAATTCCCCTTACTGAGCTCAGGACCTAGTCAATACAATCACACACCTTATGATGTGATCTGAAACTTAACCCTCTGGGGTTGACGGCATTGTCTGAGATGCCGCGTATCTATCTTGTGTATTTCAGTTCATAACTTGCTGAAATCTTATTGTAGAAACATAAAAAACGCTGACTAAATTCGTAATCTGCCTTCTTTTTGAAACGTCAATTGTTGGAAGTATTAAAGTTTTTAAAATTAGGTTTCTACAAACCTTTCTACAAACGTTTCTACAAGGAACCGATCTGTGATCCACATAAGTTGAGTATAGATGCAGATTCACGGTACGTACCACGTAATGGGTCTGGATTCTGTTCCAATACCAAGGCCTTAGTTGCGACTTGGCTAGTTCGCTATGTTGTGGCTTGTCAGGACTAGAATGAGCTATCTTTATCTGACAAGTTACTAAGCTAGCATTAATGGCCATTATTTCAAAATTAACACAATAGGGCAATTATACTACGGGCACGTTTTGGATTAACAATTAAACTATTGCAAGACAGAATGAACATGTGGATTCTTATGTTTAGCGCTAATGATGACTGTATCCATGCAGCTAGCTTGTTTATAATACATAAACATGGACATGTATGCTAACATATTGTAACTTTTAACTAATAAACAATGTGAGTAAAGAAGGGGCTAATGATACATTTCATATTAATAATGAAGCCAAGGGATTTAAAACATCACTTGTTACATTTCTGCTAACTTGCTGTGTTTTGATTTGTCAGGTTTTGTGCTAGCTACAGTAATGATATCTCACAAGTTAGCCAGCTAGCTATATTGACCTATGTCTAAGTGATGCACACATTAATATAGTAGTAGCGGTGATATAAGCAGCATAGCAGCATAACGTCCTTCAAGGATCCCTGCTATTCTGAATTAACACTCTTGCTAAAGTATACATTAAAATGCCAACCAGCATATCAAGGATGGGAACTAGTGACCCTGATGTTAAGCTTGTACCACTGTGCATACAGATGGGGCAGGTGGCCTTGACGCTTGAAGCTCAGAATTTGAAATGCACCAAAAAGCATGGCATGTACCAAGTGCCCCAGATGGGGGGTGCTGGAGGGGCCTGGTAGCTAACTACCTATATATCACTGTATATGATTAAGGGCCCCAAGGGCCCTGGTGATTAGCTTGTGCTGTACGTGCCAAGGTCGCTTGCGATTAACTTGCACTGTATATGTTGAGGGTCCCTGGTGGTCAGTACTTGCTACAGATGCAGAGGACCCTCATAGTCATTCACTGTATTTGCCAGGCAGTCTGAGGGTGGTCAGCTTGCACTGTGCATGCAGATGGCCCTGGGGGCCCCTGGTGACTAAGCTCCATTAGATATGCAGATGGGCAGTAGTGGTGGAGGTGGGGGAGGCACTGATAAATTCACCAAGGAGACCCCCAAACGCCGACAGATTTTACAGAGTGCCCTTTTTCATTGCAGAAAATTGTGCAAAAATTGCAGCAACTTACAAGCAATTCCCTCCCTCCCTGGGCTGGAAATTTTTACAAAGGGAACCACCCTGTCCCCCCCCCCCAATTTAAAGACCTCTTCTCTGCCCCTGACGAGGGACCTGGGTGCCCAGAGGGTTAATCTGTGCTGTTTATGCCAAAGGTCTAGGTGGTCAACTCATAGCGTATATGAGGGTCAGTGTATAGTTTGCAGTGTCAATGTTGCAACTCATGAACACTAGTGGATACAATTATTTGTCACAAGATAATAAAAGTACAAAGGGGGGTTTCTCTGAGAAAGAAGCATGCAGATACTCACATTCAAAAACCAGAGTTTTGTTAGTTAGTTTGACATGTGTGCACATGGTTGGAAGAAATAGAGTTTAGTGAGTTTTTTTACACCAAAATTATAGTTGCACTTTACTCACAAATAATGTAGTATTATGCTTTTACTTATGTATTAATTAACCACAAACTAAGTCTTAGTTACATATCATCCATCCATCCATTTTCCAAACCGCTTGTCCTACTGGGTCACGGGGGGTCCGGAGCCTTTCCCGGAAGCAATGGGCATGAGGCAAGGAACAACCCAGGATGGGGGGCCAGCTCATCGCAGGGCACACTCACGCACGATTCACTCACGCATGCACACCTACGGGCAATTTAGCAACTCCAATTAGCCTCAGCTTGTTTTTGGACTGTGGGGGGAAACCGGAGTACCCAGAGAAAACCCCACGACGACATGGGGAGAACATGCAAACTCCACACCCATGTGACCCAGGCAGAGACTCAAACCCAGGTCCCAGAGGTGGGAGGCAACAGTGCTAACCACTGCACCACCATGCTGCTCCTAGTTACGTATCATCTCATGTTAATTCATTATTAATGAATCGTGATGCATGTTTTATCTCAAGCAACTATATTTCTTACTATAAGTTAATTCTGTAAACCTGTAAACAAGTCATGAATAACACAAGTGAAATACTGATCTCATATTTGTTCTTTAATGAATCATGATGCATTTTTTTATCTTAAGTAGCTACTATATGGGGAAGATGGTGGTGTAGGAGGTAGTGCTATTGTTCGGCAACTGGAGGGTTGCAGGTTCGAGTCTTGGTTCCTCCTGACCCCATCAAAGTGTCCTTGAGCAAGACACTGAACCCCAAATTGCTCCCGGTGAGCAGGTTGGTGCCTTGCATGGCAGCCTCCGCCATGGGTGTGTGAATGGGTGAATGTGAGGCATAAAATGTAAAGCGCTTTGAGTACTCGTAGGAGTAGAAAAGCGCTAT
>JAODJX010000002.1:3975437-3999569 GCA_026776945.1 Isichthys henryi
GGAGAACATGCAAACTCCGCACATGTGACCCAGGCGGAGACTCGAACCCGGGTCCCAGAGGTGTGAGGCAACAGTGCCAACCACTGCACCACCATGCCGCCCCGGTGGTGAATTTGGTTAAGATAATAAGAAAATTATGGGAACACTTTACTTAAAGCTCTCATCTTTAATGCATTATAGATACCTTCATAATGCACTATAATGCTCAGTATAAGAACTAAGGATGGATTGTACTGCATTATGAAGGTATCTATAGTGCATTATAGATGAGAGTTTGATAAAGCATCCATAATGCAAACTTGGCTATAATGTGTTATGCCTTTATAATTATTTATAGCCAAATTTATGCTTTATCAAATGTGTTATGAATGTTCATATGATTCTTATAGACATGGCATTCATAGAAAGTGTTACCAAAATTATTAAAGACCAGACTTGTTCATATTAAGAAATATTAAGAAAATAGCACCCCATACTCCATTGTGTATGTGAAATATATATGAAAAATCCATGAGTGTGTGTTTTTTGCCTGGAACTTTAATGGAAGCTAGTAAAAAGAGAAAAAGAAAAGATTTTAAAAGCATACAGAATGCACCCTGTAGAAAGAACTCTGAACTTCCTGGCTGTATTCTCCACACTACTGATCTGAAATCAGTGTGGGCGTGGCCCTAAAAACTGCAATAAGTATCCACGAAAGTCAGGGCTGCAGCTTGGCCGCACTACAGAAAAGCAATAATCTATCTTGGTTTTATTACGTGATGGATTTGCTATCAGGGTCACAATAGAATGTAGCTGCCTAATCAGCTTTCCCTTGTCTTCTGCTAGCTGCCTTCAATTTAGGCCTGAAAACTGATGGTTGGGGGCAGTGGCAAGGGGAGAAAATCTTGTCTTGGATGGAGTTGTGTGTAAAATTTTGGTTGATTAGTGGTTTTCACTCCAGGCTATGTGTCCCAAGAGGAATATGAGAAATGATGGGTGCCTTTAGATCCTGTGGGGTTCCTGTTTGCTCTGTGAGGCATGCCCCCCCCACCATGTACCTTATTTAAACAGCCTCAAACTTGGGGCAAAGGTTTGCAGAGACAGTGTTGGCAGTGATGGTGAACAGCAGAGTGCACGAGTGTTGTTTTTCCTTGCTTCTCACCCTTTTTATTCTTTGAATCCTACATTGCACCGGTGTAGCTGGCATATTCGAGAACTCACAACTGCATCTTCCATGGGGTGGTCCATCGCCACCCCCATCAGCACGTTACAGATACCGGGAGTTCCAGCCTTCCACCGATAACGCTCTCCACTGACGTGCCTGCCTCTCCTGCCTGCTCGTCAGTGCCCTGCCTTCCTGGAAGATTCCCATTTCTTGCTATTGACATCCGTTTAGTGCTCGCAGCACGTCAGTCAATCAAGCAATACAGCGGTGCCACTGAGAAAGATGCTTAGAACTGTCCATCAATCTGAATGACTGTTAACCAAGAACTGTGCGTGAATGTGCCTGCACAACTGCATGCGTGACACATCATGAATGTATTATGTTTTCATGGCCCATCTTTGGGCCTCTGCGTCTGCCCACCTGTGAATGTATTTGACAGCATGCACATGCAATAAGCTTTGTTGATAGTAAACATGCCTTCTGTCCATGTCTTGATATAGTTGATACAGATATACGTAGTTGGATATTTATATTGATGTTGATATAGATGGATTGGTATCCCTTTGTCACTCTACATCAGGGGTGATCCTAGAATATAACAGGGGTCATAATTCATACAAATGGGGCAATCTTATCAATAATATTTTTTGAATCGGTGACTGACAGGGGAGGGCCAATCAGATTTTACCTGAGGCCAGTGTCCCTGTGGCTCCAACCCTATAGAAATCCCTGCCCCATATACTCTCTGCAGCTGAACAATAATGTTCGAGCAGGACTTGTTATTAAAAACGTATGCTTTTAAACCCTGTTTCTAGGTGTGTCACTCAAATTAAACCTGCCTCAGCTGACATTTCGAGCTGTTCAAATGTAGGAAATCGTAGAATAAACAGACAATATAGAGATATCAATTTATAAAGCAAATACAGGACATAATGTGAAATGGTAATTAACATTCACACAGCATGATGGGGGTATTGTATGGCTTAAAATGCACATGAGTGGATGGCTCTTTTGTAGGGTTTAATATGTACACAGTCAGATGGTACTTCTGCATGGTATAATGTGCATGTGCTCATTCAAATGACTCAGAGATTGTTCTTCAGTATGAGTGTGATGGTCCTACAACTCTGAACTTAACACTGTATGGAAATCACCAGCAGGGAGAATTAAATGAGTTCCGAAAGGGCCTAGTTTTCATCCTCTCTCAGCTGAGCAGCTGACAATCACCACAGTCAAGTTCTGTGGGAGATTTTTGATAGTGACGCTGAACACAGCCCATGGTAGTAAGTGTTGCTCCGAAAGACTGATGGGAATAAACACACATTTGTCTATTGCCAAAATAAAGCCCACAAACAGACCGTCTCGCCAGAAGCCTCTCCTGAAGGTAGATAGTGTAATGCGGGAAAAACAGCTCTCATACAGTACTTTCAGTTTTTAACGCAATGGGTAGTGTACAAACCCATAGTGGTGGGACTTCCTGCATAGTCACCATCTCCACATGGACACAGTATTTCTTGGGGGAGCGTCTGTTTTGTGGAAGTGACATTTCCGTATCGCTGCTTGAGTAGTATTCCAGATATTCTGCAGGCTGGCCAAAGATGGAGGCCCCGTCTGCTTACTGCGATGCATTGATTAAAACGTGCAAAGGTCAAACATAATGGAGCTCTATAATAAAAGCCCAGGGCTATTGAAACACACTCAGATTTTACGTGGTGAGTCACTCCAGTGGTGCTGCAACATGGTGATAGCTCTGGGTAATGTGGGCGCAGGGGGGAAACGCTAAATCGAGACAGGAGAGGTCACATCTATACTTCTATTCAATTGGCGCAGAAGAAGATGGAAGCAGGGGAACGGCCTGATGCTGGCTGGGCCCACGGTGGAACTGCTGGAGGCTAACAATAACATACAGGAAGGAGAGGGGCACAGGAGGAGAGAGGCACAGAGGCAAACAGAGAGAGAGAGAGAGAGAGAGCGAGAGAGAGAGAGAGAGAGAGAGAGAGAGCGCCAAAAACCCAGAGAACAGGAGTGCAAGAAAGGCACCCAATAAAACAACCAAGACATCAATCTTCTTCAGACAGACCAGGTAGCTGTTCAGCACATCTTCACAGAATTAAGATACAATGCAAATACTGTAAGCCAAATTTGAATGATTAATTTAATTAAAGATCAAAGCCTCAAGTCCTTTAAGTCCTTAAACAGAATAAACTCCAGTTAGATATGGAACAATTAACATTGGGACATATATTTTTATAGCAAGTGCAGGATTGATGGTAAGTTTAAGAAGAGGAGGCAGGCACGTTGATCGTGTATTTCATGCTTAACCACACAAAAACCGAACCTCTTGACCATCTGCATACTGTATAGATGATCCACTGTCTGGAGAAGCTGGTATTACATTACTATTTTGAGCATTTCTTGTCAAGTGCAAGGAAATACAGCTTGCAGGACTGAGAAGCAAAAAGGACTGAGTAGTAAAAAGACAACTGCACATTACTGTTCAATGATATCAGCACTTATGAATGTTACATCATCCCTGGGCACCTTCTCCCGGTTATGCTTCAGCAGTCA
Source organism: Isichthys henryi (assembly GCA_026776945.1). Taxonomy (NCBI): domain Eukaryota; kingdom Metazoa; phylum Chordata; class Actinopteri; order Osteoglossiformes; family Mormyridae; genus Isichthys; species Isichthys henryi. The sequence goes on from JAODJX010000002.1 coordinate 3,979,150, forward strand.
TATTCATCACTCACGGAGCCACATAAACTGTGAAATATAATGCAAACACAAAAGTTCTAGTAATGCAACATGGCTGCAACCTTTAAATTCATGCTCAGGGAGGATTTTTTCCCCAGTACAGATTTATTGCTCCAAAGCACAATAATAAAGATGTACTCAACTGCAGCATGGTCTGGCCATGATGGGGGATCACAGCTCCAACGTAGTTTTAAGCTCTTTTAATTGTTTTGATCATTTCCTTAACAGCGATCTTTTTGGAGGGTGAAGGAATAAGGGAAGCGGCCGCGTGTTTGTTAACATTTTTAACAATTTGCGAGTGTGTTTACACCCCCGGGTGATGCTGGTGTTTGAATTATGCTACAGAGAGTGGAAAACACAAACAGAGAAAATGAAACACAAATAGAAGATCAGATGCACAGTGAGCGATTAAAATGGGAGGCACTGAGGTAAATTAAAACAGTTAAAGGCAAATATCTTGAAGTAAAGAAACAGCGTCAAGCAGCTTCTGCTGGGTCAAGATCCTAATTAAAATGTGATTCAAAATGCTTGTTGGCATTGTCCCAGCCAGTGTGTCTAATGTCAAGCAGATAAGACACCACTAAGTGACAAGGCATCCAATTAAACCTTGCAGGTGCAATATTGCAGAGGTGAACCACAAGCACACAGAACACCTTAAAAACATATATTTTCAGTAGATGAAAGAGAAAATTCGCCAGTTAGAGACACTCAAAAAGGAAGCACAATCTCACTAATCTGCACTGGCAATATGGCAGCCTGTCATCTCAGCACTGCACTACTGTTGAGCCGGACCAATAAGAGTCACCCAAACTATGACATAATCAAAATTACCATAAATGGAAAGGTCAGGCACATTTCAACAGGAACTGGAACCTCATCAGGACCTCAGCCGAACCAGCGATCCACCATCAGCCTGACACAAAGACCAGCTGAGACCTCATCTGTGGAAAAGGAAGAAACAGAAAGAGCCTGACTGACCACTGGCAGGTAGTCTGTGTTTTTTGCTGTGACAACACAGATAGAAGATAAGATTTGCAAACTCCGCCTTTTATAGGTGCTTACTCGAAGAGTAGGCCAGGCAGAGGGCAGGGCCGATAAGCCGACGCATGGTCTCAAAAAAAATGTATTTCTATGTAACAGCATATTGAGGAACTTTATGTTAGATAAACTGACATCCGGTGCACAAAAACTCACCTGTGTGTTAGCATTTGCTTTGTTTTTCAAAAAGCAGAGCAGCTGAAATGGATTCTGAGCAGCAGCATTACTTAAAGTACAAAAAAGTACATTTTTCATCTGTCAGCATGGCAAAAAAGTTCAGGAAAACAGGCGTACCGGTTGTCTGGCCTCTCGGCTCAAATGAAAGGTTTTAAACTTTTGTTTTCTTGTCAGAAAAGTTTTACTGTAAATGTGTGCAGAGGGGTTTCATTGCAGTAAGTGGTTAGCAGTGTGGTTCTCCATTAGTCGGGCCATTATATCTGTTTTTTATGTCGGACGGAAGCAGTGCTTTCCTGCTGTGGGCCTTCGAGGATGTGGATGTGGAAGGCACACAAAGTTTCCATCTGGCCACTGTGAGAATAAAATGAAATCATAATATTACACATTTACTGTAGAAAGCAATGGGAGGTGTCTTTTAGAAGTAGAGGTCTGTGATTGGCTGGAGAACATGCCACCATGTTTTCTCAGCACAGACTGGGAAAATGCTTTGTCAAAGTCCCCAGAATGCACTGCAACCATGTGGACATCCATAACTAAAAATAAATGGGTGAATTTTCTATATGAATATATTATATATTCACACATACATAAATAATATGGCAGTTGGTGGTAACTTGATGTACCTCTCAACATATTGCTTTTGCTTTGCCCCCCCCCCCCCAGCCCCAGTCAACCTCAATCCAAGATGGTTGGCTGAGAGATGACTCAAATGAAGCAATTTCCAGAGTACCACCTATAGGGAATTAAATCACAGTGTGGGAGTTTTAGTTAAGTTATTTAGTTAATTAACATCCACCGTTGGGGTGACAAGGCTCGGTGACGTGTGAGGCAGGCTGACGGACAGCCCTCCCTGTGCCTGTCCGCCTCAGAGCTGGCAGGGAGGACCCAGCTTGCAGCCATTGCAAAATATGTCTGGCCGCTGCCTGAGGAAATGTCAATTTTTTTATGTCACCTTCTTTTATTTATTATCTATTTGGCTAACATAATGTCTTCATCCAAAATAACATACACTGGCTAAAATTTGACCATTTAATGGATCATATTTGGTAGAAGGGTTACACCATAAATTCAATGTCTTGGATCAGAACCAGTAACCTTTTGGTTAAAACTGCAGTGTTTGTATCCCTATAATCTCTGGAGCAGTTATCCCCTAAAATAGACTCAGTGACATAAGGTTAATTCAGTAACTTAAGAGCACAGGTACCTTTCAAAGTTCCTGCCCTACCTGAAAATGATGATATTTCAGTTCCTGGACTTAAATGTCCCATGTTCCCTTGGCTGGTTGATTACCCCATATTTCTCTAGGGTGGCTTATCACAAGAGCACAGTGGGATCTCTTGGAGGAATGTTCATAGCAGGAGAACATTACTAGGGGTTAGATGTACCATGACATCTCTTCACATCAGCCCTTCCTACAGCAAGGCTCGTGTTAATGTAGCACTTTGCGGCAGATGTGGGGGAGGCTATGGACAGCTCAGCATTAAGGAGTGAGAAGCGCCATTGCCACCTGTCTCTTGTCAAAGGTAATAATTATATGACAGCGGGGTATATTGTGTCTCAGGCTGTACAGTAGTATATTCAGCTACACAACTTTAGGGTGTATGACATATGCCATGTTGCATTCTCAGCCCACTACTGTGTACAGTACATTATCCAAATATAATGGAAAAAGGGTCTCGCTGATATTGGAGTTCTGTGAAAATATCCAAAAAGCCTTTGACCTTGTGGTATTTTATTTTCTACCCATGATTCTGGGGTAATTGGAATACTGCAGTCTCCACTGGATTTTGCACTGGGACCCTGCAGATCTCATTATATAAGGCCAATCAGAACAAAGAAAGCCACCTTATTAGATAGCATTTTTCTTATTAAACAACAGTAAGACGTCTGCTTCTGTGTGGAGTTTAAACAGCCTAGAATCAACACATCAGCTGCTGCAGGATTGAGATCGAAATTACTTCGCTTTGCAGTCATTGCTGACTGGAGAGACAATACCATAAAGGTGTAGGGTTCATGTTTGTATTAGCTTCAGAGGAAATGATTAAGCCTGAATTGATAGAGAGCCTCGTCAAGGTCTCTTGATACATCATCTTTCTAATTAAACAGCAGCCACCAAAAGTAGAGTGAATCAAGCTTTGACAATATCAGGTGTGACCACAGCAGGAAAGGTGAATAGGTAGAGAGAATTACAAAAGGAAATGTGTAAGACATTGGTTTGCGGTGTCGCGCGATGGGAAACCTGCCTCAGATCAGGTAGCTACTAGTTTTACTTTTATTAGCTTTAGATTGCTTTCATGAGATGTGCTGAGGATGAAACAAGTGAAATTCTGTAGGCTGGGCTATAAAACTATATGCAATACCAACAGCTCTTCAGTTTACCCATGACACAAAGGATCTTAATGACCGTACTATACCTTGCGAAAGTGTGCCTTGTATTTTAAAGTTGATAGCATATTTGTTAAGATGACATTCCACTAAAAATCAAAATAAAAACTAATATTTCTCCCTTTATGCCTACCAAATGAACTTTTCTTTCCCATTCCTGGGTACGTTCCGCAATAGCATAACTCCTAGCAAAGTTTACATAATTGTAACCATGCAACTGAACGGTTCCAACTATATAAATCGTTCTTAGTTAACAACATAATTAGCAACTATGGTTTAGCAATATAGTTAGCAACTATGCTTTTGGAAAATGAACCCCCCCGTCTCTGTCCTGCTGCACTGCTGCCCCATCACAGCACCATACAGGTCCAGTAAGAACCCCATCAGTACCATTGCTGGGGGGCTTCATATAGCTCCTCACTGTACAGAAGCTCCTCCCTAATGAATCTGCTTCCTCGTGACTGGATGTTTCAAACAGTGATCAGGTAACATGGAAGCAAAACCTTGCCCCGAAAAGCTTATTTTATTGCGTAAGGGCTCATGCAAGATGAGTTTCTTTCTCCACTATATTAACTTTTTTCCCCAGCCATTTTTCCTGCATTTTCGAATTCAGTGTAGAAGTGACTGCTATTATTTGCAGAGAATAGCAGTTGCTGATAGAAGCCATTCCCCTGTATTATTTTTACAGCTTTTTTCATCATAACATGCTTGGCCCCTTGGCTTTCATGTTTCTTACTGCTCATGTTTAAACACGGGACTTTTTTGTTCCTCACTTTGATGTCAGTGGATCCAATTCGGAGCCACATTGATTACTTATTACGTTTTACACAATTTCCTGGCACTGTAGCATATTTTATGTAATTTTTCTCACTGTTTACATTAAGTCTGCACTGTCTGGAAATGAAAGAAGACTTCAGCTCAGCATAGCTGAGGAAACGCACAAAAGTAGCTGTGGAGGATCACTGAAGCATTACAAGAACCCTTTCTCTTCATATTGACCTTTTTTGTACTTTCATGTTTCATTTTCTCTCCCCATCATTGACAAAGTGAATGGAAATGTGCACTGTAATTACTAGCTCAAATCTGGTTGTTGGATGGGGCACTTATTCCTGCATGTGCTTATATAAGCACAACAGAAAACACAGGTTTTCGGATCTAGTGATGCCATTGCTGCGGAGTTGCTCACACAGTCGGAAAGGTTTTAATGCTGCCTCTGTTCATATGCCACAAAAAAGGTGTAATGAGTACTGAAAATCCTCGTAACTGAGAGTTAAAAGGAATATATCAAAATAACTAGTAAAAAATATTTAAAAGTTACATTAGATAAAAAAATAATCTAACCATGAACACTTCACTGTTAACTATACTAACCTACCTTGGTTGTTTTCCTGCTACTGTGCTGAAAGTAATGAACCATAAACAGCCTGCTTCTCCCTATTTATCTACTATTACTATATCAGTACCGGGCTAGAACGAGCCATGAAGAACCTGAAAGATGCCGTCATATAGCATTATAACGCTCAGTATTAAAGATACTTTGTACTGCATTATGAAGATATATAGTGCATTATAGATGGGAGCTTCATAAAGCATTCATAATGCATAATAAACTTGGCTATATTCTGTTATGCCTTTTTGTAAATATTTAGAGCATAATGTCTTATAAATGTGTTCATAGATTCTTATATCTAGGTCGTTTATAGAAAGTGTCACCAAGTATTTTCCCAATTAATAATTTTTTCTGCATTAGAAAAGAGGTTTTAAATAAGCGTTAAAAGTAAAACAATATTTTCCACAGCTCCATAAATCTAATCGTTCACTTCTATTTTGGTTGTATAGCTGTGGCAAGCTGTTAGATAATTAAAATTCAAATGTTTCTCGCTTGAAGTAAACACCAGGAATAGTCTAGTTATTTTAATCCAGTAAATACTTATTGGCGACTTTATTTAATGTTATTTGGCTACTTAATCGTGAGAAATGTCGGAACTAAAGCATCTGTTATGGCTTACCCCGGGGATTAGGTTATTTCTGTTTTGGACATAATGCTCTGACCTTATTTGTGAGACTGCATTTTTGTACAGGTATATTGCGAGGGTATTAATGAAATAGTTTATAGAAAGAGTGAAAAATAGCAGATGGATTCCCAGTCCGTTAAGGTACCATCACTGAGATGGTGGCCATGCTGGAGATTTGCTGGTCCATGGGTTCCTCAGGCTGTTAGCAAGTGGAAATAGAAGGACTGCTTTGTGTGAGATTGCTCCCAGCACCTTACACCACTGTAACTACAGTTCAATTTCCAGAGAAACTTGGATTCCTTGCCTCCTGGGCTTCTCTCTATTAATTGCCAGCGGTCGTACTTCGAGCAAGGCTGTTATAAATAGGTGTTCCTGTTAAAACACCTCAAGGCTGAGAAGCATGGAAGTGCTCTGGTTGCCCTGACAAATGCTTATCCCTGCCACGGTGGCAACACAGCAATTAGTGAAGTGTGACGCTGAGGCACGAGAGACAAGGGAAGCAGACTGGGAAAGAAGGTTGAGGTGAAGACCCACTCATGCTGTATGGTAAACTTCAAAAACTAACAGATACCTTTGTGGACCTCACCACATATAGGGAGCATTCTACAGCTGTGAACTCGCGCAATCTAAGCTCGTTTTAATAACGGGTTGCGATGTCAACTTCCACCACCAAGGGGCACTCTCACTCCACAGCAGCGGCATGTCTGTTGAAAATACTGTATACGTGTTACATCTTCAACCCCTAAGCTCTCAATAGATTATTTTTTATTTTTTATTGGGGGGGGGGGGGTTGCAGGCGGCATCGGATGTTGCTCTGATTAAAACGTCGTGTTTGCTGTAGCTAAGCACAACAGCCGTAAAGAGTTACGGAGCAGTGAACTAGAAAATAACATTTCGAGAGTGGTTCTGGCCTTACCAATCTCAGTGACCTTTGCAAAACGTAATTATGAATCACTTTACCATTAATGCTTAACAGCCACGTTGCCAGTGTCAGAGGGAAAAACAGCATACCGGGGAGGAAAGCTTTCTGACAGGCATTAGAGTGCAGGAGCTCGGAGCAAGAGATCGTGGAGACGTGTTGCCGGGATACGGGCAACAAGGCAGAATTTTTCTCTACAGAAATGAATATGTGAGATATGATTTGTTGTGTGCTAGGCCATTGGGGTAACTGGTTATGGGGGGGATTCCTGATGAAGAAGTTATGAAGTTAGGGGTGTGTGTTTGTGTGGGTAGCAGATTCATAATATACTGCTTCACAATGCTATAAATGCGTGGTACCTATGCTCTTTCAAATGCATTGATTGGAGGAATGGCACCGAATTCGAGATCACAACAATAAAATCTAATAAAATATCAGAGCCATTCATGCTCGTCCTAACCTGTTCCATTTGCACTTCTGCTCCACGATCCTGCTGTTGTGCCTCGTCGTCAATACCCACTGCCGCAAAGGTGCTTTGCTTTAGCTCAAGATGATTGCTGATTAAATGAGTTGGAAGAAATACTCAACGAGGGAATTTCAGCTGCTATTTATGAATTTGATTGTGTGTTGCACGCATGTACGTGCTCTGCCGAGATGCACGGAAGAGGAGCACACACACTAACAGAAGTGCTTTGTAGATGTTTGCGTGCGTAATCTTCCGTGCTTTGCATTTATCAAGCGGATACAAAAATGCTGCATAATTTCTATAGGGTGATATTTCATTTAGTCCTAGCAGCAGATTATAATTAGTGGATGTTCACTGTATGTTCCATGATTTGTGGGACACGAGGGCTTAAACAGCTAGTATTACAGGCAATTTTCGACATAACATAAATCATGATTAAAAGCGAAATGCCAAGCTGTCCACTATCTATCACTCAGTGACAAAGGGGAGAATATTAAAGCCTAAAATTATAGAGCTGAGAGCCCACTATAATGCCAGTCATTAGCACAGGCATTTATTTGCCTGCCATGCAGACGGGAGGCATTCTGGCAATGAGGATACAGATAAAGCCAAAATAACACACGATGCACCTCCAAAGGGGACTCGAGCAGAAATGAGCTAAATAAAAAAAAATGTTTGAGAGGCAGAGGTTCATGTAGTGCGATATTTCTACGTTTCCCTATTTTCTCCCAGGGTTGATTTGAATGAAGCAACTAATGGCCAGAGAAGCTGGCGACATGCAGCGGGTGGTGATGTCACAGGGTAATGCCCACATGATTAGTGCTTCTTTAATGGGTTCTTTTACAAATAGGGGTGAGAGGTCATGGGGCATAACTGAGCGTGGTGGTTGATATTAGTCCTGCGGTGAGTGTTTGTTTGGGTCAGATCCCACTGACGTTCCACTAAGAGTGGCCCCTCCCAAAATGATCGGTGTGGTCCCAGCACTGCCTATAGCTTGAGGCATCAGTCTATGGCTGACCATCTGCGTGTGCCTCTTATGGTCCTTTTTGTCTAACCCCCCCCCCCCATCACTGGACATTAAGCCAAATCTGCTCACGCCATTTTGATGTGAAGCAGAACCCACTGGCAGATCAAAGGGATCAAATCCAAAACCAATGATTGACATGTGTGGGGTATGTGGACCCATTTGTGGACAAAAAGCAAAAACACAAATACTTTATGCCAATATTTGACTATGCGTTACTATTTTCTATATATTAATTAAATCTCATTTGAAGCCTATTTTTAGTTATGTAAGCTAAATATGCTGCAGTGATGATAATGACATATGGCACTTAGCCATACAATTGGCCATTTTTAATTTCTTTCAAATTATGCAAAATATGCATTGCAATTCGCCAATTCTAGCCTATTGATGGATAATTGTACTGTTTCCCCCATGCCAGGCTGTAAATTATCACTGACTGATTTGACATCTGGAAATACCTGATTGCCTTCAAATTTACTCCTAAAATTTCATTACAATGACAAGAAGCATGGAACCCCCCACCACAACCACCAGTACTACTAGCCATGGTATCGTGAGTTAATTCTAGGTCCTAGATGCCAAGTAGGAGGATGCAGTAAAATTTATGAGCGGAATCAATAAGCACATACATCCTGCAAAAGGCAATCAGGACAGCAGCTCTCTGTTGAGCTATCAAACAAAATCATGTCTGAAAGACAGATGGTAACTAAAACTGTAATAGCGTGATGCTGTGGGGATGTGTGCTAATCAGAGTGTTTCTGAATGACCAGCAAGGATTAGTCTGGCCTCGCTGTGATGCCACTGCATTTCCCAAAGATAGCCGACAAAATAGCAGGACGCAAAAAAACATCAATCCCTTATTAAATAAGTCATTCATATTAATCATGCAGACTCCCCAAAGAAAGCCAATTAAATATAGCTAAAATCAATTACTTTGATCTTGATTCAACATCATGCAGACAATTTCTGATGACAAAGTGGGCAGTGATGCATCAGCAGTCTCACTAGGGATTTTCGATGCACCCTAAACCAGGTATCCTCAAGTGAAGGAAAATCAGAAATAGCGACCCTCCACCTCTAACGTGTAATCGCATAAGTAACTAATAACCAAAGATTCAGAACTTTATAAGTCGTTCTCTGATGAGGGTTCCCTGCGAATTTTTCACACTGTGAACTGGTGGTCAATTTATGAAACACTTCTGTGGTCACGGCCTGCATTAGTGGTTAGACAGGGGAATGGACTGCTTACTGAGAGCTCTGTCATTGGATGGGTCTTCAGGTCACGTGACTCAAATGGCTCCCTGATAGTCACTAGCTAGAAGGCAACCCAATGGCCTGCAGCAGCTCTGCACGTTAGAATGTGGAGAACAAATTGACAAATAAAATATGCTGCATTGCTAAGGGCCAGGCAAGCTATTCAGCTTATTGAGAGTGAGGGGTTGTGACAGATGGCCTGTGACTGGAGGTCAGTGACTGCTTGGCAAGCTGTCACGTTAAGGGATGAGATGGGGGTGCTCTACTAGGTTTAGGGACTGGTACCAGATGCGGGTACCTCCAGCCCCTGCCATCCTCCTGCCTCCTTTCTGAAGGCAGAAAACAAGGCATAGCTAAACACAGCATCTGGGAGCTGATCATTAAGTCTCACAAATGGGCAAACTTTGAAGTCCTTCTTTAATTTTGGGCTGCTTTATTCATTCCTTTAATTTGCTCATGGGAGTTTTACTTACCCAAAAATTTTCAGCGGGCAAAAAGAAAAATTATTGGTTCAGAGAGATAAGTAATCAGATTGTAGAGGTGGTGGGTTCAAGCAGCTACAGGAGGTAGGACCAGCCAATCAGATGTCTTGGTCCCACTTCCTGTAGTTGCTTGGACCCACCTCTTCTACAATCTGATTGGTTATCTCTCTGAACCAATCATTTTTCTTTCTGCCATCAAAACAGTTTTATGTCGGTAAAACTCCCATAGGTGTTTGTCTGTATATAAAGCTAGGAGCTACTCCTGTTCACGCAGAGTTTGTGTGTATTAATGCGGGAATGTGCACTTGTTGAGCCTGGCTTCTGTTTGAAGCGCCATCCTGTCCAGAGTGGACTAGAGAACATAAACTGTTCCAGTGAAATTTCAATTGATATAAATGGTCACAACTGTGAGCTGTGAATGACAGCATTACTTTGAATATCACTTACCAAACCGAACAACTTCAGCGAGAGCAATAGTCCACATTGTTCCGGTTTCTTTAAAAGTGTCACAAAGCCATCAGTCATGAGGAAACGACTGCCAGTTTGCAGAGACACAAAAGAGCTCGAATTATAATGATACCCCAACACCAGAGAGCTACAGCAAAGGAGTCAAGATCTTTTGCCTTTGGAGTTCTAGATGGATAAGTTGCTGTTATTTAAGGAAACATACCTGGATTTCAACTGAAGCATTACATTTCTGCTGCATGATAGTGCCAAAAAAAAACTATTTTATATATATATATATATATATATATGTATGTATGTATGTATATATGTAGAGAGAGATAGAGAGAGAGAGAGAGAGAGACCTAGAGTGCTTCTGTTTGATGACATTTTGTTCTCCTGGGCCCTCCTGCAACCCTGTACTAGATAAACAGCTGGAAGATACATGGATGTATATTGTCAGTTATTAGTCTCTGTTCCTGGTCATCTGGATGATTCACTCTCCTTATCCTGGTTTATACTGTGTATGTTATTGTTGGCCCTGACCATAATTGTTTGGGAAAAACAAACAGGATGAGCTGATGAGCTGGCATCCCATCTAGGACATCCCCTACCTCATGAATTCCTCAGAATTGCTGCTGAAGATGCATCCTGAAATGTGCCGTGGCACACGGCGCTGTTACTCTGCCGGCAGGCAGTCCCATCGTGCTTTCACGCGCCAATCCTGCCTGCCGCCGCGAAGCCGTAGCAAAGCCAGACTGCTGTCTTCGAATGGGAGCGTCAAAATGTTGACATTTGGCAGAAAGGGAAGCCAGTCTTCAACTTGGTGACTCAGGCGGGCCGCTCTCTTGCCTGCGAAGACGCACGGTGGATCTGACTCTGGCACTGCCAGCAGCTAAACACTTATGGCTTTCCGTTCCCCGGCTGAAAAAACAAGAGTGATGGCCAGCGGCAGACGGGAGGTGATGCGGCATTATTGCCGGTATGCTTCAGGAAGAGCACATCATGGTTCTTCTGATCAGATCTGTTGTCTTGTATAGGTCATGACATTTAATATTTCTGTAAAGCTCCAGGGCAGATTCAAATTGGGCTGCTGGATTGCAGATCTAATTGCATCAAAATGTGCATGTGAGTTCTAAGGCCAAATTTCCTCAAATTTCAGAAAAAGCACCCAGATGATTTTCTCACTAACAAAAAGAAAAAAAGGTTAGAGAAAGTTAAGACTGTCATCATGTGCTAAGGTTTAAATCTCTGGGCTATTAGCACACATTAATTAAATTTTAATGAAGACTGGAGTCAATAACATTCAAAATCAATGGTAATTTAACTTGGTGTCTGTGCCAAGTTCTGAACAGAAGATGTCAAAACACATTGTATCACAGCACATGGGAACTTTTAATTCTGGAAGTATAGTTATGTAATAATAGTGAAATGCTCCAGAATAGCTCATACAAACAGTGCAAATGAAAATAAAATGTATTCCCTGTAAAAGTTAATTTGCTTTTCATCTGGCTAACACAACATTGTGATCTGAATTGTGATCAGTATGCTTTATGAATTTTGTACTCCATCTGTCAGCTAGTGCAGGACAAGTGCCTGATATTCATGCTTGTTTGAAACAACTGCTACTCAGAAGTGCATCACACTTCAGGCATACTCCAATCTAAGCATAAGTGTTAAAAGAAGTCAAAATAGTTCTGCATTATGCTCTGCGATTCAAATGTACTGAAGGCTTCCATTTTGCTGGGTGAGATTAACCTTGGCTTTCAAACGTAATAACTGTAGTATTGTGTGTAGGGGTAAGTCACCTATGACATGGAGACCAAATCCACCAATTAGTTCATCTTCACGATCTTAATCGCTGCATATCACTGAGATATTGCTTTTTCTCTGAGGTTCAGCTTAAAGAAGTGTCATAACATTAAGGACACTGCATGTATTTCCTGTGCATTTGGGGGGTTTGAAATGGAGAATAAAAACAGAAGGTGTTAAATGCAAAATAGAGCTCCCGAATTTCATCTGAATTTAGCCATTATTAAGCCAAATGCATCTCCTCAAACAGGGAGAAATTCTTTATTTAGGTATTTCCATTTATACTGAATAGATATAGAAAAAAAAATGTTTCACGTACTGCAAAATGCGCAGGAGTCATTAACAGATGTAAATGAGTTATAAATTATATTCCTGATTGCAGAAAACAAAAGTAATTTATGTTAAAATTCAGTCTATCCCAAATCTAGCTGAAATTTTAGATTAAATTTTTATTAAATTCCACAAGAAATATTAAAGTGAGAAATACTGGCTTCCATTAAAATATTTTTCTCCTGAATTTGATTTTGAGATCTGGCTAGCAAATATTGAAGAGGAAGTTTAAATATAGCCCTGAACCGATACTAACAGTTGGTAATAAAAGCAGCAGTATCAAAGCTATAGAAGCCATTGAAGGTTCTCTCATCTGCTCAAAAAGAGTTCCTCGCATCCAAACCTCTCAGGAGGCCCAGAAACACATTTGGTCTGGACATCTGAAGAAACCTGTTAATGTTTTTAAAACAGCAGAGATGAGGATGGTGGTTCATTATATTTGTCATGATCATTTGCTAAATGTGGAAAGGCCTGTCTTGACAAGCAGAATGATGTGACATGTAAAGTTTGAAACTGCACTTGTTAAGGGATTCTCTTTTCAGGGTAAAAAGGAATCAGAAGGGAATGAGACAGAAAAACCTTATTAATAAATAATGGTAAAGTTTTTTTTTTTGTTGTGGTTCAAACCAAAACATGCGCACCATAGAGTATTATAGAGCTACTGGTTGTGAAGAAGAGTTGCAAACAGTTGTTGGGAACAAGGACCCTTACCCAGGATGACAGGAAGCTGATCTGATATTCGGCCAGTGGTCTTCGGCTATTTTTTAGATATCACACCTGCTTGCTGAGAATATGAATCCAGCTCAGATGAGGTTCACAGGTTTCCTGTGTTGAATTTTTCACTATTGCCCTAGCAATATGTTTGCTCAGAAACTGCTCTGATTATAAAATTAACTGTATCACACAATTCAAAACAAATGATTTCTTAAATACCAAAATCTGTTGACTTGCTTGTGTAAGAGATCATCTTATTTAACCATATTTTCACAATCTCCAGATTTTCCATAATATTTTGCGTGTGTGGGCAGGCGTGGTGGTACAGTGGTTGCTTCAGCCCTCTGGAGACCAGGGTTCGAGTCTCAGCCGCAGGCTGTATGTGTATGGAGTTTGCATGCTCACCCTGAGTTATTGTGGGAATTCCTCCTGGTTCTCCAGTCTCCCCACATAGTCCTAAAGCATTCTTGAGTGAATTGGAGCCAGCAGTGTGCCCAGTGATGGGTCAGCGCCCTCTCCTGGGTTATTCCCTGCCTTTTGCTGTTGGGATAGGCTCTGAACCCTCATCACCCCTACACAGGCCAAGCAGGCATATAAAATGAATGAATCAGAATCAGAAAACACTTTATTGATCCCGGAGGGAAATTGCTTCTGCTACAACTGCATAGACACAACACGATGTGGACACGACGAACACTATATAGCAAAATGAAAAAGAATATATCTCACAGTAATATATCACAAACAAAATGGTATAAATGATATAAAAGATAGAATAGATGCCAAATGAACTACAATAAACTTTTAAGGAGAAAAGACAAATAATCTGTGTTCTATAAATTACTACTTACTATAACTATGTACTGTAAGTAGTTTGCAATGTCACTAGATGCTCAGAAATGACATGACACAATTGGCACATTTATAATATTGTTTCAGAATTTACAAAGCGATCTGGTCAAATATAATATTATTTCATCACTTAAACTTGACTCCCTGTATATGAGATTGCACAGAACAAGAGGAGAAGGTAAAACACTATGTGTAAAGGCCAATAAATACCTGTTAGAGATTGAATGTGGGCCAACAGTTACAGCAGAGGAGTGCTTTTTATAATGAAAGGGGTTTGGTTCCTCACCTATGGACATGTTGACAAAACCTATTTCTAATGGATCTCTTCTTCTGGTGCAGCAAACTAGACTCACAATATACTGGGTGTTGTTTTACTTCAGCAAAAACAACAAACTCTTATCAAAGCACGTGACGTTAGCTTGACAGTGATATTGGAAAGCCAAGGGGGAAAAATTGTGTTGTTTTCTTTACAGACCCTAAGAGCAAGTAATATTTCTGCGCTCTGCTTCATTGTCGGCAAAGGGAAACTGCAGCGTGAATTGAGGATGAGCCTTTTCAGTCAAAAATACTCCTGGTGTTTATGGCGTGATGCTGAAGTGAATCTGAGGGCGAAATCCTTTAAATATTGAGCAAAAAACAAATATCTCAGAAATTTGGTATTCACCTAAGTATGAAATGAAGTACTACTACTACTACTACTACTACAGTACTACTACTACTATTACAGTACTACAACAACTACTACTACTACTACTACTTCTACTACAGTACTACTACTACTACTACTACAGTACTACTACTACTATTACAGTACTACAACAACTACTACTACTACTACTACTACTACTACTAATAATAATAATAATAAGAAGAAGAAGAAGAAGAAGAAGAATAAACGAAATACAGAACTAGGTATATGTTACAATTAAAATCAAATTAGTTAATGCCGTTAGTTAATAGGCTATAAGTATGATCAAATGAGTGTAGACCACTTTAAATTTGAGGCTAAAAAAGTAATTATCTTTGCAACCTCAACATAAATTTAATTTTCGTTTCATTTCTTTATTTAGAAGACACTTTTTTTCAAAGCGACATATAAGGGAGGATCAGAGAGCTGGGTTTGCTGCTATCTCGGCAGCGATTTGGGTTAAGGGCATTCCCCAAGTGCCCAATGGAATTATCCAATCACCAGCCAGGGAATTTCAGCTAGTGACCTGCTGGTCACGGACATAAATTTGGATAGTACTCAACTGGATCGTTGATGTTTGGCCTGTGCAGAGCCTGTGGAATTATTAACAGTCTTCAAAAATTATAATGTAAGGAGTAACATATTCATAACCATGACTTAACCAAAACATTACTTTACTATAATGTTAGGCAACAACAGCTGCACATTATATTAAAAATATTGTGCATAATTAAAACAGTTTAAAAGAAAACAACCTTCAGGTTTTATAAAGGGAATAAAATGAGCAGAGGCAAGTAATATTTATGACAGATTGCTTTTGTACTTTAAGCTAATTATTTTGCAACTTGAGTGCGTGGAATGCTTTGTTTTGCCTTATCTTATCTAGCTCTGCAAGAGATATGCAGATGACAGCAAGCTTGAGGGTCATGGGGCAGGGTCAGCCAGTGCGCATCGCCCCTGGAGCTTGGGCTTAGAAACCTCACTCGAGTGCCTGTAAAGATTTGATTATTCTGCTGATGGTACTGTAGGGCTCGAAACAATGATTTTCTGATCACAGGCACAGAGGCTCAGTCCACTGGAATTATGGTCCTCTAATATGGTAACTTTCCATAATAAGAATTCCCAAAGCCAATTCGCAATGCATGATGGTCTTTGGTAATGTGCCATAACAGTAAAGGAACATAGTTGGTTGATTCTCATTTTTCCCCCTACTGACAGGT
Organism: Isichthys henryi; assembly: GCA_026776945.1. Classification (NCBI taxonomy): domain Eukaryota; kingdom Metazoa; phylum Chordata; class Actinopteri; order Osteoglossiformes; family Mormyridae; genus Isichthys; species Isichthys henryi. Next base: position 3,994,991 of record JAODJX010000002.1, read on the forward strand.
CTTGAGCCATAGGTAACCAGAGGGTTACCCTCAGGAGAATGATGGCAGTACAGCCAGCAGAGATGCAGCAGGTTCCAGGGGGCACGATCAGGGATGTAAAGGTTCAACGAGTCAAACACTGCATGCAACAGGAAACCAGCTAAGCTGACTCAGGAAGCATCGAGAAATCTGAAGTAGACAGAGTGAGGATTACGGAAGCATGAAATCGAGGACAGGCAAAATGTCCTCGATGGGGATGACCGGGGATCCGATGAGAGACTTAAAGTCAAAATACCTCTAAGTAGCTGAGACCACTGTGTAGCAAATCTGCCCTAACACAGCAGTGAATTGCAACAGGCTTTACAGGCCGGTTTCCCTCTAAAACTACCAGGAAGCACCAAAGGTGGAATGGAGAGCATGCAGCCTAGCTAAGTGTCTACGGTTGTTTAACAGCTGGAACAGGGCAGTCAATAAAACTGGATAGAAATTAATCATAAACCTTCCCAAAATGCTCTCCAAAATTATATGCAATAGATAAAGTAAGCAGAAGCATTTTACAGGCAATATTTAACCAAAATAGCTTTTCATATCAACCTCTTTAAAAAACCATGTGTGTAACTATGTGCCTTATTTGTATTTTCATCTTGTTCTCTGATGTCCTTCTGATTATTTAAAAATCTAAAATTGTGCACAGCATTTGAATGAATAAATCAAGGGAGGCCATCATGTTTTCAGCTTCTTTCACCCCACAGCTGTGCAATATCGATAAATAACACCATGTGTTAGAATCAGTATTAGACATCCTCAGCAGGAGGTGAGCAGCAATTTTTTTCAAATTCATATTTCTGACTGTACTTTGGCGTATGACCTAGCTTAATAGGATGGATCGCAATAATCCACGTGCTATCCACAGATTTCTGCTCAAAACCGTTTTTGCATGTAACAATGAAGAAAAAGCCTTACAGTTTGAGGTGATTATTGTGTATTTATCACTGCTCCCAATTTTCACGATTTATAATCAGTGCTATTTATTATTATTTTAACATAATTTACATAAATGTATCAACGCATTATCAACTTATATTTTAGGTATGTGGAATAAAAGTATAGGCCATCCATCTTCAATGGTCGCCAGCCGGCCAAACTCCAATGTAACGTTCGCAGGAGGATGGGCAGACAGGAAGCGGGAAAGGACGAGGCAGGTAGGCAGGACTCGCATGACAGAGGGGGATTCGCATGACAGAGGGGGACTCACATGAATGACGGGGACTCGCATGACAGAGGGGGACTCACGTGACAGAGGGGGACTCGTATGTCAGAGGGGGACACACATGAAAGAGGGAGACTCGCATGACAGCGGGGTACTCGCATGAATGAGGGGGACACACATGAAAGAGGGGGACTCGCATGACAGAGGGGGACTCGCATGATAGAGGGGGACTCACATGACAGATGGGGACCATATGAATGCCACAGAGCAGAGGCAGGGTTCAAACCACCTAACCCTGGAGGTGTTAGGCCATAGTGCCGTCCATTATTATAGGAAATGGTAATACGAGGGGGGGCTGGACTCCGGCCAGCTTGGGAGGGGGAGTCCAGTAACAAGAATTATTTGTACGTTTGCTCTGTTTTGCTTGCTTTCAGTAACCCAGAAAAAGAGCTGATGTCAGTCCCGGGCCCGGGAACCTGCCCTTGCTCATTTGGCTCCTTTTTCCCCTGCCCCCTCCTTTCCCTTTAAGCAAACAGTCTCCTTGACTTAAGCTTTGTGTAATTTTGGCCACATTCCCTCCCTCCCTCCCCCCTCGAAAAAGGGAAAAACCTCCAAATAAACCTGCTCCATGTCCCTTATATGTATTTGTTGCCCTTCTTGAAGGTAAAAGAATGGTGACCTTCTTACAAGCAAAAATTACCCCAATACTGAACAAAAAATCTCAAGGACAATGAAACGGTGAAATGGTCTTGTACCTTTTTATTGATCGCCGATGCCATTAAAATACCCCTCGTGAATTAGCCCAGAAAAAATCATATCTTCATTTATTACAGTTGTGCTCAGCTAATAAACTGGCTTCTAAATACTTAATACTCCCTCAGCATTACAGCTTTGATATGGATATTTGCAGTGGATTGAGGTTAAGCATTATTAGAATGCTCTCATTATGCTGGGTCACACATAAATGGTGGAAATTGAAAATTTATAGCTTTTCATACTGATGAGTTGTCACACCCGTGGCGGATCAGCTGCGACCACGACCACGCCCACCCCTACCCCCACCCAAACTGCCACATCTCCAGCAGTCGCATTCCCCAGAATACTAGCAGCTGTGATGCATCACCAGTATTTAGACTCTGAATATAAGACCAGTGCTTCCCTTAAGATCTTGTGCCTTCACCTTACTGAGTGGTTCTTACGTCTATTATATCCATTCTATGTATGATTTGTGTTTCTGACTTACGACTTACGATTCTTGCCTGTGCCTTTCCTGCTTTTGGTCGCCTTGTTGTTACTGACCCATTGCCTGTACCTGAATCTGCGGATAGTTTTGCTTCTTTGCCTTATCGCATCCAATCCTGCCTATCCTTCACTTCAAGTTGAGCTTCCTGATTAAACATCCACGCGTTCTGCACTTGGATCCTAACTGTCTGATCATTATAAGAGAAAAGTAAAAAGCAATAGCATTATAAATAAAAATCTAAATTACGGCATTCAGTTGTGGGATTAAAAAATATATTAAAGATTACACTAGAATCTGCTTGATTTGAATGAAATGTTATGATAATAATAGAGGGTGCTATCCCACAATCCAGTTTCTGCTCATACTGCTGCACTAGTTTATTTCTAGAATTTATGCTTTTCAATCAGATTAATCGATCGTGCTGGGCCATTCCATGCTTGTGGGTTTTGTTTAAACAGGAAGAACCTGAAAGGTGGCAGGGTGGAGCCCTGTGGCGGGTAATGCTCCATGACAGGCTTATCGACTGCATGGTGCTGGTGTGGTCATGGGGACTCTGTTTGCACATGATAGGACGAACTGAGGAGAGTTATTACATTATCTGTGGAAGACAGACGACGAGCATTCTTTGATTGCTTCCCATGACAGCTGTTGCATGTCGTGCAAAGCACGTGTCTTATGACAACATATCGAACAGGGCGAAGTAAAGAATAGAATGTCCTCATCTGTAAATAAAACACACCTGTCTTTTTCCCTTGTAAGGCTACGCAGACAATGAGCAGGGCAAATCATTTTGCTTACCCCTTGGAGTGACTGGAGATGATGAAGGTGCCCACCCTGGATCTGAAGAAGTGGGAGGCAGAGCTTTAGATCTTTCTCTCTGCCAGGAGACTTTAATTGCGCAATGCATGGTGGGAAAAAGCCCATATGGTGAGACCGGCGCTGACAAGGGCACTGCTGCTGGACGGCCAGGAACTCGAGGGCGGTGATCTACAAATGAATTTCAAAGCCTCACAGACCATTGAGCAGGGGGTAGTGAGCTGTGAAGGGCCACATTCGTGTTTCCTGTCTCTGAAGTGGCTCCTACTTAGGTTTTGGTGGGAAACTACACCAGGCTGGGGCTGCGCTGTTGAACCATGTTGCCCCTCGTGTCATTCCTCACACGAGGCAAACTTGGGGGCATATAAGGGACATACGGAAAAGCTGGGTTTCCTGCATGAGTTGCTTCATGAGTTCACTTCTCTAAACAGGGGTGTGGTTGAAATTTGCATGTAATTGTGAGATAAGTGTAGCGGCAGTAAAAATGATAAGTCTCTTTTGGAGCCATTTACTTTCTTTTTACGAGGTCTAGGACGTTTTTGAGGTGTGAGACATTAAAGGGGCCACAATTCGTACAGAGGAGTCAAACTTATCATTAGCCAATGATATGTTTTGAGTTTGTGAGTGATAGTGGAGGCAACACTCCAGAGGCCAATCAGCTTTCAGCTGAGGCCAGTGGCCCCGCCCCTGTACACACCCCTGCCTGCAACCAATACGGGCAGCCAATCAATCATCCCAGCTCCACAACACAACACGGTGATAAACTGCGAAACCAAAATAAATAAATTACATTATAAAGGCCTTCAGTGTGTAAAAAATATCTATGCCCACTGGCCCTTTTACCAACACAGTAAACAATAAACTCCATGTTTGATGGCTCAATGTGCAGCACTGTTGCCTCACACCTCCAGCACTGGGACTGTGAATCTGGCCTCTGCTTGGCATTTGTGGAGTTTGCATATTATCCTCAGGTCACTTGGGCTTCCTCCCGGTGCTCCTACTTCCTCCTGCAGTCCATAGACATGCAGTTAGGCTAATTAGCTTTTCTAAATTGCCTCAAGTGTATGCGTGTGTGTGAGTGTGTGGATTAGGTTTATATTACATTGTGGAGACCAAATGTCCCCCACAATGTGATAAAACTTGTTATTCTGATGCTATGGGGAGAATTTTTCAGGTCCCCACAAAAATCTGTGAATATAATCGAAAAACTAATGCCAAAAGTCTTGTATTTTCTTTAGTTACTTTTGGTTAAGGTGGTGGTGCAGTGGTTAGCACTGTTGCCTCACACCTCTGGGACCCGGGTTCGAGTCTCCGCCTGGGTCACATGTATG
>JAODJX010000002.1:4031745-4052693 GCA_026776945.1 Isichthys henryi
TCAGTCTGGCTTTAGGCCAAACCATAGCACAGAAACTGCTCTAGTCAAAGTAATGAATGATTTACTTGTGGCTTCTGGCCGTGGCTGTATATCTCTGTTGGTATTACTGGATTTAACTGCAGCATTCGATACTGTGGACCATAATATCCTCTTGAACCGGTTAGTAGGTGTAGTTAGCATTAAGGGGACAGCTCTCTCTTGATTCCGCTCCTATTTAACTGATCACTATCAGTTTGCCCATGTGAACAATGAAGTACTGGGCTCGCTACTGTTTACCTTACACATGCTACCTCTTGGTAACATTATGAGAAATCATGGTGTTGGGTTTTATTGTAATGCAGATGATACACAGTTATATATCCAAGGAATAAGTTTCACCACCTCATCATTGGTGGCCTTCCTACACCACCTAACACAGTGGTTAGAAACCTTGGTCTTCTAGTTGATTCAGATCTATGTTTTTATGCTCGCATAAGAAGTATTACTAGACCTGTGTTTTATCATCCACGGAACATAGCCAAGCTTCGTAAGATGCTCTCACTTCATGATGCTGAAAAATTAATACATGCCTTTGTAACTTCCAGACTGGACTACTGTAATGCCCTCCTTTCTGGTTGCCCGTCTGGATCCTTACATAAGCTTCAGCTGGTATAGAATGCAGCAGCCAGAGTTCTAACAAACACTGAAAAATTTGATCGCATTACACCGGTCTTATTCTCGATTCATTGGCTTACAGTCTCAAATTGACTGTTATTGACCTATAAAGCACTGAATGACCTTGCACCAGAATACCTTAGTGATCCTCTGACCTCATATAACCCTCCACGCTTGCTTCGTTCTCAAGGCACGGGATATCTGTTAGTACCTATGGTAGAAAGAGCTACGGCAGGTTGCAGAGCTTTCTCCTATAGAGCTCCTCAGCTGTGGAATGGTCTGCGGGATTCAGGCTCACTCTCAATATTCAAGTCTAGACTAAAAACACACCTGTTTAGTTTAGCGTATAGGGACACTAGTTCTAGCTCTAGCTAACTCTTCACTCCCAGTCAGACCTATAGTGTGAGGTATAGAGCTGGGTGGAGATTGGTGCCATTGGCTTTGGATGAACTGAACTGTCAGTGCTGTCACTCTAGCTTCACAATCCCTTGTGGAACTGGAATGCTGACATTTCAGGGTCTCCCCATGCCTGCATTCCCACTTGCCTCTCCCTCCTATTTATGCTGCCATAGCCATATCTGCCGGAGCTTGCACATTGTACTTCATATTGCACTCACCAAACTGTTAACACTGCCTATAGTCTCCTCCACTTTGACTAATTGCACATTTTATTTCCCCTAACCCTCTTGGGGGATGCTACCTGGAGACCTCAATCTATCTGGATATCCTGCACACCCTGCTACATGTGACATCACCACTACCAATGACGTCCCTGCATCCAGCTCGCTGTTCTACCTGTGTCGTCCTCCATGTCTGACCCACTGCCTTATTACTGGTTGCCTGACGATTGCAAAGAGCCCCCTTTGAGTCTGGTGCCTCCCAAGGTTTCTTCTTTCTTGGGAGTTTTTCCTTGCCACTGTCGCCTATGGCTTACTCACTGGGGGCTTTGGGTGGGGATGCTGTAAAGCGCTTTGAGACAATGTAATGTTGTGATAACGCGCTATACAAAAATTTATTTGTTTGTTTGTTTGTCAAACACACACATCTCCGAAACTGTCATGCAAACATACAAGCACATACATATATATTTATCAGCCATGTACTTTGCATTACTTGTAAATGGAGCACTTTGTCCAAATTCAGTAATATGCACATTTCTCTAATAAAAAAAAAACCATGCTATTCATCCCTCAGATTAACACGAGAGAGCAGGCCAGCTGCATCGCATGCGTGCATTACAGCATGCATGTCCTCATAAGACTGCGGTGTAAAGTACTTAATAGATACTTTTCTTCTGTCACTGTTGCCACCCACGGCTGGTGCTGATTTAAAATGACAGAATAAAGGCAGGTGGAAAGTGAGAGCTGCCACTCACGGCGATTTCTCCAAACAGGTCTCTCCTATTTACCTGACAGGCGCGAGACTCGCTCTGTGGGTTTATGAATGTTGTGGGTGGAGACAGGGTTTGGGAACCAGCTCACCCCTCAGGGCCGTTCCCTGGGGGAGTAGGAAAGGGGCGTAGATCTGAAGATTAAATGTGTGGCGTGTAGGAAGTAGAGCGAACGATGTACAGTGCAGAATATACATATTGCACACTGACGAACTCTGACTATGATGACAGTTTACACCTTGCTTTTATTACAGCAAGGGCAGTTTTGCTGGTTTCTATAATGTTAGCATGCCTATAATGTAACCTGCCCCACGAGGGGGGTGGGCTGCCAGTCAATCTTGGACCACCGGAGGTGGTATTTTTTCTCAAAGCTTGGAAGTCTTTGGTTTCTCTCTTCCATTGTCTTCAGATATGTCCATTGTCTTTTTCCTTATTCCTTGCACCTTTTTGTATTAACGATGCAGTAATAGAGTGTCTTGGGGGCAAGTATGTTGTGAAAGGCGCTATATAAAAATAAATTGAAATTTCATTAAATTGGGGAATAATGTGCAGTATGGTGATGCAGGACTTCATTTCATTGACTCACACCTCTGCAGACCGGGGTTTGAGTCCTAGCATGAGTAATTTGCATGTTCTCCCCTTGTTCTCGAGTGGTTTCCTCCCGGTTCTGCAGTTTCTCACCCCCCAACCCAAAACCAGTTCCCAGATTGTCAGTGAGCCCTGTGATGGGTTGCCACACCATCCTGGGTTATTCCCTGCCCTGCGTCCGGGTTAGACTCGGCTCCCACATAACCCTGCGTAGGATGAGAGGGTGTAGGTAACGTATGGATGATAAAACGCAAGCTGCAAAGCATAAAGCTGAGGGCGTGTGTAGGAGAGAGGGTGACTTGTGAGGGCCAGAGCGTGTTTACAGTGCAGCGTGGCCGCGGGTACTGTGAGGGGGAGCCTCAGTGCACATCTATTAACATGCATAAGCTCCCTTCCTGGCTCAGACCTGCAGATAGCACTGATGGGAGGGAGATGTATCATTGCAGTCCTGTGTCTTCCTTTCCATCCCTCTTCTTTTCATTTTTGTGAGAGCATACATATTTCTCTATCTGCCGCTTCATTCACGTCGCGTCTGCGCAGCTGGAGTGTTTCAGCGGCTGTGGAAATGGAGCCCGGACCAGCGACGGTTTCAATCGACAGGAGATGGAGGAAAAAGCACCTCCCAGAAGGCTCTGCTCCCACTTCTCTCCTGGCTGGAGCTCATCCTTGGTGACTCGCGCAACAGCCTACTGGCTTTGATCATTACAGGCGGACCTGCGCAATTTACGGCACAAGGCATGAAAGGTCACAATAGTAAGGCTGGAAAAGAAAAATAAAATATATGCAGCAAGCTAAAACCTTGGGTTCCTTTTAATCAGAGCTACATAAGATTTTTACATTTTTACGCTATTAGTTGAATTCTGCCTAAGTGATCTTGATGGGCCTAATGGCTTCCTCTCATTTGTAAACTTCTTATGTTCTTTTGTTCTAGTATGAATCCAGATCAATGTTTTCTTTCAGTAGCTAAGAACTGTGATTGTGACTCTTAATACTCAACTGGTTGGTTGAAACAAAACCTTGGTCTGGATTTGTACTTTCTGGACCTGAACTTTCCACCTCTGTCTAATGGATTACTTCCCCAATACTGCCAGTGATGTATACAATCTATATTCAAATTCTCATGTCATGTCAGTTATTTCATACATCAGTTCCTCATTAATAGCATCATTAATGTTATGTGGTCATCGAAAACATACAGGTATACTAAAGCATGTCAGTTGGCTTTGATTGGCCTTTTATGGACAGAACATTAGTTATAATGATAGACTTATTCAGTAAACAGATTAAATTTGAATAAGACCAGTTAATAAATCCTTGTCTGAGGTAAATAAAAATGATTAATTCCTGGCAATTAACATGCAGAAGAGAAAAGGCTGAAAGGATGAGTCCAGAAAAGCAGAAACAAACCAGGATAAATGATGACGGCTGCCTGTGATATATATTAGCATTAGAATTTTGATAAGTAAAATACAGCTTATCACGAAAATAACAAATAGCATTTGGAATTAAAAGGAACACCTGCATATTTATTTCCTAGTGTGTCATTCTGTTTGTCTGAAAGATTAGCAGATTATCTATGTTTTAAGAGTCTTTAAAGTTTAATTTTCAGAACCTCCAGGATGGTTGTGGAAATAGAAACCCCACCAGATATTGTATCCGAAAAAAGACCAACTGAATCCTGACAGGCTATAGAAATGGGAAAAGGATTTACATTAATTTTAATAATAGATAAAACAGTTCTTAGTATATTATTATTATTACAGTATATACATACTGGGGGTTGCAGGATAGGCTCACACCTCTGGGACCAGTTTTTGAGTGTCCACTGTGGCTCCTTGTGTGTGGAGTTTGCATGTTCTCCCCATGTCGTCGTGGGGTTTCCTCCAGGCACTCTGGTTTCCCAACAACATCCTAAAATGTGCTGAGGATAATTAGAGTTGCCAAATAGCCCATAGGTGTGCATATGTGAGTGAATGGAGTTGGACTGTGCCATTCAATGGGTTGGTGTCCCGTTCTGGGTTGTTCGCTACTCATAGCCTCTGGGATGGGTTCCAGACCCATCAGGTGGTTATAGATAATGGATAGATGGATATGTATATGTGTGATGCCTTATAAATATATATATATATATATATATGTACACAAACACACACACACACACGCACGTACGGTATCCCTATCCTTATAGGAACCGCTCATTCACTTCTATGGGAAAAATGCTAATGCTAACTATGACAACCTTAACCCCCACCCTGCCCTAACCATAACCATAAGTAACCAAGCAAAGTACAAGAGTTTTTGCATTTTTAGCTTTTTCATAGCAGTCACTCATTTTTATAAAATAGAATTTTCCCTTATGGGGACCAGGAAACCGGTCTCCATAAGGGAAAAAAATGGATATTTATTACGTTATAGGGACATTATGTCCTCATAAGGATAGGTATACCCGCTCGCACACACACACACACACACACACACAGTATATAGTATTATATACATAAACCATGTGCGTGTGTGTGTGTGTATATACACATATATATGATTCTGGAAATTGCTAGCAAAACCTGCAGCGATATTAAAGTTCGCTCCTTGCAATGAATCATTTTATCCGCCTGCTGCCTAATGTGTCAATAAATCAGCGGAATTATTTATGCATATCATTTACAAATTCTAAATGGTCAAGCTTGTGACTGGAGGGTAGAAACTGTGTTTAATTGTGTGTTTTACTTTCAGGGATGCTGCATGTGCTGCCTGCATGCCTTTGCACACATAAGGCGTTAGATTCCTTGAGGGTATCTGTTTACTATATAGAAGTGAACAACTCTGCAGTGATTTTCGATCATTGTATTGTTTTGTGTGTTGTGCTTGGGGTGTGTTTATGCACTAGTACCCTGAAAGTTCCAGAGGCTAACGTTGAACGTGCTGGGAGACCTTCTCAGCTGACAGTAGCTTTATACATGAGTGATGAAAGCTGTGCTCTCCAGTTTCAAGCCACAGTTGACTTAGCTCTTACAAAGCAGTGGAGGTCCCAATTCCTAATAAAAATGATATTTTCTGAAATAAAGGGAGCCCTCTCAAGATTTTATGTGATGACAGCTGTGCTAAAACCCCCCTGCTACTTTGTGGAGAAAGCGTTTTGTATAATTCAGATGGAAATTGCTCCTCTAGGTATACTTATCTACTGAAATGCATGAACCGAGCATTTCCATGTTCGCCCAGAATCTTCTGCTGCTGTCGCTTAGGGAACCGGTGGGAGTGGCTCAGCTGAGTGGGGAACCATCCAATCAGAGCTGATGTGCTTGATACGTGATGATATGGAAAGTCCAGATCAGCCGAACGAAGAACTAAATACAAATCGGTAAGGAGCGCGTGCTGATTATAGTGTGCTGCCACACCCACCACAAAACAAACCACCTCAGGGACGAGAACCTGAGTGTAGCCATCCAGCAGGTGACACCACAGCACCGCACCAGTGTGAATGGAACAGTGTGATTTTGTTTTCCCTGAAGGGCTGCAATGCCAATCCTGCCCACAAATTTTCCCTGTAAGTTAGAGGCCCTTGTGGGGTTGGATGTAGATTAACGTCATACCCATGAGCAATTGCAGGTTAAGGGCCTTGCCCAAGCATCCGATGGAGTAGGATCAGTCCTGGCATTCATAGGATTTGAACCAGCAACCTTCCAATTGCCAGCACAGATCCCTAACCTCAGAGCCACCACTCCACCCTCAAAGGCAAAGAGAGAGGCCAGAGAGAACACGACACAAAAAAGGGACACATTCAGCTAAAGAAGCTGGCCAGAAAGTTAAAGTCAAGAAAAAAATGGGAGGCAGGAAATTAATCAAGGGGAAGGATCAAAGTTCACCTGTGAGCTCGGGGGGCTGCTTAATGTTCCCATCGGCTCGTCAAGTCTTGAGTATTGAGGGTGGGGCGGTGGGCCTGGCAGGTCTGCTCCTCCAATGATCAAAGAAGACCACAGGTCTTGTAGGCCCAGGATGAAATGGATTAAATATTTCTTCAAGGTCCTGGGCTAATTTGTCATGGAAACCCCGAGAGGAATCACCCTGAATCAAAGCACCAGATTTAGATACGAAACGGCAGATGTAACATGCTTCTCATCACCACTGAATGATATGCAATCAAAAATGGTTTATGTATATTGCTATGACTTGCTTTTTACATTTTTATTTATTTAGCAAATACTTCTATCCAAAGTGACTTACATATATGAAAACTGTGTCAGACAGTCCCAGACCAACTGGGGATTAAAGACCTTGTTCAGGAGCCGAATGGTGAAATTGCTTGGGTGACCCTGGGATTTGAACTAATGACCTTCTGCACAGCATCTTAAACTGCAGAGCCAAACACCATGTCACTTTAATATCATTTTAAATATTTTTAAATATTTTTAACATCTTCTGTGTCATAGGACATAGATGATATGCAAGTCAACTCTTCTCTCCCTTTAGATTGAATCCACATCTTCAAAGTTAGATTTACGGTGAGATTACAGATATTTCAAGGACATAATAACATATTCTGTTATATTCTGGCCCAAAATGTCTTAACATAGATTCTTGTGAATAGCTAAAGAATCAATGCGGCAAAATGAAAATGTTCTAATAAAAATATTATGAGTATCCAAGTTGTAACAGCAGCTGTTAGTAAATGTTAGTAAAATCCACCTTCTACTGTTAATTTTATTCATGAATTCCAGTCCAAATTCACTATACATGAATAAAAGGACTGATAAAAGATTCATAGAGGACCGAGTAGTGATAGCAATGCTAAAGAGTGCCTGCGGCTGGGAAGCCCTCACTTTCATGGGACCTACTGAGGGGATATTTGAAAGGGTTTATTGTTGCTCTCCACATGTGCACAGTCCTGCAGCCCAGATCATGGACTGAATGTGACCGAGAACCTGATGATGGAGGTAAAAATCAGCAGTCGGCAGGGCGACGTCAGTAACTCTCAAGCTCATTGGTGGGTTCGAAATGGATGCAGAACTACAGTCTAACATAACTGGAGTGAAAAGCTGGGAATTTATAGCACAGTGTTTGTTTCCATCATTAATTAACCTCTGAAGATTGACTGCTGTGAGCCTGTGGATGTTTACAATCCACGCCAGAGCAAATTGCGGGCTCCTTGAGATTTGAACTTGGGTTCCTATTGTCAATGATCTAAACAGTCTTTGTATGTCTTATCGGTCCTCTGTGGATTATTTTAATTTAATTAATTCAGTTTTCTTTGTTTAGGAGATGCTTTTCATTAGGTAGATTAGATAGGCCACAACAAGCTACAAGCAGCCGGAACAGATTCCGTAGAATGGGGAGAGGTAGACTTTACAATTATCAGTTCGGTTTCACTTTTACTTGGATTTACAGTAGCGATCTCAGGTGAGGAGAAATACTCTCAAAATAATAAGCTGAACAACTTGAGAGCTTTATTAAAACTGATAACTCCAATGACTCTCAAAGGACTGAATCTCTTTACCCTTGATTCATACCACAGCCCCAAATGGTGTGACTTAGAATTGCTTTGCTTATATGCATTCATAAATCCTAGTTGTTATCATGCTAATAACTGACATCACAGGGCACTGACATTGCCAAATTCACAATCAGGATGTCAAAGACAATTTAAAATTAACACTCATCTTGACATATGTCTCGGATCTGATACATTAAAGTGATAGTCACTATCCATTCCTGTCATTCAAACACCGTAGGGGGAAATTTACACCGATACCTGTACACCACAGAGCCTGAGAATATCAAGGATCCCTGGTATGAAATATTACAAAAATAGCTCTTTATACCAAGAAAAAGAATGTCAATGTTTTAAATGTCATTTCAGACAAAGAATTCAGCATAAATATGACATCTGACAAAAATTTATCTGGCAGTCACACACTTATGGAATCGTGTCATAGTGAAATTTACTGTCAGACGTGGCACATGCCAATAACAGGAAAATTATATTTACATTTCAGATTAAATCTGAAGGTTATCAATACATTATTCCTGAGATACTATGATTGTATTATGATATGTCTCTCTGAATAATTAATAATAGGTCATGAAAATTATATATTATTATTTCATAATTAACTCTAGTAATGAATTGAAATTCTGCATTTACCTCTCTGGAACCCCTTTGTCTAGTACAGAACAATGTACGCCATGAAAAATGCACCTTTCCTCAAGTAAACACTGACACACATATGCACATTGATTTGCTGATTTGGTTAATGGTTTTGCATTGGTTAGGTGCCCTTTGTCATTACTGTATTTCTGTGGCAGTGACTATTAACTTGTGTGCCAAAGTCACTGCTCCAACTGGGAGGATACTTTGAGAATTCTTTAGTAATCACCTAATGACAGATAGGCTAATGTCAGATATCCTGCCAGTGTAGCCTAATTGTCTTAGGAATAGAGTGCGGAACGACAGTATTTATAGCTACTATGCACATTGCACTCTGTTCCTAGTAATATCTATACTAACTTTTAGATTGACATTTTGCTCATTCCTATATATTTATATTAATATTCTCAGGTTCTTCTTTAGAACATCACTATACCATGACACCAGCCCTATTAATTATTATCAATTGGATATTACAATACAATTGCGACACTGTTCTTAAAAGTTCTTTGTGGTCCCAAGGAGTGCGGGCTGTTCTGGGTCCACAAAGGCCCTATAATGCAGGAAGTGGTATCCCGACATATTCTTCCGGCTTTACTGTAAGTTTGGCTAGAGTGACAAACACGATGAATGCCTACAGACACAAACACAGGGCCCTTTATCAGACAGAAAATGAAACGCCAGTTGAGTTTGCTGTTGAGACAGAAGAATTTTCTTAGGTCCACTTGGTACAAAAAGGAGTTTTGAACTTGATTTCCCCCAGAGGGATCTGTTTGAAAACCTTCTCAGTGCAATCACTTAGAAGCAAGCACCCCACCAAGGCCACCATTTAGCAATGGCAGGAGAAAAACACAAGCATCGCGGTGAGACTGACACAACGATGTGTTTCTTTCTAAGGGATTCACTTTTGTGGAAGGAAGGATAGAGGAAAAAAAACAGAACTCCACTGACTCCTGTCAACTTTCCCTCCCCCATACTGTAGTTTGGCATAACAGCTTCCTGTTGAAAGTCTTGATGAAGCAAAGTTATTCCAGTGCTCCCATGTTGACGCCTACCTGGGGCCCGAACCACAGAGACCTCGAAGGTGGCAACCCCCTGGCTCCTCTAGCTGCATTTGCTAGCTTGTAGGCCCAGTGCGTCTCCACATCTGAGTAGCACGAGATCCTGCTGGGTAATGGAGTTTTTATTGCTATCCTGCAGAGTCCTGGCAAGTTTCTCATGCTGATCCTACCCACCTCCAGCCATGGCCCTCATACATAGTCAGACATCATTTTAAAAATCTTGCAGTCTTGAAAAATAGTAGTTATTTAGTTAGGTTTACAAAATATTAACACCAGGAGAACTGAATGGGAAAACTGCAATTCTGTGTCAGGTTTATCCATCCATCCATCCATTTTCCAAACTGCTTATCCTACTGGGTCGTGGGGGGTGTCAGGTTTATGAAGCACCTAAATTGTTAGCAAACTGAAACTGGAGGTAAGATGGCAAGGAGCTCCCAGTCTTGTTCCCATAACACCTTTCGTCAGGTGAAACCTGCGTGCCGTAGCAGAAAAGCAAACGATGGGTCAGTAATATCTGATGGGTTTGAATTCATGGTAATAACAAAAGATGATGTTTATGCATGTGACATGGCCAGCTGAAACCGATGCATCAAAAAGTATTTATAAGGTACTTTGAAATAGTCTAGGAATCTAAATACCTACATAAAAATGCATTTAGTGACTAACTAAAACTAAAACGCATTTAGTGACTAACATGAGAGCATCAGTTGCTGTGTGAGACTGTACAATGACTCCAGCTTTCTTTTTAACAGGACTCCATAGATTTCCATAGTAACAGTGCTCCATTTACTTCATGTGGCAAGACCAAGATGGAGAGACCATGTTGGGGGGGGGGGATTAATATGCATTCAGAAAGACAACAAAATAACAGAGCTGACTGGTTTTCTCAAAACAGCACCTGCTACTACTGATGTGTCACTTTTGATTGATACAATGAGCACTGTCTAGGCAGAGAAATTAGGAGTATCATCATCGGAGTGCAGTGTGATGCAGCAGCTTGAGGGACGCACTTGTTAGACTGGAACATCTGTAAGCCCCCCCCTTCAAGAGCTGCAGGAGAAGCTGTAGAGAAGAAAACAAGGGAGAAAAAGCCAGCAGGGTAACATTTACCCAGCCCACCCTCCCCCCACAAACAGATCATTACAGTAACTCTGTCTTCAGCTACATAAGTTCAGAAGTTCTCAGGAACAGGCAACAAGAAACCACCAAGGACGCTAGAGTGAACAGGAAATGGATGGCGAAGAACCTGCAGAGAAGGAGAGCTGGAGGTCAGGAAGCAGAAGAAAGGAAACAAGAACTGAAAAGGTGTAAGTGAGAAAGGAGAAGCGGAAATCAGGATGGAAACACAAAAGACACCCCCAACCCAACCCCACCCCCCTTCAGGTGTATTTGTAAAGAATATACTTTTGTAAGTGAAGAGTAGTGACAGCCTTGTTTCTGATGGCATTCAGCTACCTTACAGAATCCATTATGAGCATGATGTCACCCCCTGGACTCAAGGCAAATGTTTGATTATTATTCTAAGGCTGCGTCAAAAGCCCAGGTCTTTAGCTCGGATAACAAATCACGTCAGGGGATCGCCAAGGCTGCGGCTTGCTGGGCTAATTACCGCTCCCGCTGTGAGTGTGTGCGGCTTGCAGCTGCTGAAGGAGTGCGTTTGATCCCCGGTCAAGTGAAACCTTTTACAAGCAGAACGGGTGTGCCTATCCATCCATGTACTCTGTTTCCCACTGAGGTTAATGGGCGTGGAACAGTGGAAACGTGCATGAATAAGCAAAGGATTCCACGTCCAGCGGTGGACAGCTAACTGAAGTGGCACTGGCTGGTTTCAGGCAGCAGCAGTGCTGCAGATCTGAGCAGAGGTGTGCAGGGGATTGTGGGAGCATGCGGGGCAGGCAGACGTCTCGCTGGAGGGCCTTGGGAGCGAATGGGAGCTGCCGGGCTTTCAAGACCCTCGGAGGCAGAGCGGCAGCCTTGAATTATTATTCGACCTTTCCCTTGCAAAGAGACCTAGGATTTGACAAAACATTATATTATGTTATCAGAAAAGAAGCAGAGCTTCATCTAGCAAAAAAGGAAAGAATATCTGCCGAATTACAGTCATAGAGTTAGAAAATAGAAAAGAAAATTTCACCCTTTTAGAGAAAAACTTCAGTTCACAAGCCTTCAATCTAATTTAATTACACAAATAAGTGACTTTCTTTTGAAATCATTATATATTATATTATATAATGCATCTATCCTTTAAAAAAATTGCCTTTCCAAGAAAGGTATGTTCCGTACGGTATAACAATGATAAACAAAAAAGCACATGGAATTTTTAAATCAAATTCAATATCGTTAAAATATAGCTCGTAATTTGATGTGAAAATATTTACATTTATATCATGAATATTCACACAGAATACCTGAATAGAGTACGATGCAATACCAAATTTGACTAAATTAACCAAGATGTGAAATCAGTGTTGTAGGTGGTGAAATAATGGCTGGTAAAGTTGTAGAGTGTCGGGTGGAATTGCGGGAAAAGCCAAGGTATAGTGTGAGCAGCTCTTGGTGAAGGTCTACCAGACATTGATGTAAGCGTGGGGACTAATCCAAATGGAAAACCTTGATCACCTGAGCCTGTCGCCATTGAAAGATATAATGTGGTGCAGCAGGTGGCGCTGGAGGTGAACCTGAGGGAGAGTGTAAGCAGGTCTTGGAGAAAGCCTGTTTGTACTTCTCTTGTGTGGATCTCTGTGGCTGTATTTGTAACAACGCAGCATCTTGAAGCACACGTTATAGGCAAAGTCACAAGGCAATCATAGCCCACTTCTACATTTATTAGTGAAAAGTCTGGTGCGTAATTTCCGCTTCTGTCAAGCGTACGCAAGTTTCCTGCTTTTACAAGGACAGATTCAACTTTGAAAGAGACTCACTTTGAGAAAGTTGGAAGCAGCCACTACAGCTGAGACGATGATAGAATCCAACATGAAAGAATGGCAAGAGGGTAAGAAGGAGATGTCTGTAAACTTTTCCGAATGTTGCCTCATCCTCACTTCATGCCAGCCTGTCCGTATTTCATCCCTCTTGGGACGGACGCGCCTCTCTTTTGAAACTCGTGTTCAGAAGCAAAATGGCGGCTGGAGTCATGACATCGGCCAGTCCCAAGGGCGCGGTCGCGGTGCCCGGGGCTCGTGTGCACACACCCACACACAAACACACACGCGCACACACACACACACACACATAGAGGCTGCACTTGCACTGGCAGTTTGCTCCCTGTGTGACAAACACCGACTGTATGCTTTTACCGGTCCTTACGACAAAAGTGCTCCGAAGTGTGCCAAGACTAATGCCCATTTTATTCAGTTACAATTTAAACAATAAATATATGTCTTTCTAAGGCACCTCCAGCACAGACAGACCTCATGCATCTACAGGTCAATATTTATACAGCTGATAAATATTTATACATTTCTTTTATATGGGAGCGTAAGCTGGTTTTAAATCAGCTTCCTGTCAATATCACAACGATTGATTGTGAAGCATCTGCGCTGAGGACAGCTATGGTGAGTATCGACCCGCCATGGTCTCCCCACCAACACGCCCAACCCAAACTGTATCGACGTTGGGCTGAGGCTTGTTACGGAGGCTGCCACCATTTGTCGTGAGGCGTTTTCCTTAATGAACAAGTGCGCCGAAATGAACCGGCAGAAGGTGGATGGTGCTCAGCTAATCCCTCCATCATTGACGGTCCCACAAGTCCTGGGAGGATGTCCATCAACATGTGAGCTCCCTTTGCGTCTCACAGCAGCCTGAACATACGTCTTTAAAATTTATGCAAAACGCTGTTATTGTGTTGTTCTCCACAGCCAAATGAGGCCTGAGGAAACTTACATCAGAGAAATATTTTTTTACTTTCTTACACGTTTTCTTTTCAAATCAAATAAAGGCAGAAGCAATCTTTAAGTGATGTATACATAACCTCGACAGATAACTGTAGACATGCTTTGTTTCTTTTGCCTACTATAGTAACATGAATCAAATGAATAAAACAAAGGCATTAAGAGGGATTGGAGTCTGACCTTTATTCAGTGTGATTAGAAACAGAAATCAGGTTGGAAAATGCTAAAATAAAAACACTAAATGGCGATCAGAGAGTGACACAGGTAGGACCAATCAACCTTGGTCACCTGAGCCTGCACGCACCTCTCAATGGTGTCCTCTAACACCTCTGCCATTGAGAGAGAACATATCTTTTAAATATATCCTTTAAAAATAGTACACAGTATAAAGTTTGGGGGTTAGGGCTTGGCTGAAGAAAGATAAAATCAATCTGCCATTACATTACAGACACTGAAACCTACTAATAAACAGTAAACACTACCACGCTCAAGGTACTAGGAAATCGGGAAGTATCACGGTGTTCAGGGTGAAGTGCTATGACCCTGTGCTGAGCTGAGCGATCCTGACCAGAGCCCAGCACACTGTGATTGCTGGTATCTCACCATATCTCACCAGCACACAGTCATCAGGAGTCGTCTATGTTGTGGCTAGGGACTTCGCTCTGCTTATCTGCTGTTACGCCGTGGACCAGGCAAGCAAGCTGCTCCTTCCGTCAGCTGAAACAGACCAGTAAAAAGGAGACAACTAAAGCAATGGCCACAATGTGTGTGAATTACATTGAACTTACATTGTGGGGACGAAATGTCCCCCACGATGTGATAAAAGCCTGTTATTTTGATGTTGTGGGGATCATTTTTCAGGTCCCCACAAAGATCTGTGAATACAATCGAAAAACTAAAAATGCCAAAAGTCTCATATTTTGTTTGGTCACTTATGGTTAAGGTTAGGGCTGGGTAGGGGTTAAAGTTCGTCATATCGTGGTTAGAGTTTTCCCCATGGAAAAGAATGGAGAGTCCCCACAAAGATACAAATTGGGGTGTATGCCTGTGTGTGTGTGTCTGTGTGTGTGTGTGTGTGAGAGAGAGAGAGAGAGAGAGAGAGAGAAAGAAAGAGAGAGAGATTTCCTATTACGGTCCAAGTGCTGATGAAATGACAGCAATTCACAAGCTAAGCTACTTTTTCTCACAGTGGTTTACATCAATGCAGGTAAAAAAAAAAAACAATTCTTTACATTTTGAGGGTATGGAAATATATACTCCATTCTCACTTGTCCTATGTGCGATAACCAGGGTCCTGAGCAATGGACATCTGGCAGAGAATAACCCAGGGCAGGCTGCCAACCCATCGCAGAACACGCACACCATTCACACACAAAGGCACAACATGGCCAGAATGTGCAAACTCCACACACGCAGAGCCAGGGCAGAGCCTGGAACCCTGGTCTCCAGAGGTGAAAGGCTGTTGTGCCGCCTCTAGCCAACAATCAATAAACAAGAAGTCATAGCAAGGCCTCGCTGGGTTTTGGGTGCTACATAGTGTAAAACGGGACCTTCTTGCACATTGCACAGGGGAGCGTTTGGAGCAGCGGGCTAAGCGTGGGTGCCTATAACCAGCAGGTCACCAGTTCAAACCCAGCCTCAACACATCTGCTGGTCGTTGAGCAATACCCTTAACCCCCAGCTTCCATGGCACCGCTACGGCTGGCAGCCCTTTCCTGATACTGTAGCTTACTCACAAAGAACAAGTTGAGGGAGGTATAAAGGCAATTATCAATTATTATTAGCTGGGTATGTGTCAGATGCATCGGCAGTCTCTGTTTTGTGAAGGTTTGTGTTTCACCCTGAACTCCCCTTTTGCGGCGACAAAGCCCAACCAGCACCAGAACCAGCAGCGTGTATTACGGATTTGCTCTTGGCTTTTGTTCTAAAATTGGCTGAATGAACATATAAACCGTCAGATTAAATAGGACCCCCCCGCCCCACCACCCAATCTCCAAAACCACCGTTATGCCCTGAAACAGAAGTGGCATGAGATTGCATTCAAATTATCCAGAAGTGACAAGGGATGTTATTCATTACAGAAACTCCCCATCTTCTAACATACATCCTTTATTTTTCAGGGAATATATAAGCGGCAAACAACAAAGGGAATTAGGACCGGAACAGGATTTAGGAATTTGGCAATTAGGAATGTTTTCTTTTTTTTGTCAGCGTTTTACAATATAATTGTCATTTATGGAGATGAAGGAGTAATTGCAAGGGGTAGCTAATAAAATAATAAAACAAATGAGGAACACTGAAGCTAATCCTTTGTGGAAGGTAATTAACTTGCTGTGCGCTGCTCACTGGCCTGCTGACAGGACTTATCAGCAGCTAAGCACAGAAAAGCCCCTGTAAAATACACGTGTGGGCAGCTAAGTGAAGTCAAACACAGAGACAGGGAAGGTTATTAAAGCGTGAGGAATTAGCATGTGCTGCACTGGGTGAGAACATTCCCCCCCTGGCCCGTTCTCACTCACTGACAGCCTTCGCCGTTCCACTGAAGAGCCCCAGAACCCCAGGACGAAAGGAAGGCAGGCTGGGTTCCACATTGATAAGGGATATGGGATAACCCAGGCCTATGTGATTTTCTGGATATCAGTCCAGATTCAGTGTGTTGGGTCTATCTCAAGGCAATGAGATCCAAAGGGACCACTTCAGGGGAGAATCTAGGATATATTTTTTTTAAGTGGGTGGCATAAGAGTGGTCTTAATTTATGCAGAAGGGGCAACCTTATCATTAGCTCATGAAATACGAATTGTTGAGTGACAGGGGAGGGCACTCTGGGGGCCAATCAGTTTTCAGCTGATGCCAGAGCCGTGAAAGCCCCTCCTCCTTTATATACCACTGGACAGGTTAAGTTACCAGAAGAGGTATGTTTGCTGCAGTTCATATAGTATGTGCCTGAGTAAAACTGCAAAATGGGTACGTTAAGAAATTTATTTTACAGAAGTCTATGCTAAAAGACAGGGGACATACTTATCCAAGAAAATTAAACACACTTGTTTAATTCAGTAAAAAAAATTCAAATTTATTGGTTTTATAACAAAAATTATTACTTTATTCTTTTTGTTCCAAAAAGAATATCACATTAGAAACAACCAGTAATTTTAAACAAAGCATTCCTTTGCAGTAGTAATAAATTGAAAGCCAAGTTGTAGTTCTTAAAGAGCTGTTCTGAATCAAAAAGTTCATTGACAAAAAGTCTCGTTGGGTGCTGTTTAATTAGTAACACCATTGCAATAACACAAAACAGCAAACATTTGTGTTTAATGTCCCTTTGGGAGCCAATGAGTACAATTGCAATTAGTATCAAAATGGCAAAAACAGAACTGAACGAGTCAGTCCAAAAAATTATGACACTTAATAAAAAGAAAACGTCTGTGCAGACGATATGTGCAGATACGTTAAACATTGCTTCTAAATGGGCTATTGTTATGAAACCAATACATTTGCAACATTAAACAATGAATTAAACACGCCTCCCAAAGCTTTCTGTGATGGCTGTATAAAATACTGCAGCAAAATGAAAAGTATAAACAAACAAACGTATAAAACAAACAAATACGTAATAGATTAAAAATTATAATACCTCATCACAATTCAGAAATTATTGGTGTTACAATTCAACTTTTAAGAAGATCTTACCGAAATTTGAAAGGATTTCTGGGAAAAAAAAAGAACCATCCAATTTGATATTGACCCTGGAACCCATGGGGACTGAATCTTGGAAGTACTGTGAGGTTAACAAGCCACAACTGCCGCTCACACATTCAGACCCAGTGACATTTTATAGATTTATTTATTTTGATTTGTTGCTCTTGAAACCATTAAAAAAATTCAAATATGATCCTGATTGCATTTGGAGGGCTTGGTATTGAATGACCTTATTGTGTACAGAATTGACGGATGGTCTAACCACTGCCCCAGTTATATCTGATACTGCAGATTGAGACGAAACTGGGTGGCGTTGATTTATATATATATATATATATTTTTTTATTTTTATTTTTTTTTTGGGGGGGGGGGGCTTTTTCTTTACCCCCATACATAATATCCTCATTTTATGATATAGTGTATTTTAAACATATTTTTATTCTCAATTTTCAGTGCATAATTTCAGGCTGTACAATGAAACATGTCTCTGTTTAAGCAAGGCGTGCAGTGTCAGTCCATAGCTAGACCAGACTTAATTATCAGGAGAAGAGAGAAGAAAAAATAAGCACTCCTGGGGGAGAATGAGCTGCTGAGGCCCTTAAGAAACCAACGTAGTTTTGAATATTAATAGAAATTAGAGAAAGATTAAGGAGGAAATGATTTAAAGTGCCTGTGCAAGTCTGAGCTATCACAGCTAATGGGGGAAGCAGGAAATGAGATTTTGTTGGCCATTAAATATTGAAGCGGCGTGTGATAGATGTGTTTGGAGGCTGAGAGACAGGGGGCGCTGTCCATGCATTGAACTTCTGCGGAGAGGTACACTCTCATTGAGAGAAGCAGGAAGAGAATTTTTCAGATGTTCTCTTTTAGTTCTAGAAACAATAAAATGAACAAAAAATAATAATAAAAAAAAAGAAGTTAAAGGCGAGTCAGTGGAGATGGGACCGGCCACAAGCAGGTTTCAGGCGGCTGTCGTCATGTGGCGGAGGTCGGGGCTGCGTTGCCGCTTGGAGTCGCGCGTTTGATCTGCATGTTTCTGAGCAAAGCGCCCCAGTCCCACTTTACTCGGTTATGAGTTCGGCCAGCTGTTGTCAGGCTGGCTGGAGTTTCGGCAGAACCGCCGTCACACGGTTGCTCACTGTGTCATCATAAGCCTCTTCACATGGATGAACATAGACGGCTTTTGTTTTTTAAAAAGCCCTGTAACGTATGTACTGCAGTGCCTGAACTTATAGTGGTTCTCCTTGTCCTGGAAGCCTACAATATGACTTATAAATATCCAACAACCTTAGAATTTCAGAATAATTGCATTTAGCAAACACTCCAGCCCAGCTATAAATAAAATTCTTCACGCCATGTCCACTGTGTGCAATAAATATTGTACTACACCGTCTTCATGTGGGACTGAACCGCTAAGTTTACACCCAGGATTAATATAGTGCATAATTTTACCACATTTATTAGTCTCGACACTGCGTTTAACACAATATCTGCATTATCTGTGTCTAATGTAATATCTGGACACATTCTCTGCCGCTGGTGTTGGGGCCACACATTAGCTACTATATCTCGAACGTATTAAAAGAATTTCAGGCACAATACTGGAGCTCTGCGCATGTAGCTACTGCTGTTGAGTCTCCTGCTTGCATTTCGTAACATTTTGATAGTGGCACCAGCATTTGTATCATCAACATTTAATTAACATTGTACAGGATCTTCAGACACATGAAATGGTAATATGTATCAAACTGGGCCTCTTCATCATTGCCGGTGATTTATTTGATCGTTTTTATTGAATGCTTGCTTATTTTGAAATTCCCCAAGATGCTAGTCCTGCTCTCAGGAGAAGCCCTGATCTCTGACCTTTCTTGGCTGGCAATCTGTCTGTGATTAAATGTTCTCTCTGTTTATCTCATTTGTCTACAGCATATCAAGCTCTATGATACTATATTATCTTATCTAACGAAACCCCTGAGCAACAATCTGCATTTGCACTATGCAAGCAAATCAGCTTAAGTAACTTCTTTAGGGCAAGAAAAAAAATTCCTTTCTTATTGTAGATCCGAAGCTGCTTATCTACTGCTTCCTCATCCGTGGCACATCGTACGCAGTCAAGAATACTGCACAATTCGAAGATAGCTACCCCGCACTTTGGGAGGCGAGCGGGGATGTCAGAAACACAACTAAATTCTGTTTTATTGTAGAGATGGAATTTCCTCTGTGTCTGCTACGGACAGATTTTTATGCCACATAATTGCTCTCTGGTAAATGTTCCCGAAGGCTAGCTAAGGCATGTCACCTCGCCCCCCCAAACCACCTCACAAACACCCCCACCTACACCTCAAGCACCTTGCTGGAGCCTCTTGGCTGTCCTCTGTGGCTTATTTATTTTAATCATTTTCATTTCCCTCCACGCCTGGCATTGGCGGCTGCGGACAGCTGATAGGTGACAGTCATTTGTCAGCCACACTGTGCTACCTGCCAATTACAAAGGAAAAGTTTTGCGGGCTTATTGTGGAAAGTAAGGCTTTAACAAGCATTTGTGGGCCAAAGTTGATTTTCTTTTTTTTTGAAGAGAAATAATAAGAGTCCCACAGAACAGAAGAAAAATGTTATGTTCTTGCCATATTGTATAAAGGACACATGACATCAGATGTTTTGATCTGGATGTGTTCAGCTGGGGCTTTAAGTCTGGATTCTGCTGTTTCAATCGACACAGAGTCTTGTTAATGTCCACTCCCACGGCCTTTTGATTGGCAGAGCCTGGACCCCACTTTTAATGGAGCCTTTAATTGTCTGTCGGCAGACTGGACTTAAGCTTGGGAACGTTACCAAAAGTATTCTGGATGTACAATTTACAACAATTTACAACAGAAATAATTGCCATGGGCACTGTCATATCCTTGAATCAGGCCTGTTTGGGTTTGGCAACCCTACCCATATGTATGCCTCTTGCGGGGTGGGAAGGTGGGGGGTGTGATTAGGGGGTCCCCTCCATACATTTTGCAGAATGGGAAGCTGAAGAAAATTTAGAACCTGGCTTACGTGTGTGATTGATAATACATTTTAGGGTTCAAATCCTTCAATCTAATATAGGGCTATGTGCCCGTGTTGACCGTATTTCCTACAGTGCTCACGGAAATCTTGGGATGCTTGTGGAAATGTTGCAGATTAATTGGTTTCGTAACAAAAGTCCATTATATTTAACATATCTGCACATATCTTCCACACAGCCATTGTCTTTTTATTAAGTGTCATAATTATTTTGAGTGACTCATTCAGTTCCGTTCTTGCTATTAACTGCAGTTGTGATTACTGGCTCCCAAAGGAATAGTAAACACAAACGTTTGTTATTTTATGTTACTGCAAAGGTGTTAACTAATTAAAAAGCACCTAATGAGATTGCTTATGAATTAACTTTTCAGTTTATAACAACTCTTTAGAATTATAATTTGAGTTTCAGTTTATTACTTATTGAAATTAATGTTTTATTTAATACCACTGGTTGTTTCTAATGTGATATATA
>JAODJX010000002.1:4052793-4063231 GCA_026776945.1 Isichthys henryi
ATATATATATATATTTGTAAACAAATGAATGAAGTAATGATTTTGGTATAAATCCATTTGTCAGTACTGTACTTTGGTCATCAAGGTATGAAACCTAAATAAATGATCCAATTCCTAATCATATAGACACTGACATTATTATTTCAAACCTCACTTAATGGCTAAAATGTGTATGAATAAATTAACATAACAGCAAATCTGTAAATCGAACATAACTCTTTACGACTATTCTACTATTTTTAATGAAATGGAAAATATGGCCCCCATCACAATGATGTATACATGCACAAACAGGTACACTTAGGGCTGGCCGTGTAGCTTAATCGTGGGCCTAATCTGGCACACCACGCAAATTGTATTTGTGCGGGTAGCGGGGCAGGGGCAGACGGCATGTGAACATTGTGCGGAGCTGCGCCCCAAACACCCAGGGATTAAGCAGAAATCAGGCAAGTACAGACGTTCGGGGGAATCAAGCTGCTCCATGGGAGAAGGGAGAGAGAGAGGAAGAGGGAGAACAGGTCACATAAATAAAAGAGAGGCAGCGCCGCTAAAAAGAATCATCCGGAAGCATTGATCTCCTCTCCAATTAGGCATGCTTGTGTCTTAATGAAAAACGCTGAGTGTACGCAAAGCCCTAGCTGCATGTAAGATTAAGGGCAAAGGGGGGGCCATCCTTTCCAGCTGTCCTGAGCCAGCAGAAGCAGAGCACCCTCCCCCCCCCAGCAGTACAAACCCCTACCTTTTAGAAGCAAGTGCCTTCCGTGCATTTCAGCGCTCATCCAGGGTCATTAATTACAGAGCGACGTCTCCAGGATTGGATAATAGGCCCGTCCGATTAGACGCCATTGCCGTGCTCCACTGTCGGCTAAGCATTCTGGGCTGGGAATGATAAGGTGTTTGATCCCAGGAAAGTGTCAAGTCAGTTGAAATAGGATAACAAGTTATTTCCTTTGGGTACAAAAGGATTGTTTTTTTCCATCAGCATTTTTTTTTAAGTAGCAGAAGGAAAAGAATAAAAGCATAAATTGGATTTCTGAAAGGAGACACTGCTGATACACAAAATGCCCACAACCCTGTTGTGTGAAAATTGTTAACAAACCACGGGTTACTCGCTGCAGAGCAACCTGGAGCGTGAGATAGAAAGAACAGGTGTAAGCTCATCATATCTCAGGGACAGACCAACCCCAAACTCTCTCTGAGGATGGGGGACAGAACTGCCAGCTGAAGGTGGGCAGATCCTGGGCGATGAGCCCATTTTCCACTTTGTCTCGAGAACACAGCGAAACACAAAGAACTTTTGTTTAGCTCGGCTAAGCTCAACAACATTGCCACTTAAATTGCCTGCTCTTTCCCTTTGTCTCTCCCGATATTGCTTTTGTACCATCAAGACTTAGGCTTCCACACTGTGACAGTACACTGTAAATCTTGTTGTTAACCACTTGAGTTTTAGGAACAAACAAAACTTTGTAACCTCATTTTGGGTCTTTGTCGAGGTTACCCTTGTCTCCGCAAATTCCGTCCCTGTGGTAGGTACCGTTTCGATTGTCCTTGTGGATGCTGACTACGACACTGTTGTGTTTTCTCTTCTAGTTTCTCTCAGATATTTTGGTGGTTGCCCTTGTGGGGCTCCTTGTAGTGTCCCTTGTGGGTGTCGTAGCTTTTCAATATCTTTTTGGCTATTTAAAATTTAATTCTGACCAAAAGAAAATATAGAATTCATCATCACTGGGCTCTGTTTTGCATATCTAATCTATTTTATGTGTGCCCCTGTTTTTGAACAATATTACTCTGTATTCTGTAAGTATATTGTACATTCCTGTTCTGCTTTGTATTGGAAGCATATTTACTGGAATGTTCTTGCGATTATTGGTATTTATTTGACCATACTGTGAACACGTCTTCGTTCAACCAGCATAATCAACATCACTTTTCTGCCATATTTTCCTTACATTATATGTATTTACTAACACTTTTCTGCGGTTTAATCATGTCCCCGGAGTCTTCAGTACTGTATGAAGGTTAAAAAAAAACAGTCAGAATAGAAGAATAATAGAAGATGCAAAAGTGTTCTTTGGGTCTCCGACTGCCAGCTGTGGCCCACTTACTTAGGAATAATACAGCAAAATTTCATTTTATTTCTTAAAAACAACTCAAGTTCTGTTTAGTGTAACTGCCAAAATGAAGAGGGGTGATATGGAGTTCAGGTCTCACCTGCATCTCTCTGTGTGGAGTTTGCATGTCCCTCTGTCTTCACATGCATTTCTCAGGTTTCCCCCTGTAGTCCCAAAACAACGCAGCGAGATGAACTGGCGTCACTAAGTGCTCCAGTGTGTGTGCGTCCTGCAAAGATCTCTGTGCCCTGTGCTTCCTGGGACAGACTCCAGGCTCACAACCAAGGCGAATAGGCAGACGAAGTTATTAATTTGATATTAAATGTACAAGTCAAAGTAAAGTTCAGCAGGCTAAAAGTAGCAAATAAAACTGCAAGTCAAAATGTGTACATATTTAAGCAGGGATCTGAATTTAAAATGTTGCCCTTCAATGAACAAAAATATAAAAAAAATATAAGGTAAAATCTTTAATTATATGTTTAAAACGATTTATATTGTATTTAATTTTTATAAAAATGACAGTTTATATCATATCAGGGAGAAATAAAAACTAATATGGAAAATTGAATTTAACAAAGGCATAGTTATTATTTTGCAGATGGGGCTTAATTTGTGGCAATAAATCACATTAATTGTGTCACCACTTGAGGTTATTTGCCACAATAAAGCAAGAGCTGGCTGCTCAAAGAACTATAAAAATGAGTCCTGTTAAATGTCATTGGATTGCATAAATCTGGACCATCCTGTCAATCTCTGAAGGCTGTGAAATTACAAGGCTAATGGTCCTGCCATGATGAACTGCACTTATCTATCTTTGCTTCATTATACAGACTTTAAGCACTAAAACTCTCCTTGTAGTGCAGTACTCATTACCTGCCATTTAGGTAAAATGCTCTAATTAAAGCTTGACATTATATTTTATCACTGTCCTAAGCTCAGTTATGTATGCACATGGTATGACTGCCTGGTGAAGTAATTTGATGCATTTACTTTTACATTTCACACTTTATATGCCTAACTGGCGATAACACAGCCAATAAACACAAAACAGCTGAAAAATGGTGACACAATGCGGCTTATATGTCCATCATCCATATTTTGCATCCATGCCGTATTTAGCGCACAGGGTCACAATAACTCTGGTGCCTGTGCCAGGCAGCACAGGAAGTGATGTACGGGGACACCATGGATGGGAGGCCAGTCCATTGCACATGCCCCAATACACAACAGGCCATTCAGATACATCGATTAATGTAGCGTGAGCAGAGGAAACCAGTACAAAAACACAGGGAAGACATACAAACTGAACTCATACAGAGCCAAAGATCGAGCCCCAGCGAAGGAAAGTTTACCTGGGCTGTGACTACATCCCCTACTGGGCAGATGAAAATGCCATTTGAACATATTAAGTTCAATAAAATTAAATTATATTGTGAAGCTTTATTTGATAATGTGGCTTCGTCATAACAATGTGCAATAATTGCTTTTTGCAAATGTATTTACTGTTGTTTTTTTATATAATAATAAATGTATTTCTCTGGATGAAGGCCTCTCACCATGCACCCAGTGGTTGAATCAAAATCAGGGGGAGCAGAGGGGAGCCCTTTCAGGTACCCGGGGATTCTGAATAAGCCACTCTGCACAATCGTTTGTTACATAGTTATCATATATATTTATGATCACATTCTCAAAGATGCAGTATGTGCATCTGTTGGCTGTGAAAGCAATACAACGTAAACTAAAAAATGTGATCAAAATGTGATCTTTATTTGATTATTTAAATATACACACATTCTGTTAAAGTACCATAATTTGATTTTTATGTGATTTGATTGAATTTGGGTATGGCTACATTTGGTTAAATAGTACTTGATTTTTTAAATACGGCATATAAATGAAACTTTAAAATGAATCAATACTGGTTATCACTACAAGTAATATTCTTGCTTATTTATACGTAATGTCCCTGTGAAAATGCATTGAAATACATTATTCACGGACTGCTTCTTACACACATCTTTTCGTTTAGCTAGTCAGGTAAGTTTTGACAGCAGTACGGTAAGTGAACTAAGTCAAAATACAAAAAGATAGTACAGAAATCATGGCGTCATGCATACATATCTCAATTTCTCAAAAAATGAAAAATAGGTTAGATCTCACATTAACAAGCTGATAAAAACATAATTTTTTAGCACAAAACAAACATTTTATTAAATTGTTCACTTTGAATATTTTGCTAAACTGTAGAACATTAAGGAAACAAGGTTAACATTGACGGAGGCGGAGCTGGAATCCGTTTATATTCGAACCCTATTTGCAGGCCCTGGAAGAAAAGCCTCGAGTTGTCTTTGCCCCTGTCCTTGGTGATGTGCGGCCACAGTGTTCCTCACACAGCCATTGTACAACAGTGCCGATGTTAGTAAGAAAACAAGCCAGAAAACAGATTGAACAGTGTTATATTATTTCAGCTGTTTATCAAACTTCCAGTGAAGAATAACATTGTTGATAATTGGAATTTATTGCCTGATGAAACAAGTTAATAAAAAAAAGTTAAATACAAGAAATTCTGCTGCTACAAGACTGATCCAGATAAATCACGTTGAATTGTTCTGCCGCGTTCCTCCCCCCTTCAACGCCTCTGTGTTCTGGGGCTGCAGTTCCATTCTTTGTCAGTTTCCAGAGGCTGGGGGCAACCAGAGCTTTAAGACTGTATGCTACTCAGAGAACCCAGAGTGACACAGCTTGCAGGTTTTGGGCTTTTTACACTGAGCTTGGTCCATTAGCACTCCATGGTAGTGGGCTCTGGCTTTGATCTCTCAAACATCCATTGATTATTCTGGAATGTTCCCTGAGAGAAGCCTGCTGGAGTGTCCACAAGAGCACTTTGTACATCCATGTTAATGGTTTCCTGTGCTCTGTTCTCATAGTCATGCTTGCATTATAACACGGTCTAAGGGACTCAGAGCATCAGAAAGAAATTCACATTTCCAATTCATACAGCTCAGAGGAGAAGCAATTTGTTTCTCCCGGTTTAAGTATTCCTGTTTGGGAAGGCGGATCTTACTGTGGTGAACGCTGGGGAGAGGCGCCGTATGTGAAATTCTGTAAAGGACGGCAGCCTTACACTGGCTGTGACCCTACAACTCAAGTAACAAATTTCAATTGTTGCTGGTGAGCAAAGACTACGAACTATGGGGTCACACTTTACTTGACAGGACACAAATAATACAGTATTATATTATTACTTATATATTAATTAACCACAAACTAAGTCTTAGTTACATACTGATCTCATCTTACAGTAATTCATCATTAACAAATCGTGATACATGTCATCTCAAGCAGTTACTATATTTGTTACTATATACAGTATGTTAATTCTATAAACCTTTGTAAATGCTGAAGGAACTATTAAGGAACAAGTCATAAGTGAAATACTGATCATGTTTGTTCATCAATAACGAATCGTGATGCAACTTTTTACATAAGCAGCAACTATCTTTGTACATGATTTGTTCATAGTTTGTACTTCAGTAGTAATTGAATTATCACTAAGTATTTGTGCCAAGTTAAGTAAAATATTACCAGCTTTGTTGATAGTGGTACTAAATAAGAATTTGTTAGGAAATAAGGAAATAAAGATGAGGTATTGCTCCAATGAGCTCAGTATACTCTTTAGATAGATCTTACTGTACGCATGTGATATTTGCAAGGTTTACACAGGTTCCACTTGCATTTGTCATGAGAGGGAATAGCTTTATTGGGGAAATGTTTGTAAACCATAATATCATGATTAAGAGAATAAATTAAACAAGGAAATTAAAAATAACATTTTTACCATCACCACACAGTATTCTGTGAGTACTCAAAGAGGTCAATATGCAAATTATAGAATAACAGAAAAATATACAGGGAAATTTAAATGAATATTTAAGTATAAAACTTGCCAGACTGTAGTGGCTGGGGAAATGAGCATTATCAGATTAAGGAAATAGATAATATCTGGGCTTCTTCAGACTCTAAGTAAATATGGGAACCTCTCCAGAGAAGATACATATAAGGCGGTGTAATGTTTGCCTTATATACACCACAGTTTTAAAATATACAGAACCATAAGCAAAGGGCATGTGTTCCAAAAAAAACTTACCAGGCAGTAAATTGGTTCTTCTAATCCGATATTCTACTCAAGCTTTTTCAGCTTAAATTCTGCCTGCAAATTATGCACATTTTATCTGGACGGTGCTCAAATTGCTCCCGTGACCCTGTGCAAGATAAATGGTTAGAAGATGGATGGATATGCGAATGGAGGCTCAAATTATAGTACTTTAATAGAATGTGTATAAATTTACAGGCACCTGGGCAACTCTGTCACAAAACTTGATTTTAAAATTTTTTTAATCATTGCGTTCACACTTGGGATTGAAGGTGGTGTGAGTTTGGTATTGGTGATTAATGAAGAGTGGTGATACTCAATGTTGTGTTATTGATGGGTCAAATGCTCACTAACTCCGCCTGTCCAGTGATATGCAAGCAGTTAGCCTGCATCTCCATGAACACCAACAGCATTTCTGGGTTTGCTATACCTTAAGTCCTGGGCTATAAATACTAAAAACTAAAACCCAAAGGTCCAAAGTCCACTGCTTTAGCCATTAGTCTGGTGAGTCTATTCGCTGCCACTGCACTTAGGGGATTCATTATGTGTGAGTTCATTGCTTGTAAAGTCATGGGACCCATAGATTCTAACTGTGTGTCTTATTGGCTAACTTAATTGTGAACCCTTGACCCCTCCCCCGAATGATTTGGGTGCTGGATGGGCGACAGGAGCTAATTGGAGAGAAATTGTAAATGTAGGGTACAACTCAAGTCTATAGCCTAGTGGTGACAGTCGCTCCATCCCCCCCCCCCCAGTTAAGTTTAGACTAAGAAAGTGATAGTTGTCCGACAATTGCACAACAGCTCCCCATCTCCATGGACTAGAAGGGGGAGGTGGCACAGGAAATGAAGGCTCAACCTGCAGGGATCTCGTTTCATTTCATTTATACATTCTCCTAATCAGCAGTATGAATGACTGACAGCCTGCCCCTCCATCCCCCACCATACAATTGGACAGTAGCCCTGTCCATTTGACAGCTTGGTTTAACGAGACAGCTCCTATCCCATGACTCAGAGAGTGGATTGTTCTTTTCAGAGAGGCCACTCGTCCAGCTCATTTTAAACATGCTGTGTTGAACTGAGGCCGTGAGCGTCTCCTTACACTTGGCGAATTTTGAGAGCTTAACCTGTGGTCAAAGCCCGTTGGTGCCTCTGGGCCATGTAGAGAGTCCTCTTCTCCTAAATGCAATGCATTGTGGGTGAGCAATCACTCCGGCGACACTCTCCTAATTTAGGTGTGTGTGTGCATGTGCAGGCTCTTTGCCTTCCGAGCACATAATACAGATTGAGATTTGGTATTAGTGCTGTCATGTGTAAATAATCCCCTTTGCAAAGGCTAGTATGGGGATGACTGGCTCCCCTATAGGAATCTGTCTGCCCAGCATTGGCAAGCTGATTGATCTGTTCCTAATGTTTCTTCACAGTTTCTATTTAATGAGACAGTAATAGCCCATGGTCAGTGAGGAAATGAGTATGGCAGAACAGAAGCAGATATGTGTGCTGAATATGCAACCAAGGTGTGATCAATCCAGCAGTGCCTTCACTGGTGGCAGAGAAATGTTATGGTTAGATAAGTAACCTTGCCGCACTGAATGCAGAGAATAAAGTGTGAAGCAGTGTTTAATAAACCAAAATACTATTTAACTATTTCTTTCTGGCATAATCTTTCAGGGGGACAAGCTTCAATCCAGCATGAAGAGATCTGACAGCTTGCCCTGGCACAATTATTTACTTGCAAATCCAACATTAGTTAACTAAACAATTAGCCATCGCAGAAAAAGCTCCAACCACATGTTGGTTGGCTCCTTAACTTGGCAGCTTTGGGTCATTGTTTTCCTCCTGTTTGGCGACATTGGCAGCTGCCAGCTCGAATTTGAAAAAGACACAAGAACAGCCCTAAGACAGAATTTGCTTCATACCCCACAGAAAACAAGAATCCTGGAATGACAGGTGACAGAGTTTCTGGGAAAGACCCCAGCCGAGGGATCACTCCCATAGGCATGATGTAGCCTCATGCTAATGCATAAAGCTTTTATATAACAGTTTACTGATGCCACACGAGCCATTTAAAAAGGATAGAGAACAGGCTGTGATCAACACCTGCTACTGCATGTAGTAGAAGCTCAAGGCAAAGAGATTAATAGTCAGTGCAAACATTCTAAAGCTAGTAAGGCTACCAGAATAGCTTGGTGGCTATTAGTATTGCTACACATTCAACCTGGTGTCTTACTCTTAGCCTTAACAAAACATTTTATTATTTAGTATTTGAACCAGCTATTTTTTTAGATTAAAAAATCTCACAAGATGTTGCTAAACTTCATTTGTGATGTAAAAATATTGATTAATTTTAACATTCACATAGCACTCACAACAAAGATGCTTAACTTTAAAAATATTCAAAGTGCAGAGACATTTTTTTTTTGCTCAGATGAGTATAAGAAATCAATGAAGATAACATATCTCCGGTCCAGTTGTACGCAATCCTTGTGCCCTACGATGCTACAGAGAGACTCCTGGTTCTGTAACCATGACCAGGATATATGGTTAAAAGATGGATGGATGGATGGATGTATTGATTTAAAAAGGAGCTCAATAAAATATTTAGTAGACTGTAATATTTTCTGCAAGATGCAGTATGTTTTGGAATATGACATTTTAGCTAATGGCTTTCATTTTTAGAAAATGTAACTAATATGAAACACAAATTTTAATATACAGAGTAAACAGCATTTTTGTCAATAAGGTTAACTGTGTTACATTAAACACATTATCATGACGTATGCTTGTAAAATTAAAGATCAGTAAAGACAGAAAAGGCGAATAATGTTTTGAAAATAATTAAGGTAACCTTTTTTCAAGATAGTCATAGAAAATTTTTTAAAAATATATTTCTTCCAAAAGAATTTATTTGTTACAAGAGGGGGACCCTAACATACTAGGGTGGCAATTAACATGGAAGTTGAATATCTGGGCACAGATTGTCCTTCCACAGATGATACCACACTGTGTTTTTTCTTTTCTTCCACGCCTGGACCAAACTGTGCTTTTCCACAGCATTAAGAAAAATGCACAAAAAGTCCACATTCCACAATGGAATCAGCGGAACAGCAACAGCCTTTAAGTTGCTTTGAGTGAAAGTTGTTATGCCTGCAGATGACGCTTTGTGAACCCTGAGAGCTGCGAAGGGCTGTCATTGTGAGTTAAGGAGACACGACTCTCAGCCTCCCTTTGACTCCTCTTTTCATTTGATACATATCACTTTCATTTCCTGTTTTTGGCTACAGCTGCCTGAAATAAAGCAGTAATTCTACAGCAGATTGAAATGTATGAAATGTAAAGTATTTAATCATCTTTAAATCATCTCTAAAATGTATTCTTAACAGTATACATGTTATGTACATTCATAAATATTAAAGAACTGGGTTGTCAATGTGACAGCTAAACCCATAATGCTTGAATTTTTAATTTTGCATGTATTTAAAATGTACATTTTTATGAAAACATATGAAATCATGAAATCATAAATTATTAGTGTAAATATGACGTTACAGCCATATCACTTTTGGCAGATAGAATGGATCATTTATGAATCATTTTTGAAAGGCAAAAAGTTTTTAAATATCTTTGCAACTAAGCACATAAAGAGGAATAAATCCATTTTTAATTGCACATAATTTACGTTGTTATTCTTGGACAACTTACTTTAAATATCAGCTTCTTAGAAGGCAATGTGCTAGCTAGTGTAAGTAAACATGAAATAAAAAAGCCTTGTTTCTTTTCGATCATCCTTCAAGAAACCTTCACTTTTTGCAATTCTCTATTCAGTTTTGCAGTATTGCTCTGTGATGAATTGACATCCTGTCCATAGTGTTCCCTGCCTTGTGCACTTGTCTTCTCTGGTATAGCTTCATGTCCTCATACTGAATAATCAGTTGTGGAAGATGGATTGATGGATTATGGCAAAGAGCTCAAAACTGAAAAATGATCCTTTTATATATCATGAAATTGCAAGGGCTATGTCAGGGGTGTCCAATCTTATCCGCAAAGGGCCGGTGTGTATGCAGGTTTTTGGGGTGACCTGTAGGTCAGGTGTTCATGCCCAGGTGTGAGGACTCTTCAGCCAATCAGTCCTCTAATTAGTAATCTAATTAGGGAGTTGCAACGAAAACCCGCAC
>JAODJX010000002.1:4065613-4092343 GCA_026776945.1 Isichthys henryi
TCTGCAATCACCCCCCCCCCCGCCTGTCAAACATATTCCGGGGGGGGCGGGGGGGATATTAAATCCGATTCTCCAGCTGGCTGCAAGGCTGAAACGCCTTATTACTGAAGCCAGAAATGCAGAATTCTCCCCTGGCAGCGGTAGTTTACTGACAAGCACGCATGAATATTCTTGTACCAGCATTTTTCCGCCACTTTAATTTCTTTACGTGTCTTGATTGTTTTTTTTTTGTATCACCCCAACACTAATTTTAATTGGGGAAAGATATAACAGAGAGAAGCTGGAGAAATGGCATTTCCGATGTGACTCTCGCGTACAATGCCGCAGCCAGGAAGCGTAACTGAGACGCCTAATTGGAGAGAAGCTGCAAAATGGAAGACGGTGAATAGAGAGTAACAATGAGAGTCTGACGAAAATCTGATAGTCGCGTACAATTTGAGCCAGTTCTAAAAAAAAGAATCAAACCCATCCAAAAAAATAGATGAGTGTGTGAGGTGATTTATTGGACTGATTTCTTGAGAAAGACAGGTAGACCACGGGCTGAAAATGCACGTCCTCTGCTTGCATCCCTCCTGCTGGTTTCATGACAAAGTTGGAAACCAGTGGTAGTGGCAATGTAAAGCCTGAGCACACCAGAGCGACAGTGTTTGCCTAGGGGAACCTTGACAAAGTCCTGCTCACAGGATATGTTCTCGCAATCTCCCGGTGCCGACTCCCAAGTCACCTACAGTCCCTTGTACTCAATGGAATGTCGTGCTGCGTGATTGATATGCCAATTCCTCTGGTGTCGTTCTGTTATGATTCTGTGACACAGCGGGACCGATCGTTTTGAAAGGGAGCCACGTCGGTTATCTTCACTTGGCGTGACATCTGTTCCCCCTCTAAAGCAACCAAAAAGGCTTCTGATAGCTGCCAGACTGTAGACAAGTGGCATCACTTAAGCACTTGGAAAAAGTGCAAAGTGTTACCCATGGGGAAGCCAACTCACCTTTCAGTCATTCACTGGAGGTTCACAAGTCTCCATTTTGTCTACAATAATAATGCTAACGGTCTTCCTGGACTATCGATGCTGGCCAATGCCAATCCTACATACATAAATATGTTGTTGTATGGTATTTCTATTTGTCTCTCATTTACTTGTATCCATATTACATCTACAATTATTTATTTGTCCCATACTTTTGTCCAAAGTAACAGACAAGTGTTGCTAAGCCGAGCTATCAGTGTGTGGTCAGTAGCAAGTGCACATGAAGACTGGAGCAAATACTACTACTGTGTTAGAACCTAACGTGAAGAACTAGTCAAATCAGCACACCATGAGGAATAGGCTTCCACTAGACGATAACAAAATATAAGAACTGCGTATACAGTGTTGCCAAGACACCATAACCAAGGAATAGCCAATGAAGACAGAGAGCATGTCAGTGTTTGGGTGAGATACGTGAGGCGTTCCTGGAAAATATAGGTCTTACGACATTTCTTGGAAGTTGAGAATCACTGCTTGCCGTCTTACTGCCTGTGGCAACACCAGAATACAAATATACTGAATCCAGATCATCACTGCAAGAGAACCATACAAAAACTCAGTTTTAAAGAAGATATGTTTGATATTCATGTGATTACATGATATAGTCATATGAAATAAAAAAGTATTAATTTGTGCTAGTTTGGGTTAACGTTTTAGCATTTATGTGTAGGTTCGGGGGTATTTGTATCATTTTTTTAAAAAGAAGCATTCTGACTTATAAGATAAACACTTTTTTTTCCCCAAAGGTGGAGATATTTTCTGTCAAAATAACCAAGCAAATATCAAAGTATAGACAGGATTTTTACTGTAGACTTCTCAGTTTTGGGTTACAGATACACAGTCTATGCTTTTAAACTGACAGCATGTGTTGTATTGAAAACGTGCTTGAAACACATCATGTCACTACAATAGGATGTTTTTCCGACTTGAGAGCGCCGTTGCGAGTGTTTCTATCGCCCCGGAATATCAGTCCTCCGACCTGCGGTGCAGGGCTGCCCCACACGTCCCACACGTCTCTGTCCTGTTAGTATCACTCAGCTGTCACTTGGGTTCGTTTTTCTG
This sequence comes from Isichthys henryi, assembly GCA_026776945.1. NCBI lineage: Eukaryota > Metazoa > Chordata > Actinopteri > Osteoglossiformes > Mormyridae > Isichthys > Isichthys henryi. The sequence continues at coordinate 4,067,703 of JAODJX010000002.1, forward strand.
TTTCCTAATGACTGTCACAAGAGCAAACCCAACTATGTGTTTCACAGCGATGAGACTTTTAACCCAAATATATCCATTCCACCGATTTTCTGAAACTGCTCGTCCTTTTCAGGGTCACGAGGGGTCCAGAACCTATCCTGGAAACCACAGGCGTAAGGCAGGGAATAACCCAGGGTGGGGCGCCAACCTATTGCAGGGCACATTCACCAGTCACTCACACATGCACACCTATGGACAATTGTATGGGAATTCCAATTAACCTCAGCATGTCTTTGGACTGGGAGGGAAACTGGACTATCTATAGGAAACCCCATGACGACATGGGGAGAACATGCAAACTCCACACACAAGGAGCCACGGTGGACACTCAAACCCTATTTCCAGACATGTGAGGCAACAGTGCTAATTAATCTATATTAGAAATTGAATAATTATTTTCATTATCAAGCAATCCACAACAACCAACAGTCTTTTGGATTTTACTGTATTCAGGAATAACTCTGAGAAGTGAATTCATATTCAAAATATGTTATGTTCTATCACTCTCCTTCAAAGTTGGTCAAACCATGCCAAATTCATTTCGTTTTTCATTACAATTGAAATCAAGACAGTGACGGTCATACGGCTGAATTAGATTCATCCATCCATCCATCCATCCATCCATCCATCTTCTATAGTTTACAAGTAATAATTAAATATTAATACCCCTTTGAAGAAAGATATCATGATACATTATTCAACAATGGAAATCATAGTGGAGCAGAAAATATACGATCTTGATGGTTCTGGTATTGGTTAGGGATGTAATTATACCAAAAACTCACAGTTTGATAATATCACGACAAAAGGTTCACGGTACGATACAGTAATTATCAGGATATTTTTAAAAAAAGTAAATCTACCTCTTTATGAATTTATTTATTGGATTTAAATATTGTTTGTTTTGGGTTCTGAGTCCAGTGGTTAAATTAGTTATTCCTAGTTAATCCTAAATCTAAATCTAGTTATATCCTAGTTCAGTTTAGCTAATTTCTGACTGTGATTTATCAGTATCTTTAACACCTACTGTATTTATATTTCCTTTAAATCAGTAACCTCCCTCCACATATCAAACTCAAAATAAAACACGTATAAAGGGAAAAAATAAAATCACATCGCATACCATTCGGGCATATCAGTATCCGAGGGTTAATGTACCGTTCGATTTAGGTATAGCAATTAGTAAAGGAAAGTTTGACTCACTTAACTGATTCAATTCTTTCGAACTGTCCGTTGTAATGAATCAATTCTAGAATCGATTCTATGATTCACTATTTTCTTTTTTTCATCTTTTTTTTGCACCTGACTCTATGACTCAACGAATCATGGGATCGGATAATGAATCGAATAGTGTCTAAAGGTTACGTAATTTGACTGAAAGATGGCGCTGGTGTTCAACAAAAATGTTCAGCTTGACTATTCACAATAAAACAAAAAATATATATATAAAAAGCAGAAAGGGTGTTGATGCTGAATAAACATGTGTGTATATATAGTTCTTATTTTCTTTACTTAAGACAAATTCATGTGCATGAGTATCAAGGACTACATCACAGTTAACAACTGCAATATTAGCAATACAATCACACATGCACATATAATGAGCATAAGTAAACTTGCATATGTTGTTGTGTAAACGTTAAAGTTAATAAATATCTTAGTTTGTTTTTTGATGAAAGACATATAGTATTATTATACAGAAATGCAATAATTTAATGTTCTGATAAAAGATGAACAGCTGCGTTTTTTTTTTATTCATTTTAACAGCATAACTGCATTTCCACAGTAAACACTGCGAGGGCTCTTGGGATAAATTCGGAAACCGTTCGTTTAAGTCACCAACCAAGTGTCCGAAAACCGTAAGTTCGATTCGTTCACCGAACGGGTCACTGAGTTAGAGACCGTATCTCCCGTATTCTATGGGGCATTAGTGTTTTGCGCCAATGACGCAAAAATAACTGGTGTGCATCGTTGTCTGTGTACTGGACATCACAATTCTATCATTAAAAAAGCCCCACCTTACTTCCGTTAAATGTTATTAAAGTCAGAAAACTGAATATCGAATATGACTTTTCAATCTATTTCAATCTTTTCAACTGATCTTTTCAATAGCTAGACACTTCCCCGGTCAGCGCGTTGGTGGAATAGCGAAAGTTACTGAACTGGATGGGTTAGTGCCATTTTATGAATGCGAAATGTGTGTTGCATATACCGATTCCTAATAAAAGCACACTATTATAGAACTGCAAAGATGCAATTCCACGCGGTAAACTGGCTCCGGAGCTACCCGCCGTGTTGCGATGTTCTGAAGCGTCATGGAGTGGGCGTGCTCAGATGGTTAAAGGCGTGTTCACTCCAAATTCCAGCTGACCAATAGACATGTAAGCTGATAAGGCCCGCCCACCCGTTAAAACAGTGCCAAAAGTCAGAAGCAAAACAGCATTACAAAAGCAAAGAAAAACATTTGAGAAGCAAAAAGAGAAAAAATTCAAAAGCAAAGAAAAACATTTGAGAAGCAAAAAGAAAAAAATTTCAAAAGCAAAGAAAAACATTCCAGAAGCAAAACAAATTAGAGAAGAAGGAAAAAATTATTTTAATTCGACTTTTTTGATATTTGAAATACATATTTTCATTTTTAATAATTTGCTTGCGGTTTTCAAAATTTTTATACTTTTGGCACAAAATTAACTCCATATAAAAAACGTTTTAAAATAGTTTCGTTAAATTCGGTCGCAAATCGACCATCAGTAAATAGCAATGTCCAAAGGATAATATACAGTTCCATTCAGTCCATCATATGCAGACACGCTGTAAGAAATTCAAAGTTCCCTCTACTCACCCTTCATAGTAGTTCCATGGGTCTAGCTCGCCATCCTGATATGAACTCCGTTCGGTGGGTCCCTGTGCTGCGAAGCACACGCAGGAATATTCGTTCCAATCTTCGGAAGCGTCAATGTAGTGCAGAAAAAAACTTCATTGTGGTAGAAAACATTTCCTCCATCTTGCTTTTCCTTTAGTTATTAAAAAAGAATCTTCTTACACCACATAAGCTGTAAAATCAAGTGTAGTAAGTTTTCTTTTTACCATATTCTAAATCCTATGGCAGCGTGCTATTAGCACTCGCTGCAGCCAGCAGCCTGAAACGCTTCTGCAAAAAAAACCCTCACTCACTATGTTACTTTGTTACTTCACAGTCTGTATACAATCGTATTTTTTCTTAAAGAGGTAAATTATTGTTTTGTTAATATACTGTAAATGTATTTTTGTTTCTATTTGACCAATTTAAAAATCATTGTTGTAATAGTTTTGTAATGAATTTAATAACCTATTGTCATGTTGGTTACACACAGCCAATAGAGCACAAAGCATTCGTTAATGTCGTTAATGTTAATGTATTTTTTGAGATGGAACTTATATGAGCAAAATAACGATGTGATATCGTGGTTGATATTGTAACAGAGTTATTTTTTATCGTGATAATGGGATATTACTTTTTGAGAAGGGTTCAGCTGCAGACGCCTGTAGAGTGGACCTCCACTGGAAATACGTCACCTCCACAGGAAACACGTGATCTCAACTCTGTGTTACAGCGAATAAACCCTAACCTTAACCATAACCCTAACCGGAGCTCCACTTTATGTCCTTAAAGATCACGTGTTTCCTGTGGAGATGACATATTTCGGGTGGAGCTCCGCTCTACAGTCATCTGCAGCTAGTCCCTCTTGACGTTTTCATTACATCCCTAGTATTGCGTAGATTTTATATGGACCTTCACAGATTGCCATTTTCGTTGCTTGTCAAATGCAAAAGATGGCAATGGAAAAACAAAACCTAATGGTCTATTCTGGTACGGCTCAGTGCTTGAAGACTTGTTATAGTGACTTAGCCAAAAAAATTACGCTGTAGTACACATTAAATTTTACATGCCCAGATGATCTGTGGGATATTGAAAAAGTCTGATAGGGAGTTTTAGGAGCATTGTAGAAAGCATGGGTGGACAAAATATGCAACAATGAGTCATTGCTGGTTGCTGCATCACTTACTCAACTGTCAGGTACCTGTAGAGCTCTTGAGGACTCGATGGCCAGTTTGCGATGGATTTCTTTATTGCTTTGATCCTTTTTTTGGATCAAAGCAATTTATTTATTGCAAGGAGCAAAAATTGTCTGTAGCAGGGCTCTCCAGCTCCGGTCCTGGAGAGCTACTATCCAGTAGGTTTTCTGTCCCATTTGGCTTCTGATGAGCCTCACCTGTTCCTGGTATTTACCTGAGAGCAGCTGTGGCTCATCAGAAGCCAGGTAGGATAGAAAACCGACTGGACGACCCCTGCTCTATATCTTCACCATCAACACTAAATTTAGCTGCTGGTCTTGTGGCAACCTTCGTTTTCTTCTTATTTAGTCATATTCCCAGCTTTTCACTTTTTATAATATTCTTTGGTGTCTTGTGTTTTCTGCCAATTCTTTTTTGAGTCCACAGTCACCTTCTTCCTGCCCAGATTCATGCATTATATATAATGCAAATTGTATGGATTTGGTGATGCTACGTATTCACGTTTAACTCATTTGTCACACTGGAACCACTTTCTCCACATTCAATTGTCCAATATATAGATTTCATAACAGGTTTACCAGAGAACATTCCACAAGTTGATACAGTATAGTAAACACGATTGATGTCTTAATTTCAATTAAAATAGAACATGTTGAACTATTTTTGGTATATTTACATTTTATTTTTGACTATTCACCATTGATGTCTCTTGTTCTTTAGCATTTCCTAAATCCAGCATATAAATTTAACAGTTCTTTTTCTATGAATGATCCAAATCTATATTAAATGACCCATCAATCCGTCCATTTTCCATCCAACCCTACGACGACATGGGGAGAACATGCAAACTCCACACACATGTAACCCAGGCGGAGACTCAATCCCGGGTCCCAGAGGTGTGAGGCAACAGTGCTAACCACTACACCACCATGCCGCCCCATTAAATGCCCCTTAATTGAATTATTGCCAGCATTTTACATCATGTCTCCTTTTTAGTAAATGGATTATAAACTCCTCTCTTTCAATCTGTATGCCATTGAATTGTTTTCCAAATGTGTTGCCATCATTTCATCAACATTACTTTGATTTTTCTTCAGTTTCTTGCAATATCTCTCTTTAAAAGCCATACATACCCATGACCACCCTTTCAGTCGCGATCTCAGGGGTAATATGACATACTCTTCCATCATTAGAGGATCTTTTGGTTTTTTCTATGACAGTATGTAACGGTCTTCTGTGTATTCCTCCTGCTTTTTTTTTTTTATCAGTTATTATTTGCCAGTTGATGACTTTGGCTAAAGTTCTTATCTTTTTGGTTTCTTATATCTAAGGAACAACAGCACTTGTGTTTATTTCCTCATTTAATTACTTCATAGATGCTGTTGTATTTGTTGGTCTATATCTCTCCTGGAAGCTTTATAGTACTGACTCCAAAAAATCTTCTAGAATTTGCTATTTAGTATTTTTTAAGAGATCTTTATCGATTTTGGCGTCTCCTTTCTTTGTACATCCACTTTGCCTTCTGTCATCCTGTTTGATTTCTTTGGATTTTTCAGTTTAAGTTCTTCTCACATTCCTCTTCAGTGACTTCTTTGAATTCCAACTACAGTTCCTCTGGTTTTCTGTCAAGTTGGTCCAGCATCTTAACTCAGTTTCTGATGTTTTCCTTGAATACAATGCTCTCCAGGTAATATGTGAGAAGTAGGATGGTCTTGTTGTTCGTTTTCAGCTTCACATAGAGTTTGCATACAGGTAGTTCATAATATTTTAATAATTTGCTCAAGCTATGTCTTTGCTCATCAATGCAGTTCTTCCAATATTTTGTACTGAGAATTCAGTCAATTTGATTTCTCTGGATTCCTTCTGGTGATGTCCAGGTGGATAGAAGATGCTTTGGTTGTTTGAAGAATATTTTGGCAATGAACTCAACAGATTGGCAGAAGCTTATTAGTCACTCCCCAGTTTGTGCTTGTTTCCAGGTCCATGCTGGCTAACTGTGTTCCCCACCTTCTCATTTCTGTCTAAGGCATTCCGACTTCAATAACCAGGAATATATCTCATTTGAATAAAACCTTTCAGTTTCTTCATTCACTTCAGTTGCTGGGGCATGAGTCTGTATAAGTGTCATATTGAAAGGGTGCACTGAATATCAGATTGATATCAGGAGGTCATTCAGATCATTGTATCCAGTTACAGTTAGTTTTTTTTCCTTCCTCACTCTGAAATATGCAACATTTCTCCTTTGTTGATCATTTCCAAAGTAGTAAAGGGTTTTTTTCACCAGACTAAAAATCTCCTACTCCATTATATTTTGCTAATGCCCAAGATTCCAATTTTTGTGATCCATTTCCACCTTTACCACATCTATCCTTTCTTGATACATGCTTTGGAAGTCCCAGGTTCTTCACTGCATAACATGCTCATACTAGCACTGAGGCATCCAAAAGGCTTTGATCTAACTGCATCACAAACACCAGCCATACTCTTGAGTAACGAGGGCATAGATTTGAGCATGGACGATAGAGCCATGTCCCTAGCAATAATGTGGGAAAACCGGGCGTAATTGATTTGGTCCCTACCAATGCTAAAACAAAACCTTTGGCCTTCTTGAGTAGTATATCGTGCTTTAAGTGTGAGGCACACATCCCACAGCAGTGTGTTGTTATTTGTCCATGTCTGTCCATCTATAAGATGTTCTTGGTAAGTTTGCTATTGCCTTTTTGCAACTTGAAGTAGTGTCACTGCTGTTTCCAACCCTGCAAAGCTATACTTATGTTATATGCCTCATATACATGTCAAGTTTCTCTTTATCATTAATTTGTTAACTGAATGGTCTTCTCAGAGTAGTAACAGTAACCGGACATGAAGTAAGAGGTAAGTTGCCTTGAGTTTATTCTCTGATATTCATTTGGTAAATAAGTCACGTCTATTTAAAGATAAGCGAAGAAGAAGCCTACATTAAAACACAATCCTGAGTGAGTATATCAGTACAAATGTTCCCAGAATTAGAATGTTAATTCTGTCAGGAATAAACATCTTTGCTAATTTCCTTGCTCAAACCAAGGAAGAATGTTTTATGAAATGATAGACCTAGGCACCACTCTCATACAGGAAGCAATCAGTTACTTTGAGAAATTGCAGAATCTAGTTAATAAAGTGAAATGTGCAGCACTTAGATAATTAATTTAGTAGATAACACCAAGAATGAACTTGTGGTGAACCAACAGCATGCTTACATAATGTAAACGAATATGCTTTTTTACTGCAGTTATAATATATATTTTTTCATTTTTAAGCTTTAGAGTAGCTTTATGGTAATCATTTTCTTGAGTATTTTCATAAAAGAGGTAATTATCCCCCTCCTTTGGAAAATGACTTTTGCACAAATAGACAAATAGTGCTGAGATATGTGAAAACAACAGAAGCTATCATTGGCAAGTGAGTAAGTGTTTCATTTCATGATAAACCCAGAGTTCTGAAAGGAGGCTGCGGGTTGCGCTCAATAGAAACAGACTCCCAAAATTCCTTGCTGGAGCTGCAGCTTTCAGTGAAGGTTATGCTTTCACCTGGAGCTATCGTGGCATGTGCTTTGTTTCAATGGAAATGAAAAGTGCTCGGGGAATCCTTGCAGATTTGTTTCCTTGCTTTGATGTACACAGTATTTGGTGGTGATCATACCCACAGTCCTATGTTCCTTGCTAGTGTATGACTCATTGGTGTAGGTGCTTTGACGCTCTTATAGAGAGGCTTGGACTGCTGGCTTCAGTATAGGATGTGACCATGCCAGCATATCAAAACCCTAAATGCAGCTGAATACACAGAATGTAAGTTGAATAAAACATTTAGGCTCTTTTATACAAAAGTAAAAAACATACAATACACAGACAAAAATATGCTCTCACTCCATTCGGCACACATTCACACTCTACACACCCATCGACGCTGATTCTCACTCCTCTGTATCCGCATGGTTCAGCTTGATTTGTGCAGATGCTTGTGTTCGCGAATGGGAACTGCCCCCCCCTCCCCCAAATCCCACCTTGGAGTGGGAAGTTCTCCTGTGTTGTATGAGTTTCCTCCTGCCGATTCCACTTTCCTCCCACTATCCAAAGACCTGAAACTAATTCATATCTGAAAATGGTCCACAATATACACTATATGGAGAAAAGTATAGCGACACCCGACCATTACATCTGCAGGAACTTTTATGGCATCCCATTCTAAATCCATAGGCATCAGTATGGAGTTGATAACACTTTGCAGTTACAACAACAGCCACTCTTTTGTAAAGGATTTTCCTAAGACTTTGGAGTGTGTCTGTGGGAATTTTTACCCGTTCATCCAGAAGAGCATCTGTGAGGTCAGGGCACAGTGTGGACCAACAAAGTTCATCCACACCAAACTTATCCAACCCTGTCTCTATGGACCTGAAGCTTGCTTTATGCACTGGAACATAGTCATGATGGAACTGAAAAGGGCCTTACCCAAACTGTTTCTACAAAATTGGAAATATAAAATTGTCCCAAAATATCTTGGTATACCAAAGCATTGAGATTTCCTTTCATTAGTACTAAGGGGACTAGCACAACCCCTGAAATCCCATACCATTATTCCTCCTACATCAAACTTTAGAGTGGGCACAATGCAGTCAGGCAGGTAACTTCAGCATGCTTTACACCACTCCATCTGAAGCTTAAAATTGTGCTTAGTGATGTGAAGCTTGTATGCAGATGCTTGGTCATGGATGCCCATTCCATGAAGCTCCCTCTGCACAGTTTTTGGTGGGTGAGATTCCGTTGTTCCTAAACACTTCCAGTTTGCAATAATATCACTTACGGTTGACCATGGAATATCTAGCACAGAAGAAGTTTCATAAACTGTCTTATTGCAAAGGTGGCATCCTATGACAGTACCACACTTGAATTCACTGAACTCTTCAGAATGACCCATTCTTTCACAAATGTTTATAAACCTGACTGCATGACTGGGTGCTTGATTTTATACCTCCGTAGCAATGGGTCTCAATGAAACACCTGAATTGATTAAGAGATGTGACCCAATACTTTTGGCCATATAGTGTATTATGAGGAATAAAGGTTAGCCAAGTCCTGGAGCAATAGGGAAATAAGAGCATGGCTTAGGGACCCAATTGTGAAATCAATCTGCTGGGGATTCAAACCTATGACCATCCAATCACACAGTATGTTTACATGCACACTAGGAAAATCTAATTATTGTACTTATTAAGTACTCGACTTGTAAGATACATGTAAAAATGTTAGTTCGACTGAAATCGAAATAAACCAAATTTCTAAGTCACCCAGATAATGAGATCGTGAGTAGATTTACTCCTGCATGTATATGTTCAATCAGACTAAAACTGGCCTAGGTGCTCTGTCTAATACCATGCTGTCATAGTATCTTATACAGAATACTTTATTTCTTGTTATACTATCCTAATCTTACTGTATCTGTTAGTGTCACTTCATTTGCCATATCGCCACCTACAGTAGTGGAGTTGGACATACTTTAGTCAATAAATCTGTTCCCCTCCCGTGCATGTTTTTTCCGGAAAAAGGACCGTAGTCCAATTAAATGCCGTAGTTGAGCTACATCCGTAGCTCCACTTAGCTGTGCATGAAAATGTACTGGCAGACACAGCATCCCAACCCATTGAGCCTCACAACTCCCCTAAAGTCCTTCAACTCTTTGGTCTGCATTTTATACTCACTTGCATATTAAGCTCACAGGCCCAAAGTGACATACAGCTGAGAGTGCAGGCTCAGTCAGTCTCTAGAGCAACGATAGCTGAGGGGCTGGCTAACGCTGAACCAATATGCCGATGACAGGATCTGAACCAGCAACCTTTCAATTATAAGCACATCATCCTAAGATAAAGAGCCACATGCCACTGCCATAAAGCACTGATCAATAAAGAGAGCTGATGTAAAATGTACTGATCTGCTGTCCGTCAGCATTTGTTTTGATCCACTGGTGTTACCGTGCTTTGTATCTGCTGAATCCTCACCTAAACAGTAAATTATATAATGACTTCATCTAATACAGTCAGAGATCTCTGTGTTGAGATCCTTTTGCCCTTAAATATGGTTTTCCAGTTTAAATGATTGGGCTTCTAATCATCATTGAATAAAATGTCCCTCTAGTTTTATTTGAGAAATCTTTGAAGCATGTACTGTACATAATGTATTTGTTCAGTATGAAATGAGAATGAAGTTCCACAGAGGTTTCTTTTTTACAGTGTTTTATACAATACATATTCTTTGGATGTTTACTGTATGCAATTCTGGAGTGAGAGACTGGACAAAAGGAAAGCTCAAGAAGTTTGCCAAAATACGCCCCCAGTGGTCTAGACCCTCTTCCATGAGACTGCTACACTGACTTCAGTTGGCTGGTGCAGACTGGCCTTCTGTACCAACACTGGTTACAAAAATTGTGGGAGAAAATCTTACATATTTCATATGTTTATAAAACACTTTATTTTACAATATTGTTCTGTTCCAAAAATTGTATAATTTTGCCTTTCACCTTGGCTGCAGAGAAATGTGGACAAAATGTGGTGGAGGGTAGGCTTTCCCCTTCCAATCTTCTTACTGCACTGATCACAGGCCAGACAAGTGCCAAAGTTGTAGGAAGCAAGTCGCTTTTAAGAGCGAAGAATATCACAAGGTCGCTAAATTTTGAATTTCCAATGGGCGCTCCTTTCATCTTATGTGAAGAATTTCAGGTGACAAGTTCTCTAATCAGAGTCAGAATTGTGTAATACTATCATGAGAGTCTGTCGCTGAAAAAAAAAAGCACTGTGACAGAAACAGTCAGGGTAAGGTTCTTCGAAATGATGAACACTGAACAGATACTTCCTGCCACACAAATCAAAATACCTGACACAGAATTGGTGGAGGTTCCTAAACAGCTCTGAGAGATAGAGTCTTCCAGCGAGTCTTGAAAACATTGACCAATCATTGACATTCTTTTCACCCTAGCAAAAAGAGCTTATACAGAAGTAGGGTTCAATTGTCAGAAACCAACAAAACGTCTCAGATGGCAGACTGATTGTTTCCAATTGGTGAGTATGACAGAAATGGGAGACAGAGCATAATTTGAGTGCCATCAGGATAAGTGTGATTACAATGAAGATACATTCTGTATTTAATAAAGAGGGGGCGGACCTTCATTTTCTTCTGGGAAAAAATAGTGACAAACTCATTTGTTACACAGAATCTACAGTGATACATTAGAGTGAAGCTCTACTGATTACAAGGCACTGATTAATCTTTATTTGTCAGCATATATCTGTAAGGCTGGCATAGTGGCTCAGTTGGTAGCCTTGTTGCCTCAAACCTGCGATTGCTTAGCAGTATCCAGTTTGCTCTTGTAGTCCAGTCATGCAGTTGGGCTAATTGGCATCTCCCAATTACCCATATTGTATGACTTTGAATGTGCGTGCCTCAGTGACCCCTGCCTAGTGCCCTACGTTGCCTGATAGAAGCTCCAGATTCACCTCGTTAGAGAACAACATGCCTGTCACGTTCATACTGTGCATGACCCATCTACAAACATACATGTTCAAAATGAATCTGGCAAAGGAACTAGCTTGAAACAACCAATCGGTTGATTTTATGAAAAACTGTGCGTGTGGAAAAAGGGGGAGGGATTTAAGTGCATATGGCTGTTGGTGTGTAACCTTCTGAGTGCATGATTATCACTAAGGTTTTAAATGGGTTTAAAGGGTGTTTAAATGATGTGGACTGCTAATCAAAACTTGAATGGTAAATGATAGCAACTATAGCCTCCATATTCTTCACCTTCATCCTCCTGTTCCTCTTTCCCTTTGTCATAATGAGTTATAGTGACAAGATGCATTCTGGTTCCTCCTCACAAAACACCGGTCAGCCCCTGCTTATTGAAGGAGGGAATTCACAACAAAAAATGTGAGGGGATCTGTTACTCATCCGATTGTACTTATTTGTCTGTGTTCTGGAACTGTGGGTGGTGGAACAGCGGCAGCTAGTCGAATCATAGCTGCTCTCTGGATTGAATTACCTTTGTTGGCTTTTTATAATGTTATTATAGCACCATGAAGCAGATGCCACTGACAGGGACAAACCAGATTTCACTGAAGCTTTGCAGTGAAATGTATGAATCCGCCAACATATCCGGTGGCAGGAAAAAGCAATTAAAAAATAAAAGTGAAGCACGGGGGGGTACTCCTGACCGCTGATGGATCATTATAACCTTTATAGCATTTATTTCTATTTATTTTTTAATAACAAAATCATCCATGCACAGAGAGAAGCCATTTAACAACAACATCTCACCTATAGACCAAGAAATCTGCGCCGGAGCTGAAAATGAGCCTTTTCATAAAAATAATTTACTTATATTTATATGACCCATTTGTCAAAAAAAAAAATCAATCAGCTGTCACTGTTGTTTCTGGCTTTTGTTGTTTTGATGAAGAGGGAAACAATCACATGTAATTCAGTGTTCCGGTACTATAATGGAAAATATAACAGAATTGAACCTTCAGTAACCAAGACGGGACCATATTATGAGGGAAAATAAATATGCCTTTTCTTCCTTTAAAAACTCCACCTTATTTAGCTGGAAATAGAAACAGAGTCACTTGTGCATGATAAGTGTGAGTGGCTGGGATAGTGGGTAAAGTTATATGAGAGAGTTAAGAATATATGAGTAAGGGAAAGATATATGATGACAAATTCTTATGGTTCCTTTGAATTGCTTCAATAAAAAAATCCATTTGGAAAACTAATAAAATGTGAAAATGTATCCTTTGTACTCATTATGGATTAAAAGAACTGTGTAATATCAAATAAATAACACTGTCCTCTGTTTCATCAAACGGCTGCTTGTGCATTTAAGTTGGAAACGTCTGTTAGGCAGATAAGCATTAAAGTGCAAATTTCGTAACAGGAAGTGCTTTATCTGAATAAGTCAGGTATGCAGCTAGGAATGATGTGCGATGATTATGTAGTGCATGACTATATAGGACATATATCTCAGATAGTGTTGAAAAATCTCCCTTTTTATCAAGGTTCTCTAACAGCTTATCAGCTGATATTGAAGGAGGTGAGCAAAGTTAGCTATAGACCCCAAGAGTGTTAAAGCCTAATGCCAAGTTAAAGGAAGGATCAGTATGATCCAACTGACATGCCTTTATTTTTCTCTTCACAATTGATCCAAGGTCATCCAACGTTCTGAACTGTAACTAAGACAAAAAATCATAGATACCCAGTTAACAATAAATTTTCTCAGGACTTCACAGGTCCCTTCCTGCTATCATTTAACTTATCAGATTCAAATTCTGTTATACAGTATGTTTCAATACTTTCGGGTAACGATACTTTAGAGGAAGAACAATAAACAAACTCACGACCTAATGAAATTTATGTTAAAAGAATCGACCTGATGGAAATGTACTGCAATCAAAACCTCTTCATTATTAAATGTCGTTTTTTTAATATGTCAGTGCATAGGTCTCCATCCGTTTGATTGAGAAGATAAAATATAATGTTCCGAAAGCGATGTCAAAATTCCCAAAATTGTCACTTGAATACGGATATAATATATGTACACCAGTCAAATTCATTTCGGGACTGTGAGGGTATATTCAGACATAGAGAAGATGAGGGTAGTTCACCATGTAAAGGAGGAAGTGTGGCCTTAGGCAAACTAAGACAGTCAGCTGATCCAACGGACAAGTACTGTTCCATGTCCATGATGATGAAGCTTCTACATAGAAGCTAAGACATGGCGAGTCAGCCTGCTAATGACAGCCTACATTGGCAAACTGTCCTTGATATTCCACCTTCAGGCTGGGGACACTGTAGTTATGAATTTGAATTCACCTCAACCGGCACTTTATGAAGATTCAGGAAGAGGAGTCAAAGACGAAGAAAGAGTGAGAGAAAAACAGAAGACCAGTCTCTGCAATAGTAGCCTAACTCTTTTATCACCAAAAAGCCTCAGGACTGTAAATTACAAAGAGCAGCCACTAAAATTTAACCACAATGTAGTATTACATCACCTGTATGAATACTTGCATAAAGGAATGTCCAGGGTTGAATATAATTCTAAACCCCTTCAACCTAATTGTATTTACCCTGTGAATTCTACTAGATCTGTTTTCTCCATTTAATCAAATGTTGCTACAAGTCATGCATGAATGTTTTGAAGTATATTCTTAAAATAACATTATTGGAATAACTTGTCGATATGTAGCTATTATTCAGATTATTGTTTCATTTGCTCCAGGCTTCCTGTACGTACAGTTTACTCGTTTGTGTTTGCAACACACCTGTGCTCTCTATGCAACACTACCCGTATTTCCTGTTTTAAGGGCTTGTTAAAGGCTCTTAATGAGGACTTTCAGTTTATTACTTAAATTTGAAAAAGAACATATAGAGCATTATTTTTGTTTTATGGAGTATAACTTTCCTGAGCTGACACGGCGTGATGTAATGTCTCATGGGACTCAAATCCCAACTCTGAACTCATTGAATCGTTCTCTCACCTTTCTCTCTTTTCAAGGCTTATGTTTCCTCCTGTTTTTCCAGTTTCCATCTGAATGCACATATGTAAATTTCCCACGCTCTGGGAGTGTATCCCCTGCCTCATTCCCTGTGCTGCCTGTATCATGGATCAGCCCAGGGGAACCACGTCGATGTCAGTCGGGGAATCACGCCCTAAATCACTGGTGATTCCAATTGGCCACGCCCTTTTACCAGCTGTATTCGGTTTTCTTTGATTACCCCACTATTTAAGCTCCTGAGGTATGCTGGGCACATGTGACATCTTCTCAGTTTACAGAGTTGGAATGTTTCCCTCTACGGTTATCTGCTTACTGGCTTTCTGATTCTGCTCTGTTCCTAGTCTCAGAGTTTGCCCGATCCCCTGATCTCTGTTTGTGCCTTGCCTGACCTTCACCGATTTCATTGACCATCGCCTGCCTGACCTTTTGGATCCTCTTTCTTTTTTGCCCGTGCTGGTTTTGGACCTGCATTGCTAGACTCAGATTTTTCCTGTCACATTAAAGCCTTTCATTTATTTTTCCATATATGCGCATTTGAGTCCTTATTTACTCCCTGTACTCTGTCCCAGCCTGGGATAGACTCCAGGCTCAACACAGCCTTTTGTTGGATAAACACTTAGGAGGGATGGATGAATTTAACTGCTTAAATAACTACTGCATATTAAAAAACTTCCAGCGAAGAAAATTTTTTTATTACTGAATGTCTTTCAACGTCTTTATTATACTACATTAAATATCTTTTTTTCTCTTATCTCATAGGTTTCACAATATAACTTCCTTTAAGTGAAAATTTCACATCAGTACTATAATGTTAATTTATGAGAAGCTTGTACCCAACATGACGTACAACTGGCTAGTCCCTGTAGCAATTGGGGTTAAGGGTCTTGCTGAAGGGAATCAAAGGTGCAGACCATGGGTTCATGGAATTTGAACCAATGACCTTCTAATCATTAGTACAGTGTCCTTATTATTATTATTATTATTGGCAACAGAGAAAACACAGGTTTCAGTGAAAATTTTCACAATTTCTTACAGTAATAAACTTGCTGAAGAACCATGATGGCAGATTTGAATTAAAGAAGTGAATGTTTAAAGAAGATTTTAGTTTTTTGGAAGTATCAAGCCAATATGCCTGCAAAATTCATTTTCACTGTTGCAATGTATTACAAGTCACGACTCAGCTGTCTGGATAGCACACCCAGCCGACACAACCACTGTGCAGCATGAAGAGGTCTGCAGATTCAAGGGCGTCTCGACCCCTTTTGCAGACCAATCTGCAATGGGCATACGGCTTCTGGCTGTGACAGACATATGAATCCACTATAAGACTGAGCTGTACTCTGAGAAAAGAAACACAGTAACGCTTTCTTCTCAAGAAAATCAGACATTTGTCCAGTATACCCAGTAATGAGTGACAGAAATTAAATGCCCATTCCTTTAGAGAAGACGATTTTGATTTGCGGGCTCAGTATGTGACTCCCTGTAGCCAATAGAACAGTGAGTAGCAGCCTTTTCTGCCTTTATTAATATATTCATGCCCAAATGCTCTGAATTCAGTATTGCTTAAAACTAGATTATGCTTTTGTTTCATATTTATATACCTCACTTAATAGTATTCTTGTATTAAACTTATTCCTTGAAAATAGATTTCCTGACAGCTTGGGAAGAAAGTAATTTATATCAAAGTAAATTTCTCTTGTACCAATGCATGCACATCAATTAATGAAAATACACTGGCCTGCATTAACTGCATGGGCATTTGGGCCCAGGGGGCAAAGCAGAGCAAGCCCTCAAACGCCGTCTGCCATCCCATTCATGAATGTCTATATTCAAGTTTATGCCTTCTTCCATCCGTCCATTTTCCAAACCACTTATTCAACTGGGTCGCGGGGTTTATGCCTTTTTATTTTTAATATATTTTATAAGATTGTATATTGTAACACTCACTTTTTATATGACATTTTTCTGAATTTCATGAACCACGAGTCAGTTCTGCTTCTTTCTGACGAGACATCATGTGTAGCGTAAATGAGTGTTTTGCAAGTTAGTTTTAACATTAGTTAGCTAGCTTAAATACAAAAAATTAAAAGTAAAAAAAGAAAACGTAAAATAGGAGCAGGTCAGGGCCCTTCGAGGTCCTGTTACCCAGGAGCATTTAATAGTCTTAATCCAGGCCTCACAATACATGTCAATTTACTAATTGTTGTTATCAGTGTGATGTGGCAATATTACTCTACAGTACCGGTCAAAAGTCTGCACACATTTATTAAAAGACATTTGTGTTTCAGCAAAATAATGACTCGAAACAGACCTCAAAGTTATTTAGCAAGTATTATCTTGTGAACATGGAAAGAGATGGAGTGCTGTGACAGATGACCTGGCCCTCACAACCCCCACCCCCCCACCTAAATCCTAGAGAGCTGCTTTGGGATGAGTTTGATTGAAGAGTAGGAGCAAGGTAGTCAACTTGTACCCAGAACTTGTGGAAACTCCTTTAGGACTTTTTGAGAAGCATTCCAGGCGGCTACATCTGGAAGCTGGTTGAAAGAATTCCAAGAGTCTGCAACGCTGCTATCAAACCCAAAGGGGGGTTATTTTGAAAAGTCTGAAATTCGAGAAGATTTTGAGATGTTGAACACTTCTGTTGGTCGCTGCAATATTTGATATGTTACTTCATTGCCTTGAGGCCTTTCAGTATACCAGAATAACAGCTAAAATAGAGACAAATGCATTAAAGGCAGGTGTGTACAGATGTTTGAGTGATACTGTACTTCCCAGGGGGTCAGTGTGTGCCTGCCTTAGGTGTCAGTGAAAAGTTTTTGGGTTTCAAGCTGGAAGTGAAACTAAGGGCAGCAGTGAGGAACCATGTTGACATTCAACCAGCTGTAAAATCAGCTGCACTGCTGACCTTGGAGATGCTAAACATTGGGTGGCATCATGTCAGGCTTGTTTCTCTTCTGCGGGGGAATCTGGCATCCTTTTACACTGCTCAGCCTCAACACACCCCTCTCAGCTGACATAATAGAAAGAAATGCCACATTCTTTATCAGCATTATTGATGGACACGTTTGTTCTTCTTAAATGTTTGCTCCTATTCTGTTTTTCCATTTAAGGTTTTTTCCCCATACAGCTGACTGGCATCAGACTTACTGCATTCAAATGATTCCTAATCCACAACCCAAATACCTACAGACATGCACCTTGGTTTCATACATATATACCTTTTCTCCCCTTGAGTTTTGAGTTCATCCATGAAGGCTTCTGACTGTGATTAGCCATAGTCGTTCATTGTCACGTATGTATGAAATTGGTGTGTGTTCTAGAATAAGATATTGCACACTTTTAAAATATAGCACACATATCCTTAGCATAAAATTAGCTGAGCTTCTGGGGGTGTGCAGAGGAAGATATTTCCGGTCCAAAAAGTAAAAATCCGGTCCAAGATTTTATTTCAACTAATCAGCTAAATATAAAGAGACACAGATACAGTGATCTCACTTCATTGGTTGAAACAAAATCTTGGGCCGGATTTTTACTTTGACCTGAAATGTCCTGGTGGTGACATATACTGGTGGTGTCGTCTTTTCTACCCATAGTCCTACTATTGGGAAGCTATTCAATGAAGAAATCTGTAGATACATCACCAAATGATCTTAAGCAGCTTATTTTTCAGTGATAACTACAGGTTATTTTCCAGAATTAAGTTCTGAAACCCAGCTGAGACTTGTCATCTAGCTTTAGGTTAGTGTTTGGTCTTTGCTCTTTACTTTGAATGAGGTACTTACTGTATGCTGAATTTCCTTGTGATATATTCAGAGCCAGTGTTTAATTAATTAACCCTTAAAGTTTCTCTGCATTAAACATGCATGCTTTGCATGTTCTGTCAAACATAGTATAGCGGCTGAGGTAAGGTACGTTTCCATTTTTCAGTGTGGATTGAAATTTGAATGTTTTACTTGATTTTATAAAAGGTACAAATAGCTATGTCCTGTATCTCATGATCTATATCAGCATCCACAAGATCCAGCATGTCTTATCGAACAGGCACTTACCCTCTGCTGTGCCCTGAAGATTCGGCTCCTTAACTCTTATAAGTCAGTCTGAAGCTACTCTTGACAAAGTCCCCTTAGATTCAGATACTATATTGATTGTTCTATTGCCACTAAATTTACTTTTTTTTCAGGATTAGGTAATTCACTCTGAACTTATTCATTATATGGTACATGTCACCCCATGTACCTTGTTTTTCCTCTTATAAGATTTTGAATTTGGTTTTTATGGATTGACTTTAGATTTATGTTAAGTAGGACATCACATGTGCAATAGCACAGGTGGTGCTGAAAGCTTGACGCTTTGGAGATGTTTCTCAGCAGGGAATGGAAATCTTGGGAAGGATTGAAAGGAAATGGATGGACCGAAGTACAAGCAATCATGAGGAAAAACTTGTCTCAGTCTAGTAAAGACTTAAAATGAGTAAAAATGCATCTTTCAGCACAATGCCAAAGCTACTCTGGAGTGGCTTAAAAATAAGAAAGCGAATGTCTTTCAGTTGACCAGTCAAAGTCCTGACTTAAATCCTATTAGGGGGTCTGTGGAAAGACTTGTGGGAAAACTGCTGTCCATAAGCGATCTTCAAGCAACTTGGGGGAGCTTGAGAAAATCTGCCAAGAATGGGCGAAAATAGAAAACTCCACATGCAAAGTTGGAAGAGACTTAACCAAAAAGGCTTGTGGCTGTAATTGGAGGCAAATGCACTTCCACAAAATTATGGGCATTTTTTTTCATTTAATAGGTTTTGCTGACATTTACTGCAACTTATTTTCCTTAAGAAGTCCTCACTTTGGATGTTGAGCTCTTGAACAAAAAAGTCTAAAAATTATGCAGACACATTTACTATTTAGACAGTTAGAAAGTGTTCAGACACTTATACATGGAATTGCAAAACCTGCCAGATAATCATAATTCAGCCCTTTTTATTTCCTCTTTTTATTTATCTATCTTGAAAAGTGTGTAGGCAGAGAAATAATATGTTGTATCCATGTTGCTATAATGAAATAATGCATATAATTAATTTGTGTAGCAGGAAAATTCACTGTTTTTCGATGTTTAGCACATATTTTCATTTTATTTTCATTTTATTTTGAAACCTGACAGCATGGAAAGATTGTATTTATTGTTATTATGTGAAACATTCATTATTACTTATACTACTTCTCATATACAATTTTTATTAGCAAAATTATAAAACACCAATATTTATCCAGACCGGTACATATATTATAATGCTGTTATTTGTTTTTTTATTTTGTTTGTATCGCTTGGTGAGAGTGTAGCATTTACCTTTGACCTGCCTCTGGTGGCAGAAAAAAAACTCGGCTGTTTGTTAAAGGTTATTGGCCTCTCCATTAAGACACGGTAAACAGGAAACAGATGCACCAGGTAGAGAGGAGATACTTGAAGGGGATTGTTTTGTTATCAAGCATTGCACAAAAACACTGTACAGTGAATGAAAACAGGGTCAGCTAAAGCAGCACTTCGCGTTCAGGCCATTATGCATTTCAATGCATCTTGAAATCATTAAATAAATACAAAACCACACAGTACAAAAAAAAATAATTTAATATTTTTATTTGTTTAGCTACTGCTCACGTTGCAGGAGGTCTTAATAAATCAACACATCAGATTTCCAACTTGGAAAAGGCACGAGCAAATTAATATCGATGTATACATTCACAGCTGAGTTCTTTCTTCATTTTTCTGAGATGGTTGATTCAGCTTGGGCTTTGAGTGAATGAACCGCCACTGTCAGTGCATTAATGAAGGTTTATTTAACGGGGAGCCGTGATCGACCGAACTGAACCAGGGCCCCTAATGCCTTCCCTCCCTCAGCCTTATGATTTGCACTCAGCCTCTTCTCATTGCAGACAGAAGGAGAGCATCGGTTTGGGGCAGAACTTACAGGATGTGCCCTCTCTAGCTGCCTCAGACCGGACAGTGATACATCTGTAAGAGAGATTGTCTTAGGCAAACATGAACAAAGCTGTTTTTATTTTTGGTAGTGAATTTTCGGATCCGCATGTTTCTTTAAAATGACCGTCACTGGAATAGTAATTCACGGCTGTACGGAAAGCTGGTTTAAATGATTACCAAGTGCAGTCTCTGGGTAATCCGTGTTTATCAATAGACTGGAGCTTGTTTTTGCTGCCGTTGTTATCAGCGGTATGGATTTCTGCACCTCACTTTCTCTCCCACCTTCCCACCCACCGTTTAAGATCCTAAAAGCCCAGTGAGTACACGGAGCTGGGTGCTGGAGAGCATGATCCGCCGGTGACTTGGCTTGTTACTGCTATTTTCCTCAAGCGTTAAATGGCCAGGATTGTCACCCCTCTGTGGGTTTCTCTGCTTGACATAATAGGTGATTTTTCATATTCAGGAAAACACCCAAGCTTAATATTAGGCAGATTTTCTCTTTATTCATTAGCAGCACAAAATTTTAATGCATGGCACCGTTGATGAAACTCAGTTTTGAAAAGAAAAGAAATAAAATATCCGGTGCTTGGAGATGTACCTCAGAGAGAACAAAATATATTGGTAACTTGGGGTTAGAACTGGGAATAACATTGAGCAGAACATAATCCTACATGACAGCCAAAGGTTTCTTTCAAATTTTTGGACAAAATAACAGAAGGCACAGTTTCCCTGATTGAGGCATCGCTTCGTGTATAGATGTGTGGCACTTAGCGGTGACCAAAATTTCAGAAGGAGATGTAGGCATGAGCATTTGGTGTAACTTTTTAATGAAACACTTTCCAGGCGGGTCTGTGCAGAGCGAGTGTGCGATTGGGGTTTGATGCTAACAGATAGGCGAAGGACATGTGCATGATTGACAAGCTTGGTCCTTTTAGTTAAGCCATACTTTAGTCTCAGGGTCTTTAATCTTTTCTCTTCGCTTGACTTCACAAAATGGGCATCATTAAACGTAGCTCTTTTGGATCATGCACACGGATCTTACCAATTTTAATGCGAGACCTTTATTGTTGTCGAACTGCGTTTAGTTGTCTGAGATTAATGGTTCTGCTGAAGAGAAAAGCCCAGCTGACCTTTAAATCACAAACTTGTCAAAGTTTACACATGCCTGTAAGATCTGAAAAACCTTTAAAATTCTTTATTCTATGCTTAATTAAACATGATCTTAGAAAAATATCCTGCAATCCTAATTGAAAAGATTATGTTTAAACACAGATAAATACCTTTTTTTTGGAAGCGAAGAATCAGCTTAATTCCATGCCAGGAGTTAAAAGAGATATTTGTCGAACTATAGAGCTGGAAAAAAGATTCTGGAAGGAACTACACCCATTGGCATGCGGAAACAAATGTTTGCTACCCTTTTCTAAAGGTCCCTTATTGATATTTCATTTCATTGTTTTCCAATTTCAATACAGAAGCGTTGCCATGGTTATTCATGTCACAATCACGTGAATGCATTTAAGATGTGGTCTTAGTGTGATGGCACAGAAAGTCTGTGTCTTTGTTTCATATTGTTTAACTTCTGTGTCTGTGACTGCTGCTGGCTTGTCATATTAGGCATGCGTCTCTGTGCAGTTCTATTGGCGTGCATTCAGAATGTGTGCGTACGCCTGAATGAGCCTGTCTCTGTTTACCGTGGTTTCAATAGTAAGTTCTGTGTGAGCACCAGGCTATGATTAGTGAAGCTAAAATGGAATGTAATGAATCTCTTATGTAACTCTAAAGCCAAACTTCAATATTGGATATAAAATGTATCAAATTACGAGGGGCACTTCCACATGGAGGAACAAAGGCGTGGGGCAGCAAAGTTTAAAGCTTATTAAACAAACAGGATAAATGGAGACAATATCTCTTTACTGAAGATTAAATAAGCAACCTGCAGAACCCTACACCCCCAATGCATAAAGAAAATGCACCTAGAAATCTCTCCAACTTTGTTTCCTAATCCGTTCCTTGGGGACCCGCAGTCGGCCCATGTTTTTGCTCCCTCCAAGTTTTGGGAGCAAAAACATGGACTGTCTGTGGGCCCCTGAGGACTGGAGAGGGAAACACTACTTTACAAAACTGGAGAGCGCTTTCCTCCATTTTTCCTAAAAAACTATTCCTACTTTCCTGTAACCTTAAAGAAACTTTCCTGGTACTTATTTTGAATACAGTGCAATATAAATACACTTACAAATTCTTATTTGAAAGCTTCCACATTCTATTATTATAATGTGAACTGAAATATAAAAGAAAAGTTGAAACTAAATATTCATTAAAAACATTGCCACACACTAATTAAAGTAAAACTGGCAAGGCAAAAAATATGTATGTACGGAATATAAATTGAATAATACAACACATAACATACTGTAACATACATAACATGTGCATTTATTGGTGTTTACTGCCTGTTTTTCAGTGATAATGACTATATCTGCAGTTGACATTCCCCAAGAGGGTAGACAAGGTTGTGATCTCCACTCGCACAGGAAGCTGTCAGTGCTGTTACACAAGTTGTCCTTCATGGTGATGGGCGGTGATAAATGTTAACTCTGCATCCTGAATGAAAGGGCAGCTCACTGCATGCTTAGTCAGTGGCATAAAAGCAAATTCCACAGTGAGTGGATGGAACCTAAGCATTTGTTGGACCTGCGATGTTCTCTCCTCTCTATCTTGCTCCCTGTCTGCTTCACTGCTTGATATTAATGTCCATTTTATGCTCTGAAGGAAAGAGTGTTTATTACTTTCTATGTTACCAGGAACAGAAAAGATTCCAGTGTTCCGAAGGATGTATTTCGGGGGGAGAAAATGAATAGATAAAAATAAAAAAATCTATTTAGAGTTCTTGAATACTTTTAAATCTCGCTTAATTGAAAGCATTTTTTTTTTTAAAAAAAAAGCAGAAACAAGTTTTCCAGTTTTAATTATTAGGAAAGTGAAAATATTGCAGCCTCTCTGTAATAATTTTAGGATTATAGCAACGGCTGCATCTCACACAAAACGGGGATTTCCTATATTAACCAAATTAATGAATGATGAACTAATAAATTAACCTTCATTCACCAGTAAACATTTTCAGACCATCAGTCCTATGAATATTTGTGTTTAGTGAAAGAATATTTTGAAAAAATCAGCAATTTATTTAAAAAAATATATAGTAACCCTTTACTTGAGGGGCACAAATAACTTAGAATTCAAGAAAACATTCATGAACTAATATAGTTCTTGCCTGAATTACATGAACCATCATGACTGATTAATTATTAACTAACATGGGATCAGTACAAAACTAACACTCTAGTTTCTGGGTAATTAATATAATAAGTAAGAGTGTATTACTAGATTATATTTCAAGTCAAGTAGGTCTTTAATGTTATTTTTAACCATACACAGTTGAGTACAGTACAGAGTTAAAAACAAAGCAGCGTTTCTCTTGGACCAAGGTGCTACATAAAGTAACATAAGACTAATGCATAGCAACCTAAGTTGATTTGCCACCTCAATTAGAGTGTCAGCAAATGTATTAAACAATCTATGTAAAATAAGATGTAAGGGCTGAATATCGTTCTTCAGTTTTTTAGAGTGACAGAACTGACTTTGGCTAATTGCACATTTTATTTCCCCTACCCATCCTGCAGTGTCTTGCCTGGAGAGCCCAAAATATCAATATATTCTGCCTACCCTGCTGCTTCTGACGCCTCTGCTACCTGTGCCATCCTTCCGGTCTGCTCGCCCTTCTGCCTGTGACGTCTCTCCTCCCTGCCCTGCTGCCTGTGACGTCCTTCCGGCCTGCTCGCCCTTCTACCTATGTCGTCTCTCCTCCCTGCCCCGCTGCTTGTGACGCCTCTGCAACCCGTGACGTCCTTCCGGCCTGCTCGCCCTGCTGCCTGTGACGTCTCTCCTCCCTGCCCTGCTGCCTGTGACGCCACAGCAACCGGTGACGGCCTTCCGGCCAGCTCGCCCGTCA
>JAODJX010000002.1:4190230-4201469 GCA_026776945.1 Isichthys henryi
GTGTGAGTGTGCCCTGCGATGGGCTGGCCCCCCATCCTGGGTTGTTTCCTGCCTCGTGCCCATTGCTTCCAGGATAGTCTCCGGACCCCCCGCGACCAAGTAGGATAAGTGGTTTGGAAAATGGATGGATGGATGGATGTAGAGAATGGTGCAAATACACTTTTCTATGGGTAGGTGTGTCTGAACTTTTGACTGGTACTGTACTCCCCTTCTTCCTTCCTGAATGGTCTTTCTTAAATCTAGTCAAAGCTGCAGGCTGCATCTCACCAGAAAAGCAATATGCCCCTCCATTACATTATGCCTATTATGTGTAAGCAGTAACCCTCATTATACACTCCTCCAATGAACACATGTTCAGTAAGTGCTTTACACACTTATGATTTTATATGCCGCATATTTAATGCCATAAACAGCCCAAAAACAGAACCCCAGAGGACTGAGAAATGCATAGTGTATGTAATTAAGATTCTCCACATGCTGCTCCCACTATTACGGTCACATGACCTTCAGCCAGCGAGGTGTCATTCTGGGCTTAATTTCAGAGCAACAATATTGGTCTTGACCGCTGCTGTTTTGAAGTTTAAGGTCCTTGATTTCTTCTATGAGGTGCAAAAGTTCAGTTCGCCTGAATTAATGATATTGGAGAATGATACACAGAAACATGTACATGTTGGTGTGTTTAACTGCTGGTATTTGTGCGTGTGTGTGTGTGTGCGTGTTAGACAGCATGTATGATGTGCTGTACTCCTGTCAAGGAGTGTATTTGTGTAAATCAAAAAGAATTCGGGGATTTGAACAATCTAACAGACATACAGTAATAAGGGTTTAAAAAATCCAATGAAAAAAAAATTATCCTCTATCAACCTAGTATTGCCTTAAAATTTATCAGATGTTTCTAGAACCACAGGGGGAAAAAGAGGAAACAAACAATAACAGAGATGAGGGACAGAGGAAAACAGTCAAAGCCAGAAATCTCTGTGAGAATTGCCAGTACAGGATAATCAATCTTCATTCATCAG
This sequence comes from Isichthys henryi, assembly GCA_026776945.1. Classification (NCBI taxonomy): domain Eukaryota; kingdom Metazoa; phylum Chordata; class Actinopteri; order Osteoglossiformes; family Mormyridae; genus Isichthys; species Isichthys henryi. Next base: position 4,191,250 of record JAODJX010000002.1, read on the forward strand.
GGGATGCCTGAACAAAACTAAATATTTTTATTTCCACTTTATTTCAAGGCCACTTGAACAATTGTATTTTTGTTAGGATGCAGGCCTTGCAAAATGCTCAACCATGTGCCAAGGAATGCGGAAAATATCACGGGAGGCGGGCGCAAATTCAAGGGTACACCACATGCTGTATTCCCCACTAAATACACAAGTACATGAAATAGCTGTTTATGTCTCCTTAAGTCATTCATATACGTGACTGTGTATATAGTTGTATAAATGTATTAGATAGCTATGCTGAAAAACAAATAGCTGCACTAAATGTCTTGTAATATAGTAAATATTGACAGTCTTATATGCGATTTCGAGGAGCTATTCTACCTAAAAAAAAATACCTTTTATTTTTAAGTAACATTTGCTTATGAGTTAAGGCTGTTACTGACCTTATTTTTTTTTCCTCTTGTCTGGCAAATGATTTTGTCTGTCCCTTGATCCTCCGGCCATATCTGTGACAGTTACTTACATTATGGTATATATTTCACTTTGATCATTTAAACAGCAAGAGCAAGGTTAAAGACTTTGCTCAGTGTTTTGACAGTAGGTCCCTCCTACAGTAGGAGCTGACCCTGCTCATGAGTCCCCCAATTACTTTGCCTCCTGCTGCCACAGCAGTAGACGTTTTGTCAGTATTATGAATGAAGGGCTTTTCTGCACATGAACTGAACCTCAAACACTGGAACTACAGCTGGTTTTGTGTATTATTATAACATTATATCTGGGTGGCAGTATGGTGCCTCAGGCTGGGCTATCCTGCGACTAGGCCCCATAGGAGCTCAGGTCTGCGGTATGGAGCCTGCGTGTGTCAAGCACAGAGGGGGACTGGGATAGAGAGAGGAGTGGTATATTAATCAAAAGTAAAGAAGTTAAAGTAGCAAACTGGTAAATAGCAGAGTGCTTTTTTTGTAAGTCCTCCTTTTCTGACCGTCACTCCTGTGGACTGCTGGATTGGATATCCTTTTGCTTTGATGCAACCTAAATACCCCAAATGTCATATACAGTTTTCGTACATGCACTCACATACATAAGACACCACGTAGAATGTATATCTTGAACACAGGCACAATTAACATTATGCCGCCGTATTATGACTCTACATATATGTTTCCCAAACTGGTCAACGGGGAGCCACAGACAGTCCACGTTTTTTGCTCCCTCGCAGCTCCCAACATGGACGGTGTGTGGGTGCCTGAGGACTGGACTGGGAGACGCTGCTCTACATCAATTCAAAACCTGACCAGTTTATTCCTAGAACCAGGGGAATAGTTGGGATCTTAAGACATCAGGGGGTTATTCCAGAGACCTAATCTGTCCATCTGAGCTAAGCAAATCATGTGGATTCATTTATGGCTACATCCCAGAATGCACCAGGCTCATGACGCTCGTCTGCCCAGAAAAATAGATGAACCATACAATTAGATCTACTGCATGATGAGAGTGAAATGTGGAAAAAACACAGCATGCAAATCCACACAAACACAAGAAAGACCACAGAACACAGATGTATACATGCACACACTGCCAAGTAAATACTTACAAGATATGAAGTCGTGGTTGAATTCATTTTGTGCTGAGCCACAAGCTAGATACCAGCCTGCTTCATCCCAGAAACACATCCATCAATGTTACCATGACCATGAAATTGGCGTATAAATCACTGCCGCTGTGCTATAAATGCAAGACATCAATGGAGCACAAACAAACGTAACGTGTAATATGGTTTGGAGCCTTTAGGTACAAAACAGTACACTTACTTCCTTTAGTTGCCTTATCTCTCACACATACTGTATATTTACAGTTCATGTTATTAAAAACAATCCTTTAATTCACATGATGGCAATTATGTAGAGCAAAATACCTATTTGGCTATTATCACTTACATTGTCTTCCAGACATAATTAGAGCACACAGATAAACAGAGTTTCCCAATTTTAAATATCAGAAATCAATGTTTCTTATTTCGTTTTAGATTCTCTCTTATTTTTAAGAATCCCAGAAGAGATTATGCAAGAACAGAAAAAGCAGCGGAAGACAGAGTGGTTCATAATCTTCTTATTTATTTATCTATCCAATAACAGTTCCCAGTTCAACATTCACATACCTATGCCATTAATATCCACTCGCACTGGCATTAATCCCACAATTACAGTACTGCTGGGATGTACCACTTCATATGCTGGTGGGGGGTTATTCTTTGCTTGATACCATCCAGGTAAAAGGTGGTATATCCTCGCACCTCTGACTTGTTGAGCCTCCTCCTCATCCCATTTTGACGCTGTGTTTTGTTTCAAACTTATAACCGAAATAGCTACTCCTGGTGTTTCTCATGTCTGTTTTCATTAGAGAGATTAACGAGTCCAGTGGGAGTGTGGACTAGTCTGGTTTTTTTAGCTCCGTAAAGGGCTTCAGGCTGTGGAATTCAATGTGGCCTTGACTGCATCAGTCAATGCAAAGTAGCTGGGAGCTTGTACTGTTGTGTACTGTATGACCCTCAGGTGTCCATGAGCAGGTGAGAACCCAGCGTTGTTTCTACTCAAAGATGGGAAGGGTGACAAGATTGGTTAGTGTTTTTGGGTGGAATATTCAAAAATATTTGGTGGGGTCAACACAGTCTACATCTGCTTTGTCACAATTGACTTGAATGTTCAAATTCTGTCATCTTTCAGTCATCACTGATTTTGAAAGGTTTCCTGTATGATTTATAAAAATCAACATTATCATCCACAAAATCAGACTCATTCAGCTTTTATTCTGGCATTCTTGTACATTTAATGATCACTTACTTTTAAGAGGTTTAACATCACCGTTTTCTTTAAATGACATGCAATCAATCAAATGATTACACTTAGAGACAATTTTTTCCCCATTTCTTCCAACACTTTATCATTATAGCTGATACCATAAAACTTGACCTCATTCCTTATGAATTGGGACATAATAAACCACTAGCTCATTCTTTATGAATAGGTACATAATCAAAGCGCACCTTGATATAGTGACATATTGCAAAACTGCTTCCCAACTGTCTCTTTCCGTTCTTAAAATGTCCTGCCCCCACAGATGCATCATATATTATTACTCCAGGTATCTCCATGGGTTTATTCTGCAGAGAATCAATTCTTCTCATTAAGTAAGACATGATTATTCAAACAGTCCATATTTTAATCTGTAGTTTTCATTTTATTTAAATTCTTCGTGTAAAGGGTATGGTAATTAACGTAAAGAAAAAAATCCAGTGTTATTATTTTCCTCTTGCCTTTACTCTATCCCTCAGATATGGCCATAGGCTCCATTACCTTTGATGATAATTGTGACAGGCTCGTTGTGGGCATCCAATCACATTTTCATAGCATGCGATAGCCGTATGTGCCACACAGGTTAATATGTACATTCATGCAGTCATGCCACTCTCTACTTCTCTACTGAGACCTATCGGGAAAAACAAAATTACATCACTACGCAGGATTTTTCTACTAATAAAAATTGTAATAGTAGCCAAAGTTTCAAAATGCATACCAAGGCACGCTAGCTATCAGTAAGCCTCAAAGCAGCATTCTGAGCTGGTATTTTTTAAATCCTTGGCATTGTTAAGATCAAGATTATTATTCATTCAGCCAGCTCTAGGAAAAGTATTTGAGAGTATTTGAGTATTCGTTTTGGGTCCACACGCATTAATTGACAGCAATTAAGGTAATGTGCTTGGAGACCATAAATTGCACTCCTGATTACGGCACTAGAGGTAGGAGATGTAGCCGTCAAAGATCGGCCCCTTCGTTCACTGTAAGGATGACACTTCCTTCTTCATCCAGGTCTCACTTTCTGATTCCCTACCTGGTGGCTGATGATTTGTTTTTATTGTATTTTTTTCCTGGTAGGTGAATCGTCTCTCTCTCTGCATTAATGTTTGCCTATGATGACAGTGACATCCAGGGCAATACTATAGAAAGAAAAACAGAGTTATCACTGCAGTCTAAAAGACGACTGGAATCTAAATTAACAGATTATAAAAATGCTTAAATTAGCCTTGTATCCAAAGACCTGCTCTACAAAGGCAACATTTATTTTGCATTTATGATGTAATGAATTGGCCATTTAATACAAGAACAAAACGCGGCAGGTTTCTTGATGTGTAAAACCGCAAACATAATTATGAGGTGGAAAAGGTGTATGTTGATTTTTAGAAGCTGCTGCTTTTTCAGATTTGGGGGAACATTCTGTGGGGGGGGGGATTCCCCCCTGGGAGTGGTAGTCTCATGACAGGTGGTGTTCTGTCTATTCAGCCCTCCCACTTCTTGTTCACTTGCACACTATTAATGTCTGTTTGCTCCTCTACAACCTGCAGCAAACATTCCCAGATCCTGAAGCCAACCAGTTTCCTGATAATGTGATTACTTGCTGGGCCGCCATGGCTCAGGAAAATCCCACCTGTAAAAGATCAATTCCGTTCTCTATTATCAAGTCACATGGTTCTAATGGTTCCTAATTAAATTGACATATTTCAAAATTACAGGGATCTCTCTCTCTCTCTCTTTCTCTCTCTCTCTCAGGACATCCTGATTTTTCCAAGTTCAACTTCTCCCTGGATCAACATGGGAGGACCTTCACAATCATGATCTTCATTAGATGATGTCATTCAGTGGGGGGTGGTGTGTGACTCGGTGGTCTAAGGCTCTGTGCCTGTGATGCAATGCTCAGCAGTTCAAGCCTTCTTCTTTTTGTTATTATTATTATTAATATTATTATTATTATTATTAATATTATTATTATTATTATTATGCATTGCTCCCTCCAGCTCCCTCCAGCATTTGGAGGTAAACATGCTCCTGTGTTCTGTATCTATGACATGTCCTGCCACGAAAGGCATACACAGTAATATGGGTACTTTACAAATCTGTGCAACTTGCTACAAAGCAGAAAACGCTGGTTTTAATTTATTTGGTGATGTCATACAATAAAGCCTGTGATTGATTAAAGAACCGTAACGCAAACCTCTCCCTTGTTGACCCATGGACACATCAGACTCAGCAAAATCAAGACATGCTATGCCATTATAAATTTCTCTTATGATATGCAAGTGACATTTCCATATCAAAGAATTAGAATTTCCATAAAAGCTCAGCACAACTACCCAAATATTTGGAATTTTATTATACAAGAATTACACAATATCACTATTTAGTTAATAAATATAGTTACTTGATTTTCATAAAAAATGATACTCCTGACATTCTCTGACTTTAGCTCCAGTTTAGCCCAGTTTCCCAATTTGTATTGGACTCATGTCACAAAAATAAGGCTCCTGTGATATGCTTCTGTTCACCTGCGTTCTTTCACGCACAACAGGTCGCGTGAGAGTTCTCTCTAATTGGGGAAACATCACATCTGTCATCGCCGCTGACCTGCAGATGCCCCACTGCTCTGCAGCAGGCACAGATACAACAGCCAGCCATGATTCCCCGACCACTTCCACAGGAGCACCGATGCCAATTATTGTCAATTGCTGAGGGACTCCTGACCATTATTGCAGGAAATTTCACTTTCTGAGCTCTGTTTACTTTAGTGTTTATCAAACAATTCTGTTTAAGTCATGTGCCAAGGCTAGACTTCTACGTCTCCTGCCTTTACACACACATGAACTTTAATGACATCCCATTCTTAATGCATAGGCTTTAATATGGAGTTTGCCCAGCCTTTGCAGCTATATCAGCTTCAATTATTCTGGAAAGACTGTCCACTAGGTTTAGGAGTGTGTTTATGGGAAGTTTTGTCCCTGTGCAGGAGAGCATTTGTGAGGTCAGGCACTGATGTTGGATGTGATGGTCTGGCTCACAGTCTCCACATAATTCTTCCCAAAGGTGTTCTGTCAGGTTGAGGTCAGGGCTCTGTACAGGCCAGTCAAGTTCCTCCACACCAGACTCACTCATCCATGTACCTATGGACCTGGCTTTGTTCACTGGTGTGCAGTCATGTTGGAACAGGAAGGGACCATCCCCACACTGTTCCAAAAAAGTTGGGAGCATTTAATTGTCCAAAATGGCTTCAAATGCTGCAACATTAGGAGTTCCTTTCACTGGAGCTTAGGGGGCCAAGCCCAAACCCTGAATAACCACCCCACACCATAATCCCTCCTCCACCAAACTTTACACTTGGCACAATGCAGTTGGGGAAGTACAGTTCTCCTGACAACTGCCAAACCCAGATTCATCCATCAGACTGTAAGACAGAGAAACGTGATTCGTCACTCCAGAGAACATGTCTCCACTGTTCTGCAGTGTTGGCATACTTTACACCACTGCATTCCACACTTTGCACTGCACTCGATGATGTAAAGCTTGGATGCAGCTGCTCGGCCATGGAAACCCATTCCGTGAAGTTCTCTATGCACTGTTCTTGAGCTAATCTGAAGGCCACATAAAATTTGGAGGTCTGTAGCTATTGACAGACAGTTGGTGACTTCAGCACACTTTATGCCTCAGCCTGCGTTGAACTCACTCTGTGAATAGGTCTTACATTTTAAATTAATTCGTTTGATTATAAAGATAAACAAAAATCCCAGTCAAAGCTTTTCCTTAAAAAAGATAAGGGTAAGAATTAGGAGTGATGTTTTTTGAGGGCTTAAAGTGAGGAGAACAAGGGCTGTGTCTGTATGCTAAATGTCCCCCACAATGTAATAAAACCTGTTTTTTGGCGTTGTGGGGACCATTTCTCAGGTCCCCAGAATGATCTGTGAATGCAAACAAAAAAGTAAAAACGCCAAAATTCTTGTATTTTGTTTGCTTACTTACGGTTAAGGTTATGGCTGGGAAGGGGTTAAGGTCCTCATGCTGGGATTAGAGTTTTCCCCTATAAATTAATGGAACGCCCCTACAAAGATATAATTACAAACCTCTCTGTGTGGGGGTATGTCTGTGTGTGTGTGTGCTTGGGGATACATAAAGCATGTGATGTGCACGCGATCTACCATGGAATCAGCACACAGCCCCAGTGCATCTGGTTAATAGCCGACGGACAGGACCAGAGAGTGGCGGAAAATGAGTGCAGGATTTCAGGGAATACTGCTTCACAGGACGAAGCTGGACTGTAAATATGACTTACTGGGTGGTAAAACATTTAACCTGTTACTAAAGGTTTCCCTAGTATTATATTCCCAACCATTTTCTGAGAAATATGAGGCAGCGATCTGAGTCACAATGGGACCTGGGGAAAAGGACAGAAAAGCCTTGAAAGGATTGGGCGCCCATACACACTCTATTGGAAATTTAGCTGCAATAATTTTCGTTAATAATCGTTTTTGGGCTAGGGAAATCCAGCTGAAAAAAAATTGGTAAATGGGATAGGGGGAGTTGGGGGCACCATGATGAGCAGTGGGAGGGGCCAGGTATTTATCTGTCTCGAGGTCCTGGAGGGTCAGACCATGGCCTGCGTGTGTGTGTGTTGCCGCTTGCCGCAGGCCTGCTGCTACTCGCTAAAAGGCTCAGCGAGAACGACGCAGGCAGATGGCGCCGGCGAGGGCGTCTCGTGGTGAGCACGGCGCCCGTTGTTTTCAGTTCCTAATGAAGGGAAATCTCTTAATCAGCCCCTGATTGCCGTGCGAGGCCTCCACACATAACAGGATCCCTTTTATTCTTCTGTTGCTAATTTTATTAACTTGCCGTCCTGCAAGCCTGAAAATGATTCAAAATAGGCAAAAAATATATATATTATTTAGCTCCCAGAAAAAAATGGTGAGTATTACAATAATTAGCATACTCTAAGTATAACCCCCCAGAAAAACAAGTATTATAATAATTAACATACTCTAAGTATTTATAACTTATTATGCAAAATGTGTATTACTATATGCGATATGCATGTCTAAGCAGACTAGAACAAATTCTCTGGACATGGTTATACTTCATAAAAAAATTATAATTTTTCTTCCTCTTCTTCTGCATTGTGCACAGCACCATTTTGCAATTCATCATTGTATGTTGGCATACATACGGCAAGTCACACAAACAACCAGGCCGATAGGCAAACAAATATCCAGGTAACTTAAGGTGACTTGATTTCTAAAACGAAAGAAAACAACAACAAAAACAGAAATAATAATAGCATAACATTTTTTTCCCACATTTTTTCCCTTCCTAGCCTCTCTTTTCCAGGCACTAATTAGCGCTAGTGATTTGAAACCGAGCTGCCTGTTATCTCTCTGACATCCCGATTTCATTTTGTTATCTGTCTCAGTTTTTAATAAGGTCTTTGTGTGCTGCTAGCACAATCAGTGCCGTTGTTTCTGCCCGTAATGATAACGCGCCAGAACGGACAGAGTTCTAAGACTTCTAAGTTAGAAGAACTGATCAAACAGACTCGAGAAATGATTGTGCTTTATGAGCATAACTGAAGACTGTGTGTGTTTAGTACTGCGGCAATAATTAAAACCGTCACGTCAGAAAAGCTCACTTGCAATGGAGATGGATTTTTAACCCAGGTGTGTCGGATATCTTATGCATTAAGGAAATAGCATTGCCTCGACTCAAAATCCATTCTTGCACTTGGAGTCATTAGTAACTCAGTTTCTGTGAGAGTATGTTCTTACCAACTATAATAGTCATATTTATATTCGAACCTATATAAACCATATTTCATTTGCATCTAAGTTTTGTTTCTATCTAAGCTTAAGGAAAGGAAATATTTCCACATCTGCTCCCTCTGGTAAATGTGTGGAAGAAAATGAAAGAGTTGTGTATGCATGCATTCGGGTGTGTGTTTGTGTGTGGTTGGGGTTAGAAAAATCCTTTCACATTTACAGCATTAGTGTTCATTCTTGCAGCTCTGTCAGTCTGCAGGGAAGCTATTCTATCAGAATAAAAGTAATTTGTTTAGCTAAGATCTCATTTTGAATTTTTTTTGGATGGAAAAATTTATAGTTTCTGTGGGTGGGGAGGCTGGGTAGTCAACACTGTAGTAAACAAGTAGGTTTGATTATCGGAGGGCGTGGGCTACATTGCATCTGCGCTATTGTGTGCCAGCAAGGCTACAAGCCGGAGACTTTCTTTAGCTTTCCCTGTTAACGAGCACTTAAGATGCTCAATGAGAAGCATTTTCCAGATGTTTCCTAGGGAGTCTCTGTCAGTCGGGGGGCAGGCGGTGTGCTGAATATCACATCTGCGTCAATTTATTCGAGCAAATCCAACACGGCGTTATCGGATAATTAGGGAAGCCATCTTTTCTGCCGCTTTATTTGCACTTAGGCACCAGCATCTCAGGTGTCCTATTCACAGCAGTTACATTTCAGCCGTCTTAAACTGCGCAGGTTTTTAACTCATCCTCTTCGACTTCAAAATGGCCCATTTCTGCCTTAACCACGTAAAGGTGACGCTAATTTTGCTTTTGCTTGGGAGCATCCTGGTCCCAAAACACTTCAGAGTGTCCTACGGGATCCTTTACCTGGGGGAGAAAGAATGCTCTCCTGCACCCCAGAAGCATAAGTCTGTTTATGCCCGCTGCCTTTTTTTGCTTTGGCAGCCAAGGGATCGAATTACGTACGGTAAACACAGCAAAGTGCAAGATTATACCAGGTACAGCGAATTCACACTGCGCCAGATCATTAGACAGTGCCCCAGTATTACAACTGCTCTGTATTGATATATTACGCATGGAAATGAGGAAAATTCCCACTGCTCTGTAATAATTGGTAATGCCTGGGCATCGCTGTGTTTCCAAATTTGTAGATAATGAAAAATTCCAAGTAATTTAAGTCATTTGATAACATCTGGGCCAAGGGACATTGCTTCTCCCTTTTTTAGGCTCATAGGTAATGCCCAAACAGATTTTGTCTGTCCTTTAGTGATAGATACATGAATGAATTAATGAATGAACGAATGAATGTTACATTTATATTTCACTTCTTAAGTCACCAAAAGCCAGACCAATGGGAGCCACTTCATCACCCACAACTCTGAAGTGCAAACCTGGACGATGCGACGGCAGCCGTTCTGTGCCAGTAAGCTCACCACACAGTAGCTAAGGCAGTGAACGGGCAGGAGAGGATTCACCAGATATAGGTGATGGGGCAGCATGGTGGTGCAGTGGTTAGCATGGTGGTGCAGTGGTTAGCACTGTTCTCTCACACCTCTAGGACCCGGGTTCGAGTCTCCGCCTGGGTTACATGTGTGTGGAGTTTGCATGTTCTCCCCATGTCG